>CM053596.1:2812572-2833678 GCA_028646575.1 Pseudocheirus occidentalis | reverse complement strand
TTTTGGAGGGCAGTTGGGGTTAAGTGACTTGCCCAAGGTCACACGGCTAGTTTTTTGTGTTAAGTGTCTGAGGCCGGATTTGAACTCAGGTACTCCTGACTCCAGGGCCAGTGCTCTATTCACTGTGCCACCTAGCCACCCCTTTCTCATTTTCCTAATGTTGAAGTACTCCTACATTGTGGGCATAAATCCAACTTAGTCACAGTGAATAATTCTTTTACTACAATGCTTTGCTAATGTTTTATTCAATATTTTTACATCAATATTAAACTGAGGACAGGGGCAGCTAGGTGGCTCAGTGAATAGAGCACCAGCCCTAGAGTCAGGAGGACCTGAATTCAAATCTGACCTCAGACACTTAACACTTGCCAGCCGTGTGACCTTTGGCAAGTCATTTAACCCCAATTGCTCTGCCTTCCCTCCTCTAAAAAGCTAAAAGAAATCAAACCAAAACCCATAATAATATCCACTGAGGAGACTGGTCTATAGTTTTACTTCTCTGTACATCGAGGTAAGGATTGAGTAAGATGGGAAGAGAAGGGAGGATGCTCTTTTTCTCTATTTTTATAAACCATTCATATCTCATGGGTTAATTATTCTTTGAGTGTCTGCTAGAACTCACACTCTCTAGCCAGGGAAGGGCAGGAGAGTGTAAACACTCTCCTGGAATGGACTCTGGAATGAAGAGGAATCTCATGTCTGAATCACTTCAGCCAAGGCTGTCATGGGCTCCACATTCTAGGCTGTCCTTCAGGGAGAGCTGTCTGTAGGTCACAGCCTGAGCCCAGGGGAGGCAGCCTTACCCAGGGACGGCAGCCTTACCCAGGGACACCAGGTTCCTGTAGTTCTCTAGCATCACCTCCCAGTAGAGCTCCCTCTGAGCCAGACTCAGACACCCCCATTCCTCCTGGGTAAAGTCCACAGCCACATCCCTGAAGGTCACTGCTTCCTGTAACATAAAATACATCCATGCTGACCCCAAGGCCTCCCCTGGCACAGGTCTTTGGGAAGGGAATGACAGGGGCAGGTCATGTGGACAGGAAGTAGATCTGGAGGTGCTCTGGAGGATGGGAGAGAATGACTGTGGGCAGATTGGTTGGGGGTTCCAAGTACTGGGTAATGAGGAGGCTCCAAGCTCCAGGCCCAGAATTGCCATTACTTCTTACATCATGGTGGGGAAGTCGTTTCTTTGCAGCAGACTTTGGTCTCCAGAGTAAGACCAGGGGGTCTCTGGGAATTTTTCATCAACGCTGGAGACAAGGAGGGTAGCTCCAGAGTCAGGCTCTCAGGCATTGATCAGGCTTTGAATGCCAGTCCAAACAACCTGCCCAGGATTCAGGAAGGAAACTTGTTTATTGTCTGAGAAGACCTTGACTCACCTGACCTTGGGCCAACAGGCCCCTTGTGACCAGTCCTCTCTCCTCCGGGCTCACCTCTTGAGGAAAGGCAAGGTTCAGAGACAATTCATCTGAGGAACAAGAGTGAAAGTACAAGGAGGGAGGCCTGGAGAGATTCCCATCCCTGTTAGATGTTTCTTCCCTAAAACACAGACAGACACACACCGAGATGGGAGGGAGCCCTTGGGTCACCCGTGGGCAAATAACTCTGGAAAGAGGGAGTATCTGCAGAAGATCCACTCTCCAAGGCTATGAGGGACTTCTTAATTGTTGAGTTAAATTACTTTGGCTGAAGGAATTGACTCTGCAGTTGTTAATGACAGAAAGTGCCACATAGATGGATGGATAGATAGGCAGAGATGGATGGAGAGATGGACAGATAGCCACATAGAAGGATAAACAGATGGATGGATACACCAATAGATAGATAAAGAGACAGCCATATAGATGGACAGACTGATAATCATATAGACAGATAAATAGATGGGTGGATAAATGGATAGAAAGATAAAAAGATGATAGATAGATAGATATAGATAGACAGACATATATAGATTGATGAATAGATCGACACACAGATAGATACATAAATAGTAGATAGATGGATAGCCAAGTTGAACACTCATTAAGTGCTTACATTCTGCCAGGGGAGGACATCACAGAAATGCAAACTGGACAGCAGAGGGGTGGCCATCCTCTCCTCCAGGCCCCTCCCTCCTTTCCTGGTTTTCTCCTTCTGGCTCTCTGCTCCCTCTCAGTCTCCTCTGATCTGTTACCACTCACGCCCTGCCTCCTGTGTGAGGGCCCTTCTGGGCTCTGCCTGGGCTCCCCTTTTCATCCTTCTCTCTCTTAGTGATCTCTGCTCCCACAGTTTCAATCAATGATCATCTCTAAGCAGGTGTCTCCCAAAGCTCTACAGGGGCTCCCAAAAGGCTGGTAGCATAAGTACAAAGGCTACAGACTTACAAAGAACATCAGATAGGTTAACCATTCCAATTTATATCATTTTGCTAGGTTTTTTATTACAATTCCAAACACCCACCACCTCGTGTTATGCATCACCCCAGTAAATGTTTGAACTTTGGAAGAATGTTCATTAGCCACAGCTCTGAGACTGAAATGCTTGCATGTACGCTCTGAGCCTCAAGACTTCCAGAGAATCCTAATGTTTATACAACTGCTTTGATGTGACTCCGTAACAAAAAATTCCACTGGGGATATGAGGTGACTGAACTGGCCGAGCAAGAGAAGCCCCTCTCCTGATCCCCTGGTCTGAGAAAGGGTCACCCAGAAACTCACACACATGATGCAAAATGACAAAGTGCCCCATGTTCATAGGAGATTTAAAATTCACTAAATGAAATATGGCAAAAAGAAATCTAAATAGTTACAATTTCAAATTATGTTATTTTGGAAATCTGTGGCATTTATTCTGAAGTCATTAAAACTTAAAAGTGCATTATGACTTTTGGGACACCCTGATGTACCCGCCCTCCTCTCTCTTTGGAGCTCCAGCCTTGGTTGTCACTAGCCAGCCAGACATCCTGGGATGACCCACAGGCTCCTCAAACTGACCAAAACCAAAGCTGAACTTGCAATCTTCTTCCCACCCCACGTCTCCTCCTAACTTCACTATTTTTCCCCCCAAAAGAACCACAACCTTTGTAATCACCTTGGCTGAAAACCTGAGTCGCTTGAATCTGTCCCTCAGCAAATGTCACCTTCTCCTCACTCAGGAGGCTCAGGCAATGGACCATGCCATCATCTCCATGTTTTATCCTTTTCTCACAGGGACCTATCTCCAGCCTTCCTGGGTCTATGACAACCCCTACGAGGCCATCAATGACAAAGAAGAGGATGTTGATCTGATGGAGCGGGAACTCAGTGACTTCTCTGTTAGACTTCTCCCTGCTATGCCCCTGAGAAGACACTGGAGCTTTACCAAGAGTCAACATCCAGGTCACCCTCTTAGGTGTCTGCCTGCACCCAACTGCAAGGGGAGTATGTGACAGGAAAGACAGCGAGCTCAGAGAGACAGGTCTCTTCTAGAACCACTTCAAGTACTCTCTCATGGGGTGATCTTGGACTTGTACCTAACTTCCTCACGTGAAAGTGGGAACACTAGCTGTTAGGCTCCTGAGCTCCATACATGGCTGCTCGCTATACCACTGTAGCTGCATGATCTCCCGTAGTGTTTCTTCTTGTTTTGACCAGCACCTCCCACCCCCCAGAAGTCTCCCAGCAAAGGCCCAGTGACTGCTTCTTGGAGAGATCATGGAGAGATCCTCGTTTGGGGCTGGGTTGGAATGAGGAGCCACTGAGGTCCCTCCAAGTCTGAGATCCCATGTTCAGTGTTTCATGCCACCCCACTCCAACCCAAGGGTGCAGTCTCAGAGTCAGCCAGGCCCCTTCCTTATGCCTCAGCCCTCAAGTCTAATCAGGTGCAAGTTTTATAGCCAGACCCCCCACAACATGTGTCAGCTCTGTCCCCTTTCCTCCCAGGGCTACTCTTTCCCCCCTGTCCAAGCCTTACTCATCACTTCTCCCATTTCAGGCTCTTTTTCTTTTCATTCATTCTCTCCTCAGCTGCCAAATTATTAAGACACAGGACATGCCATCTCCTCCACCCACACCATTGCACAGGCTGTGGCCCTGGCTGGGAACACAATCCTCCCCTCACCTGCATGGCTAAGAATCATTCACCTTCCTTCTAGGCTTAGGTGAGATGATCCTGCCTAGAGGGGTTCTCTCCTTGAAACCACCTTGTGTTTGATTCTCTGGGGGTGGGAGTGGGGGTGACCATATGCCCTTCCCTTAGTAGAACCATCATTCTCAAGGGCATGGGCTGTTTTGGTCTTGTCTTATATGCCCAAGCCCAGCACCATGTCTTATATTTCTTAGGTATAAATGTTTTTTTTTTCCAGATGGATTGAAGGGACAAGGACTGAGAGAAGACACAGGGGCACTGAATGGGCAGATCATAGCTGGACAGAGGTCTAAGAGGAGTTAGGAAGGAAGGGGACCAAAGGTGGTGTCAATGGGAGAGCTAAGGCCTGGCAAGAAAGAAGGACCACATCCTTTGAGCCTGGAAGGAAGGAGGTGAGAATCCTTAAGGGAGAGGGAATACCCTGAAGGCTTCTTAATTTCCTCCCATCTGGTAGGACTGCCACCCATCTGCAAAGCTCACCTCAAAACCCAGGGGCTATGGCAAAGACAAAGTCATGGAGACACAGAAAGCCAGACACAAGCATGATTACACAGAGACAAATGTAGTCAGTCACCCAAAGAGACATGATCACAGCCACACAGGGATCCCATGTCCAAAGACTCCTCCCCCAGCCCCCATTAGAATGTCTTCTTGATGGGTGGTGGGAGACCTCTTGACCCATAAGTACTGCAGAGAAACAGCGCTCTACCCGCCAAGCTGGAGACTGTTCCCAGACGTTCCTGCTACACCTTTGGGCACTCACCTGGACAGGGCTCTCTTGGCACCTTCTTCTCCATCCTCCTTGGCACTCCTCTCTCTACTGGGGAAATTCTCTCTGGTTCCAACCTGGTAGCCCTGCTCATAGGGAAAGCAATGAGGAAGGTCTGCTGCCCTGGGCTTCAGGGGGCAGGTGGGATGTCCCAAGGACCTGGGAAGGCTGCCCTGCTCCCTGAAGCCCCTGCCCTCCATCTCCTGGCTACCCCCAGACAGTCTTCTCCAGTGTAGGCCAGGTCTTCTCTCCCTTCCATGCTCCACTGGTCAGGATGCTCCTGGCTTCCCACGGGCACTTCCAGACTCTTCCTTACCATCATAACCCAGCACCTTCCAGGATCACTCCATCCAGATTGATCACCCAATCCCCACAGCCTTATCATTGGCCCTCAGCTGAAGTCTCCCATGGGAGCTGTCTCCTCCATTTCAATGGAAGCTCCTGGAGAACAGGAATGGTTAGCTAGCTATTCCCAGGGCCAAGTTCCCCTGCTTAATAAATCCTGTTCCATTCATTCACTCAGATCCAGGTGATAAATACACACCAGCCTGCAGGCATCATTCTCCCCCCCTTTTTGAGGAATTCAGATCCTGGCTTACAGGGTACATGCTGATGTTCCTTTATATACCCTAAACTCCGAGTTCCTCAGGAGACTCAGTGACCCTGAGCTATCCCTGCACACCTCCTCAGCCTGGGGTGGGGGTGGGGGTGGGCTGGAGGAATAACACCTGAAAGAACTCAAAAATGCCTTTGTCCAGTCCCAACTGACCATTCGACCATTTTTCTATTCCTGGACTAGACTGTACTCGGCTTTTCAGCTCCCACATCAAAGGCTCAGTACTCCATGAGAAAAGCAGAATCTCAGAACCACAAAGAATATGTGGGCTAGGACTTGGAATATGATATTTTGGGGGTCAAAGGAGCTTGGATTAAAATCGAGAATCACCTACCCAGCAAAACTGAGAGTGATCAAGGAGCAGGAAAACTGACATTTAATGACAAAGAGGAATTTGAATGCATTCTTGAGAAAAAACCAGAACTGAACAGAAAATTTGACTTTCAAATACAAGACTCAAGAGAAGCATGAAAAGGTAAACAGGAGAGAAATCATAAAGGACCTATTAAAGTTGATCTGTTTACATTCCTACATGGAAAGATGATATTTGTAACTCATGAGACCTTTCTCTTTCTTAGGGTAGTTGGAGGGCATATATATATATGGACAGAGGGCAGAGGGTAAATTGAATATGAAAGGATGATATCTAAAAAGTAAAATTAAGGGGTAAGAGAGAGGAATGTACTTGGAGGAAGAAAAAGGAAGAGGAAGAATGGGTAAATTATCTCACATAAAAGAGACAAGAAAAAGCTTTTACAGTGGAGAGAAGAGGGGGGAGGTGAGGGGGAGTGAGTGAACCTTACTTTCATCAGATTTGGCCTAAGGAGGGAATAACATACACACTCAATTGGGTATTTTACCCTACAGAAAAGGCGGGGAGAAAGGGATAAGAGAGGGAGGGTGATAGATATGAGGGCAGAATGGGGGAGGGAGCAGTCAGAAGCAAATACTATTGAAGGACAGAGTCAAAAAGAGAATAGAATAAATGGGGTGGGATGGGATGGAGGGAAATAAAGTTAGTCTTTCACAACATGGCTATTATGGATGGTTTTGCATGACTACACATGTGTATCCTATATCCAATTGCTTGCCTTTTCAATGAGGGTGGGTGGGGAGGGAGGAAGGGAGAGTTTTAAAAACAAATGTTGGAGATTGTTTTTCCATGCAAATGGCAAATAAGATACAGAGGCAAAGGGGTAAAGAAATTTATCTTGCCCTACAGGAAAGGAGAAGGGGGTTGGGGAAGGGGTAATCAGAATGCAGGTTGGCATGGAGTGGGGGGAGGGGAGGGATGGGGAGAAAATCTGGAACTCAAAATTTGGTGGAAATAATTGTTGCAAACTAAAAATTATAAATAAAAATTAACAGCGACAACAAACAAACCTGTGATGCCAGATCCAGAACCACATTGGCACTAAATGTTCTAAGAGACCACTGGGGCAGTGCCTTCCCAACTTGTTGGATTGATGAGCCCCGGCCCAACACACCGACCTTGACTCCAACCTAGGGATGTCACCAAGGATGAACAACAAACCACCAGGACCCTGAGTGAGCCTTGGGGGGGCTGCCCTTTCTGGGGTTCCAATCTCGGCCCATTGGTTCTCAGCACTCCCTCACTCCCAGAGCCCCCACTCTCATCTCCCAGAGCTCCCTCTCTCCCCCAAAACCTTCTCTCTCCCACTCCCAGAGCCCCAGCTCTCTCACTACCAAAGACCTGCTCCCTATCTACCAGAGCCCTCTCTCTCCCACTCCCAGAGTCCCCGCTCCCCCTCTCCCAGAACTCCCACTCCCGTCTCTCAGAGCTTTCCCTCCCCCTCTTCCAGAGCCCCCGTTCCCCATTTCCCAGGGCCTTTTCTCCCTGTCTCATGCCTTGCCAAGTCCCAGGCCTGGCTCCCAACTACCATGAGCCCCCTCTGTGCTTGCTCACCTCCGAGCTCCTTGACTCCCCCTCCCTCCACCCAGTGTCTCCTCCTTTGCTCCCTTCTTTCTCCTCCGGCTCATCATCATTATCCCTCTTCCCCTCTGCTCCTCAATTTTTCCCTATCTCTTTATTGGTTCTTGCCCTACTGCCTTCAAACAAACCAAAGGCTCATCCTTGGCCAGCAGCTTGGCCTTCAGGCTGAATCTCTGGGCCTGGAGCCGGGGAGATGCAGGGTAGATGCTGCCTTCCTGCCAGCCAGGTCACTGACCCCTAAGGCCAGGTGAGGACAGCTCCCATCCCAGACACTCAGCTGGAGATGCAGTGAGATGCTGGAGGGGAGGAGGCAGCCTAGCATGGCGCAGGGGGTGGAGGACCTGGCTCTGAGGCCGGTGTGGGGCTCCAGGGAACTCCCCAGGCTGGGACAGTTTCCTCAGCCCTGGTCCAGCTCGAGATGCACGCAGGCCCTTGGCCAAGTTCTTACTGGGCTATGGAAATGTTGGCAGTTCTGAGGAGGGTCAGAAACGCTTTCCGAGGGCTGCCACCTCCGCCCGCTGCCCCTCAGGTTGGGGCTCCCTCCTGGCTCCAGTCCTAGAAAAAGCTGAGGAGGGGGGGCCGGGGGATGCCTGGCATATAGCACGAGACACCAGGGCCCAGAGCCCGAGGAGTGAGCCCACGACGCAGCACACCTCCACCCCCACACACAGACAAGCGTGATCACGGGTGGGTGGGGGACAAAAGCCGAACAGAAATCATTGTAGGCACCCAAGACAAACCAGAGACCTCAAGGGGAGTCCACGGCGCGGGCACACACGGACACGTGTAGACACACCCCCGGTAGAACACGAACACGTAGAGAGATTAAAGGGACACAAATCACATCCCGCCACTCTGTAAGCCCGATTGCGAGGGAAGACACCCCACAGGGACATATATAACCACAGGCGGACACCCACACGGGAACATACAACCACACACACACACACACACTCACAGGGACATACAAACACGCACATACATGCACACACACGGAGGAAGACGAGAACACCCAACCCCGGCAGCCCCACGCGGACCCACAAATATACTCACAGGCAGGGTCCTGGGAGAACCACAAATACCACCCCTCCCGCCCGCCCGTGACATCACGCAGTAGCGGGCCCTCCCCTTCCCCTATACAGTGGGACGCCTGGATGCATTGCGCCTGCGTGCCCCAAGCCCCGCCCCCTTCTCACAGGCGGGGGTTGAGAAAAGATTGTACTGGTAAAAGTGGTAGGCAGTGGTCAGAAAGGAGGGGACATTGATTTGCTAAGAGGCCCTACCCCCCCCGCCCCCCGCCCCGCCTCGCCGTGTCCTAGGTGGATCCCCAGTTGTGGAAGCGCCAGCGGGTCTTCTGCCTTAAAGCTTCCTTACCTGTATCCAGTGCACCAGGCGGTATCTAATTATGGAATTCAAATAGCCAGATTACGTTCGATGTAGCTAATTGGCTATTCAGTAATTTAATGATTATTGAAAATATATTGGCATCGAATCAAATTTGATTGTATGCAATTAATTTGATTTTATTTCATTTCCCCCAATTACATGTTAAAACATTTTTAAAAAAACGTTCTTAAGGTTTTGAGTTCCAAATTCTATCCCCCCCTTCCCCCCCAGATAAAAACAGAGAGTGCACATACAGGTGTAGTCGCGTAAAGCATTTCCATCCCGATCATTTTGTACTAGAAGACTCGAATAAAGCAGGAGGAAGGGAGGAGGGAGGGAGGGAGGAAGGAAAATAGTGCTTCAGTCTATATGCAAACAATATCAGTTCTTTCTCTGGAGGTGGGTAGCATGCTTCATCATGAATCATTTGGGATTGTCTAGGTTCATTGCGTGGCAGAGAAGAGCTAAGTCATTCCCAGTCGATCATTGTTACAATGTTGCTGTTACTGTGTACAATATCCTCTGGGTTGTTCACTTTACTTTGTATCAGTTGATGTAAACCTTTCCAGGTTTGCCTGAAATCATCCTGCTTTTCATTTCTTACAGCATAATAAATTCCATCATAATCATATGCCACAGCTTGTTTACCCATTCCCCGATTGATAGCATCCCTTTGATTTCCCATTCTCAGCCACCACCAAGAGCAGCTAGAAAATTTTTTGTACAAATAGATCCCCCCTCCCCATCTTTTTTTGGATATCTCTGGGAGATAGACCTGGTAGTCTTAGTTCTATAGTCTGTTGGTCATAGTTCCAAACTGTTTTCCAAAATGGTTGGATCAATTCACAACTTCAACAGTGCATTAGTGTCTTGAGTTTTCCCACATCTCCAACATTTATTATTTTTCTTTTTTTTGTCCTATTAGCCAATCTGATAGGTGTGAGGCAGTATCTCCGAGCTGTTTTAATTTGCATTTTGCTGATTGATAGTAATTTGAAGGATTTTTTTCATATGATTATAGGTAGCTTTGACTTTTTTTTGTCTGAAAAGTGCCTGTTCATATCTTTTGACCATTTATCAATTGGGAAATTACTTTTTTTTTTATAAATTTGATTCAGTTCTCTATATATTTTGAGAAATGAGAACTTCATCTTTCATACTTCCTATAAAACTTTCCCCCAATTTTCTGCTTTTCTTTTGATTTTGGTAACATTAGTTTTGTTTGTTCAAAACCTTTTTAATTTTATATAATCAAAATTTCCTATTTTGCATTTTGTAATGCTCTCTGTCTTCTTCTGTGTTAAGTTCTTCCCTTATCCAGAGATCTGACTGATAAACTATTCCATGCTGTTTCCTAATTTGTTTATGGTATCACCCTTTATGTGTAAATCATATACCCATTTTGACCTTGTCTTGCCACATGGTGTGAGATACTAGTTTACACGCCTAGTTTCTGCCATAGCGTTTTTTTTCTTGTTCTAAAAGGATGGCTTTTTGGGCGTCATATACTAGATTACTACTGTTATTTACTACTGTCTTGTCCTCCTCCCTCCCCCCCTTGTGTGCATAAACCATTCCACCAGTCCCCCACTCTATTTCTTAGCCAGCAGCAGATTGTTTTTTGACATTAACTGTTTTATAATATTGTTTGAGATCTGTTATGGCTAAACTACCTTCCTTCATATTTTTTTCATTGATTCCCTTGATATCCTTGACATTTTATTCCTTCAGATGAGTTTTATTATTTTTTTCTAGCTCTATAAAATATTTTTGATAGTCTGGGATGGCACTGAATAAATTACTCAGGCAAAATTGTCGTCTTATTATATTAACTCAGCCTGGCTATCAGCAATTACTATTTTTTAAATTGTTTAGAGCCGACTTTATTTGTGTGAAAAGTGTTTTTTCATTGTGTTCACGCAGGTCCTGGGTTTGTCTTGGCAGGTAAACTCCCAAGTCTTTCACATTGTCTGCAGTTTTTAAAGTGGGAATTTCTCTTTCTCTTTCTTGCTGTTGGACTTTGTTGCTAATAGATAGAAATGCTCATGTTTTATGTGAATTTATTTCGTACCCTGCAGCTTGTTAAGGTTGTTGACTAATGTCGTTTTTAGTGGATTCTGTAGGATTCTAAGTATACCATCATATCATCTGCAGAGATAGCTTTGTTACTTTGTTGCCTAATTCCTTCCATTTCTTTTTCTTCTTTTATTGCTAATGCTAGTACAATATTGACTAATAGAAGTGATAATGAGCATCCTTGCTTCAAACCTGATTCTATTGGGTTAGGCTTTCAGCTTATCCCCATAATTGATAATGCTTACTGATGACTTTAGATAAATGTTACTTATTATTTTAAGGTAAGCTCCATTTTTTATTATGCTCTCGTGTTTTTAATAGTAACGGGTGCTGTATTTTGTCAAAGACTTTCTGCATCTATTGAGATAATCATATGATTTCTGATGGTTTTTTTTTTATTGATATGGTCAATTAAACTCTTGGTTTCCCTAATATTGAACCAGTCCTCCATTCCTGGTATAAATCTCACCTTGTTATAGCATATGATCCTTGTGATATATTGCTATAATCTCTTTGTTACTATTTTACTTAAGATGTTACTTTTTATTTAAGATGTTACTTTGTTACTATTTTATTTAAGATCAATATTCATTGGGGAAATTGATCTATAATTTTCTTTCTCTGTTTTGGCTCTTTCTGGTTTAGACATCAACACCATATTTGTGTAATAAGAGGAATTTGGCAGGACTCATCCACCTAGTTTTCCAAATAGTTTATATAGCATTGGATTAATTGTCCTTTAACTGTTTGATAGAATTCACTTGTGACTCCATCTGGTCCTCAGGATTTTTTTCTTAGGAAGTTCACTGATGGTTTGGTTTTTTTTTCTTTTTCCAAGACTGTGTTATTTAAATATTTTATTTCTTCTTCTGTTAATCTGGGTAGTTTATATTTTGGGGATATTCTTCCATTTCATTTGGATGGTCAAATTTATCGGCATATAATTGGGTAAAATACTCCCTAATGATTAATTTCCTCTTCATTGGTGGTGAATTCACCCCTTTCATCTCTGATATTAGTCATTTGGATTTCTTCTTTCCTTTATAAAAATCAAAGGTTTATCTGTTTTATTTTATTTTTCATAAAATCAGTTTCTAGTTTTACTTATTAATTCAATGATTTTCTTACTTTCGATTTTATTCACCCCTCCTTTGATTCTCAGAATTTGTAATTTGGTGTTGAATTGGGAATTTTTAGTTTGTTCTTTTTCTAGCTTTTTTAGTTGCACGCCCAATTTGTTGATCTGTTCTTTCTCAATTGTATTGATATAAGCATTTAGAAAAATAAAATTTCCCCTAAGTTCTGCTTTTGCTGCATCCCATAAATTTTCATTTCCTTTTCCATCTTAAATATTTTATTTTATGCACTTCAAATTGTGATTTGAGGAGAGACCCATCAGCTCCCTCAATAGACAAGAGGCCTATTCCACACAATGGGGAGGCTCAAGGCCCGTTAGCACCCCAAACAAGTGGAATAAGCTGCTCCCCAATGGGTTTCTCCCACTCCCATTAGGGGTAGGGGTCATGCTGCAAAAAGGATTCTTCTTGAGATTTGGGAAGGACTGGATGGGCCATGGCGTTGCTCCCAATATGGAAAGGTTGCTATCTGGTGAGGTCACGTGATCCCTGACCTTCTTGTCTTTCATTAATATTGGGCCAGCCTGGGGCAGGTAGGTAATACAGTGAATAGAGCACCGCCCCTTGAGTCAGGAGGATATGAGTTCAAATCCGGACTTAGACACCTACGGCTTACTAGCCATGTGACCTTGGGCAAGTCACTTAACCCCAACTGCCCTGTCCTCCCCCCTCCAAAAATCAAAAAAACAAACAAACCAAAACAACCAAAAAAATATTGGGCCAGCCTCCCTTCTCTCATTGCTGTTCCCTGATCAATCCCCTTCCTTCTCTCCCTTTTTCAGTCCCTGTTCCAAAGGCCACTGTCATTGTTAAGGATGCTCAGGGGTATGGCCTCATTTTTAGTGACATTATCATTGTCATGTACATGTGCACAGGGAATGTTTTCTAGCCTCTTCCATACTGAGAATATCCCTGGAATGAAAGGCTGGACAGCCAGATTCTAGTCTCTGTTCTACAGCTAATTTTGTCTGTGGCCTTGGGTTCATCCCTTCTGTTCAGCGGGGCAGGCAGCTAGGTAGGTGGTGCAGTGGTGGATCAAGTGCTAGACTAGGGGGTTCTGAGTTCAGATCCTGCCTCAGAACTTGCTAGCTGTCACAGTGGATAGAGCACCGGCCCTGGAATCAGAAGAATTTGTGTTCAAATCCAGCCTCACATACATACTAGCTGTGTGACCCTAGGTAAGTCACCTAATATAGTCTTCTCACCTATAAAACAGGGATAATAACAGTATCTGCCTCCCAGGGTTGTTGGGAAGATCCAATGAGGTAACACAGGCCAAGTGCTTCACAAACCCTACAATGTTACCTAAGGGAGACTCCTGCTATTGATGTTTTTTCTTGTGCCTCAGATTCTCCACACAGAACGTCAATGTGGGGCTCACACTTTGTCATCTCCAAGGTCCCACGAACTTAAATGATCTAAAGTCTCAGACAAGTCACAGCATGATGGTGTGTCAGGTGGAGAAGGGATTCTCGAGGTCCAAGCCAGACCTGAACCGGGCTCTCCTCTAGAACATATCTCCTCAATCATTCTCCAGCTTCTGCTCAAAGACCACGGCCTCCTGGAACAGTCTAGGTCAATCTGTGATGCCCCGAGTCTGACCAAGCTTTTCGTTATATCGAGACTAAATTGGGATTCCTGGGCACTATGCCCTCAGTGCAGCCTAGGATATCACCAGCTTTTCTACCTGCCAATTCTCTGTGGAATAAGGGCATTCCTGATTCTGGCTAGGGTTCAACTAACCCTCTAATGTCTCTGACAACTTAGATTCTAATGATTTGGGTTCTATCAGCTTTCGGTCAGGAAGATTCATCTTCATGAATTCAAATCCAACCTCAGACACTTACTAGCTGTGTGATCCTGGGTAAGTCACTGCACCCTCTTTACTCGGTTTCCTCAAACATCAGAGAAGAAAAATCCACTGAAACAGCTATGCAAAAAGTCAAGAGGGGACAATCTCGAGAGCCACAAAAACCCAGTTATGGAGGCAAGTAGAAAATCTTTCAGATAAAATTCCAAAGAAATGCCTTTGTTGGTTGACAGATTCCACCAACTGATTGCCTGTCGTCCACAAGAAAGCTCCTAACATATCACAACAGGAACTCAGAATCTCTAATCAGATCATCTACAGGCATACAAGCCTGTGGAATTATAATGAATAAGGGAATCTCTTTCGTTGCCACATGGCCTTGATTCAACATCAAAGTCCACAGAGAGGAAAGGAACTCTCTGACTGAATACCGTGGGAAGAGCTTTAATCCTTCAAATCTTAATTGACAACAGAACATTCATAACAACACCAGAGAACTCCTATGGAAGAAAAACACTACGGACATGAGGGATGCAGAACAGCCTTGAGTTGGAGCTCATGATACACTGCTCATCAGCAAATTCATGGTAGAGAGAAACTTCTTAAGAAAAAGAAATGTAAAGAATGTGAGTGGGAAGTTCAGCCAGAGCTCAGTCCTCATTGTTTTCTGTTGTTCAGTCATGTCTGACTCTCGGTGACCCTACTTGGGGTTTTCTTGGCAAAGGTACTGGGGAGCTTTGTGCCATTTCCTTCTCTAGCTCATTTAACAGGTAAGGAAACTGAGTAAAGAGGGTACAGTGACTTACCCAGGATCACACAGCTAGTAAGTGTCTGAGGTTGGATTTGAATTCATGAAGATGAATCTTCCTGACCGAAGGCCCAGGGCTCTATCCACTATGGCACCTGGCTGCCCTTATTAAACATAAAATGATTCGTAGCAGAGAGAAGCTGTAGTGTATAAGTAAGGCAAATATAAATACCTTCAACAATAGGAGAAAGAAACCCTATGAATGTAAGAATCAAGATTCACTGAACATCAGATAATTTACAGTAGAGAGAGACCTTATAAATGCAAAGAATGTGGTAAGGCCCTGAGACACTGAACCTTAGAAAATTCAGGCTGGACAGAAACTCTGGGAATCTACCACTGAAGGAATGCCTTCAGTTACTGAGGTGTCCTTTCAATAGCAAATGATGCATTCTTTACCTTAAAAATGTGATGAATATGGGAAAGCTTTCAGTATGAGGGGGAAAACCTCATTAAGCATTCATGAAATGTATCCTGGAAAGAAATCCTAAGAAAACAGTGAATGTGAAAAGCCTTCAATCAGACAGAGGTCTACCATATTTAACCATCAATGAACTCCATCCTCCAGAACTGCCACAAATGGAAAGTATATAGGAAAGAGGTGAGTGGTGGCATCTAAGTCAGTTCTCCATCACTTCAAATCATCAAGAAACTATATTAAATAAAACAATAAAAAGAAGAGAACAAATGTGTGTTAATTACCTCCTATGTGCCAGGCACTATGGGAAGCATTTTACACTGATACTGGGAGGTTGGTGCTATGTCATCCCCATTTTATAGTTAAGGAATCTGAGGCAGACAAAGGTTAAGTGACTCACCGAGGGTCACACAGCTAATAAATGTCTCAGTCCAGATTTGAAGTCATGTCTTTTTTGACTGCAACAGAGGATAAAAATGCTGAACATGACAAAGAATCATTAGAGCAAAAGCAAAAGACAGCATCCCTGGGAAACCAACTGAACTTTCAACAAGCAAAAGCAACTGGCCTTGAAAGTAGAGGTTGGTGAAGCTGTGTGAAATATTTTCCTCCAAGAAAAACACAATTCTTGTCTACCATATTTCAAGAAACCTCCCACCCACACCCACCCACCCACAAATAATTCTCTAAGAGTGGATGAATTGGAAGGCAAAGGGTAGTGCCACAGCGTACGATTAGACAGGAACTCCAACCAAAACTCACCCAGAAATGCAGTTGTAAAGCTGCTGCTCTTTGAAATCAGACTGTTAACAGTTGCTTAGGAGAAACAATTTCCAGGCCCAGTCTCTATGGACTGAGCTACCTAAGTACTACAGAAGGAAAATCTGCGAGTCTAAAGTAATGCACAAATAAAAAATGTTTCTAATACAATTAAGAAATGCTATATGATAAGATAGTCTATAAGCTTATAAAGGAAGCCAGAATCAAATCTCATAGGACTAGTCAACAAGAATAAGAAATAAAATGAAAAATTAATGGAATACAATGAACCAAAATGCAAAGATACTTCCTGGCCACCTGACCCTGGGCTTTATTGCTCCTGACCTTATTGAACCTGTGCTTACAACCTCCATGTAGTCACCTTCAGTTGCCTTTTATCTTTAGTACATTTATTTTAAAAATCTAACTTAGGGGAGGGGTGAGTTCCCTGGGCTTTTACCTCAGTCTCTTCAGATAGATCCCATTTTTCCTCCTCAATGGTACTGTTTTTCTTTGTAACTTCAAATTTTTATTCTTTGAGCATCTCCCATCCTCTTAGGCTGATTTTCCCTGTAGCATGTTAGCTCTTAGGATCTTGCTTTTCCTCTGAACCCTATCAATGGGTTTTTTAAAAACTATAAATGTAAGTAAATATAAAATATTATATACTTATATTTAAAAATTAACTTTACAAATGAAAACCGAGGGAGGTATTATTAGCAGTTGAAGTAGATATTAGGGTCTCAGCACAGTAAGATTCATATAAATTAATAGCATGTTATGGCAGCTAAAAATTAGTTTGGTTCTTCTCATTCTCCTTTGTTGAATCTTCAGCTGGCTCTCACCTGCTAAGCCTGTGTGTCCTTGAAATTCTTGTCTTCTCACTCTATAAACTATTTTGTTGGGTGCTCTCAGTTCCCATGGAGTCAAGGATCCTTTAGAATTACTTACCCCAGTCCTATGCTTTCCCCTGACTTGCCTCTCCAACTGCCAATTGGACATTTCAAACTGGATGTCCCGAAAACATTTAAAGTCTGACATGTCCAAAATAGAACTCATCTCCCCACCCCCCTTCCTCCTACCTTCCCTATCATCGTTGAGGACCACCATTTTCATAATCACCTAGGCCCACAATTCAAATGTCGCCCTTAATTCCCTGCTTTTTTTCACTCCGCTCCCCATATCCGAGCAATTGCCCCATCCTCTTGATTTATCTCGACAATATCGCTCATACCCAGCTCCTGTTTTCTCCTCTGATCGCCACCACGATGGTGCTGGCCCTTGTCCCCCTCACACCTGGGCTACTGCAACAGCAATGGCCCCTCCTGCTTCAGGTCTCTCCCCATTCTAGTCCATCCTCTGAGACTTTGTGATCACATTGATGTTCCTAAAGCACATCACCCCTTATTTAAAAAACTGCAGTGGCTCCCTATTACCTCCAGGCCCAAATATAAAACCCACTGTTTAGCTTTTAAAGCCCTTCATAACCTCCCTCCCAGCCCAGCCTTTCCATTGTGTTTACCTCTTAGTCCCCTCCATTCATTCGCCAGCCTTCTTGTGGATCCTTTGAAAAAGCATGTCACGACTTGGGCCGTTTCCGTCCCCAAGCCTAGAACCTCCCTCAAGTCTTGGCTAAGATCTCATCTTCCAGAAGCCTTCCCCGCTCTCCCTTCAGTCTAGTGCCTGCCCTGTGCCCGTCGTCTCTGACTTACTCTCTGGGCATCTTGTTTGCATTTCATTGCCTGCTGTCTCTCCTATTGAGGCTCTGAGCTCCTTGAGATCAAGGAGCTTTTATTAAGGGCCCAAGAGCCAGGAACTGTGCTGAGTGCTGGCCCATACAAAGCAAGGCTTAGGAGGAAAAGGAAGATCCAAAGGCTTGAAATGCTACAGGGCACATCCCAGCGGGGTGGCGGAGGCTCCAAGGACAGAGCACACAAAGGGAAACAATTCCAATCAGGAAGGCAAAGGGGATTTGTCCGAAGAGATCCCCGCGAACACTGGGGGGCCGCGGGAGAGGGCCACTCCGCGATCCCTTCCCCCCTGCCGTGCGATCCCCTTCCCCCGACCCTGGACCCCCTTCCCAGTCCCGGGACCCCCCTTCCCCCCGCCCCTTCTCCCTCAGCCCCTGGCCCCCACTTTCACCCCCGACCTCCTCCCCCCCCCACCCCCGCCCTTAGAAAACGCACAACAGGCGCCAGGCAGCGGATGGAACCTGCCTGAGGTGGCAAGCACAGGAGCTCTGCGCAGGGCGGGGGCGGGGGCGGGACGGACAGTGGGGGAAAAGTGGGGCTCATAGAGGGCGGGGGGGGCAGGACAGGTCACGGGCTAGCGAGGAGAGCCTTCACGTGGACGAGAGTCGAGACACACTCACGAACACCCTCCCTTAGACACACGCGAAATGCCAAGAAGCTGCACTCTCAGAGCCACCGAGCCACACCAACCCACGGATATTTACAAAGGAAGTGACTGATTCAGGCCCCGCCCCTCCAAACTTAGGGGAGGGAAGAGAAGCTCGGGGGGCGCATGCGCCTGGGATAGTCTTCCTCCCCCTCCCTCCTCCGTGTCTGCGCAGGCACAGAGACCACCCGCAGGCTTGTGTCGGTGGGGGGCTACGGGGGCGATACCGGAGAGGCGCCAAGGGAGGTGAGCCCGGGGTTGGGGTTGGGGGCGGGAAGGGGCGGGTCCTTGTGTCCCCCCCACAGCGGAGGCTTCCTGTAATGGCCCCCGTATCAGGCCTGGTGGTCTTGCCTAGGTGGTGTGGTGGCAGGTCGTGGGGACAGGGTGTGGGTTGTGTAGTTGTACAGTTGTGCCGTGGGAACGGCCCCGAGCCGGATGTGTGCCAGCTCTGTGGGCCCTGACGTCCCGCGTGTTTGTGTCTGTTGTGTGTGTGTGTGCGCATCTGTTGTGTGATTGTGTGTCTAACATGTGTTTGCTCATAGTTTGTCCGTTGGGAGTGTGGTGATGTCCCTGTGTGTGTTTGTGTGTCTGTTGTGTGTGTCTCTTATATTTACACTGAAGTCCCTGTTTCTGGGTTCCTGGTGTGCACTAAGAACATCCTTGTGTGTTTGTGTGCCCACTGTGTGCCCTGATGTCCTTATGTGTTTGTGTGCTCGTCTGTGCACTGGAATTCGCGGGCTGTGTGTGTGTGTGTGTGTGTGTGTGTGTGTGTGTGGTCCCCGTCTTCGAGTCTGGCTCTAGGGTGCACTTTTGGTTGTCTCAGCCTGATACTCTTCAGTGTCTGCGCCTCTGTCCCATGTGTGACGTGCGCCGTCCCCCAGGGTAGGAGGGTGGCACACCGGGAGTCCTCGGCGGATGTCCTAGGGGGAGGAAGGTGAGTTTCCAAGGGCTCCCTTGGCACTGGCCTCTAGCCTCTGGGTTGGGGGATGGATTCAGATAGGGCACCCTCAAAGGAAGAGAACTAGCTTAGTCCCTGTGGGAGAGGGAGCTTGTGGAAGAGACCTCCACTGTGGCCAGCCTGGCTGGGGAGCCCGGGGGCATGGTTCTGGCACCGTGCTAAGCCCTGGGGATCCAGAGAAAGACAAAAACAGAAGCCTCATGCTCTGGACGCTCACTTTCTAACCCTTGGAATCCAAGAGACAGCCAAGCAATAACTAAGTCCATTTATTCGTTGTTCAGTTGTATTTTAATTCTTGTCAGACTAGTCGTGACCCCATTTGGAGTTTTCTTTAGGGAGCCGTTTGCCATTTCCTTCTCCAACTCATTTTACAGATGATGACACTGTGACAAACAGGGTGAAGTGACTTGTCCAGGGTCACACAGCCAGTAACTGAGGCTAGGTTTGAACTTGGTTCTTTCTGACTCTAGGCCAGGTGGACTACTGAGCAGGCAAAACTTACTGCGCATAACAGCCCTCCCTCCCTCTGATCCAGTTCACTTGCCTGTCATGGTATCACCTCACTGTTGTCATGGTCCTCTTCTCCAGCGAAGGAAAACAGCAACTTAGCATAAAATTATCAAGGAGAAAGCTTGCCTAAATAAAGTAAGAGACAGCCTGGCATCCTGGATCCAGGGCTCCCTGCAAAGAGCTGCTCTCTCCTCCCAGCCAAGCATCCCCAGCGTCTTCCACCTGGTCACAGGTGGCGTGAGCCACATGCGGTTCCCATAAGTGTCTGCTCCTCTGGACGTCCTACAGTGCGGCAACACCCTTCCAGTGTGGTGACCAGAGTAAGAGCAGCAATCGGCAGGATCAGTTGCGAACAAATAGGTAGCGTTGGCACTTTACATGTGTCGGCTTATCCCGCCTTTTAAATTATGTTAAATTAAATTAAATAAATTTAAATTATTTAAATTATCCCACCTTTTAAAAATGTGTGCATAAAAATCAAGAAACATTTGTTAAGCACCTCTATGTGCCAGCCACTGGCATAACAACCCTGATTTGTTTTTATTTTATGAAAATGTTTTTTATTCTGAACTTACACACCAAAAAAGGGAAACGTTTCCTATACCAGAAAAGATTGTATTGAAAGCAGCGTTCCCTAATCCCTAGAGGGTGACAAATGATAAATCGAGCCATGATGCCCGGGGCTGGTTGGGTTCCTTCTCATCTTCCTTCCCAGCTGTGGGTTCAACCTGTGGCCAGGGTCCTGCTGGGCTGTCTGTGATGCTGTGGCATCACTATTTTCCCCTCCCAGTGCCAGATTCACCTGTTACAGAAAGAGAGGGGGTGAGCCGCAGAGCCAGAGTCCGACATCTATGGCCCTGGAGACTCCCTGGAGCCTATCACCTCTGTCGAGGGGTGGGGGTGGGGTGGAGTGGGGGGGGTGGAGGTGCAGAGGACAGAGTCGGGGGAAGACTCGAGCTCACATCTGGCCTCAGGCCTTAATTTCTGTGACTCTGGGTGAGTCACTTCACCTGGTTTGCCTCACTTCCTCATCTTCAAAATGGGGATTATAATGAGGAGCAAATGAGAGGATCATTGTAAAGTGTTCAATAGAGTGTGGGGCACTGTGCAGGTGTGAATGTAAGTGCTAGCCATCATCATCATCATCATCATCATCACCATCACCATCATCATCACCACCATCATCATCATCACCATCATCACCATCACCATCACCATCACCATCACCATCATCATCACCATCATCATCATCACCATCATCATCATCACCACCATCATCATCATCACCATCATCATCATCACCATCATCACCATCACCATCATCACCATCACCATCATCACCATCATCATCACCATCATCATCACCATCATCACCATCACCATCACCATCACCATCACCATCATC
>CM053596.1:2789925-2812072 GCA_028646575.1 Pseudocheirus occidentalis | reverse complement strand
GCAAAGAAGATGCTTGGATGTTCCTTTCCAAATCTTAGATTCCATGATGCCTTTTTTTGGCCATTTCTGAGCCTCATTTTTTACTTTCACAAAATAAAAGGTTGGAGTAAATTATTTCTATGGGCCCTGGCAGTGTGAACATCCTAATATTCTACAGCTGCCTAGGCTACATTTCGTGTATTCTCTTCCCAGATACAGGGGATATAAACCTTGGTCTCCCAGTTGGATCATTGAGTAGAGGTTCTCAACCATGGAAACCTAGTTTTGACCACAGGCAGCCCAGAAAAGGTGCTACTCAATGTCCAAATCTGACTCCAGATCCTCTTTTGACCTTCCTTTGGGGTGAGGTGCACACATGCCTCTCCTCTAGACACAAAGCTCAAGTCTCTGGTTTCAGAAGCACTTCATCCCAGCTCATCAGAGGCTCCACAGTGGGATGCTCCATAGCTCTGATCCCAGATGGCCCCAGGACACACAGTCACTTCTTAAAACCCCTTTCTCCTCCTAAATCAGAGGTTCTTAATCTTTTTAGTTTGTTATGGACCCCTGGAGAAGCTATGCTTGAAATACATAGGAAACCAAACATTAGTGAAAATAAAGATGAAATCATTTTCCCATCCAAGTCCATAGATCCCCTAAAATCATCCCATGGGCCCTAAGATTCCTATTAGCTCATCAGGTCCCTGGTCTAGGCAACAAGGATTTATTAAGCATAGAGTTTAGCTCAGTGCCTTGTAGATAGTAAGCCCTTAGTAAATTCTCAGTGGCTTCATTAAGCACCCACTATGAGTCAGGTTCCATGCAAGGCACTGGGGATGCAGTTACAAAAAAATGAAGCTGTCTCCAGGAGAGAGAACAAGACTACATGAACTATATAGAACATAAGTTTAAAAAATACCAATGTAGAAAGTTAGTACCATACAGGATAGTCTGGGAGGAAAGCTGTTGATGAGGGGAACCTGAAAGCTTGAGGCAGAAAATTGTGCCTGAGCATTATCTTACAGGAAGAGGTGAACTCAGGAGAGCTAAGAAGGAAGAGAGATGATCAGGTTCTGAATCAAAGTGGCTGCTGTGTGAACAGGGAGAAGGGGCTGGCAATGGCAAAGACATTAGGAAGGCAGAAACACAAGATTCACTAACTGATGTGATAGGTGAGGTGAGAGAGAGTGAAGAGACCAGGATAAAACCAAAGATGTAAACTCAACACTGGAAGGCTCTCTCCTGGGTCTCACTTTCCTGAGTAAATGGAGGAATTTCAACCAGATGACCTTCAATGCACTTTCCTCACTATTAGAGTCAAAGGGAATGACATTGGTCATGCTCTTTGACAGGGAACTAAGTCTACAACCCAGTCTCATCCTTGTCTTCTGTTCATCGTCCTTTGAAGGCAGCTGGTGGTACATTAGGTAGAGTATGGACCCAGATCCAGGCAGATCTGAGTTTAAATCTAGCCTTAGAAACTTACTAGCTGTGTGACCCTGGAGAGGCCACTTAACCTGTTTGCCTCAGTTTCTTCAAATAGACATAATAGTGCCTGTCTTGCAGGGTTGTTGTGGGGATCCACTGAGCTAATATTTATAAAGTGTTTAACACATTGCCTGTCACATAGTAGGTGCTATGTAATTGCTTAATCCCTCCCTCCATCCTTTATCAGAACCTGACCATTTTTTACATTCTGTATTTTTTCACGTTTTTTGTCTGTGTTTTCTTTCACAACATGACTAATATGAAAATGTTTTGCATGACTACAAAGGGAGGGGGAGGAGAGGGAGGGAGAGAATTTGGAACTCAAAAAAAATTTAAAAACACATGTTCAAATTGTTTTTACATACAATGGGAAAAATAAAATATCATTAAAAATAATAAAAATGAAAAACAACATGATTTCCTTCTAACACAGGTGGCTCCATTGCTTCTTCATCAACTCACTTCTTTAGTCCATTAGGTTTCTCTCTCCACTCCTGAATTGTGGTTGTTTCATTTAAGGTCACCAATGATCCTCTCATCACCCAAACCAGCGCCTCTCCTCTTCTATCTTCTGAGCAGCTTTTGAGCCCTGCTCGTCTTCCTTCCATATATTCTCCCTTCATTTTCATGCCCTGCTCTTCCCCTTGTTTGTGCCTTACATGTATGACCACTCCTTCATTAACTCTCCTATTCCTCTCCCACCTTCAAAGGTAGCTGTCCTTCAAGGCTCTATCTTCCCTAGACTCTGCACTCTCTCCCTTGGGGATCTTATTCAGGACCATGTCTCTGTGGGTGACAACATCAGCTCCCCATCCCAGCCCCAAGGCCAGAAGTCACATAACCACTGTATTTAAGAATTGAGATGAACTCAATGTGTCTAGTTCAAGCCAAATTCCCAACAAGTGGTTGTCCAGTCTCTGCATGATGACCTCCAAAGAAAAATAGGGGAAATGACTTATTTGTAAAAACCCATTTATAGTAGCTCTTTTTGTGGTGGTGAAGTATTGGAAATTGAAGGGATGGATGCCCATCAGTTGGGGAATAATTTAACAAGTTTTAGTATATGACTATAATGGAATATTATTGTCTCATAAGAAATGAGGAGCAGGTGGTTTTCAGAAAAACTGGAAAGACTTACATGGACTGATGCATAGTAAAGTGAGCAGAACCAGAACACTGCACAAAATAACAGCAATATTATATGATGATCAGCTGTGATTGACTTAGATATTCGCAGCAATACAATGATCCAAGACAATCCCAAAGGACTTGCGATGAAAAATGCTATCCACCTCCAGAGAAGGTACTGATGCAGTCCGAATGCAGATCAAAGAATACAATTTTGTTTGCATTGTATATTTTTTCATATTTTATTTTTGTCTGTTTTCTTTCACAACATGACTAATATGAAAATGTTTTGCATGACTACACATGTATAACCTATCTTAAATTTAATAATTTACTGTAAATTTCTGGGTTTTTTCCTGCATTGAAATTTTGATGCCACACAGAATCCATCATGTAACCAATCATGTAATCATGATTCTTATGATGCTTATTCCCTACAATGAGCTTCATGCTCATCTGCCAATACCTGCTTTTAAGATCTGTCGCCATACTTGACCACTGATCAGTTATAACTTGCATTTTGTGTGTTTATGCAGAAGATAATGTAATCATTATGACTTTAACTGTTACACAACAGATGAAACATGTACAAATGATTTTTGAAAATGTTTTCTTCTTTGCTTATTTTCCCACCACACCCTTGTTTTTAATACTCCCCAATTGCACCTGAGGCTTATACACCTTCCCCTGGATTGTTCCTGCATGCTCCCCTCCCCCCACCCCGGGGAACTCTATCTCTCATTTTGGGAACCTCTAGCTCATATGCTCAATAAATCTCCCCATCCCCAATCCAGGATACAATCAGTGGGGATGGCCACCACTAGCAAAAAGATCTAACCAGCTTCAAACAAAATCTCAACCCCTTTAGCCTCATCCTCAGTCCCTTCCAGTTAAAATTTAGTGATTGTTACAAATACACCAGGGTGCCAATGGGTCCACTGATAGAGTGCCAATGGATCCACTGCCCAGGGTGCCAATGGGTTCACTGTTCAGGGTGCCAATGGATCCACTGCCCAGGGTGCCAATGGATTCACTGTTCAGGGTGCCAATGGATCCACTGCCCAGGGTGCCAATGGATCCACTGCCCGGGGTGCCAATGGGCTCCCTGCCCAGGGTGCCAATGGATCCACTGCCCGGGGTGCCAATGGGCTCACTGCCCAGGATGCCAGTGGGTCCACTGCTCCACATCAATCCCACCTTGCACCTCCTGGGACTTACAAAACCCTCCCCCCACCAGGTGAGGCAGTTCCTTGGAAACAGCAGTGCCCTCTTTCATTAAGTGTCCCAGCCTAACAGTCTTTGGTGCAGACCTCCCATACTAGCTCTGACCAGTCATTACAGTTACATGAACAAAATAGGTGCAAAGTTTCTTCTGTTACAACAACATCAGTGGAAAGAATGACAAAATAATCCAAACAGAATGCTTCCGTGTGACACCAACCAGGAAAGAGATCAGAGAAGACACCTCCCTTACTCTCTCTGTAGAGGGGGGCGCCTCCATGCCTAAAGTCTAAAATTCCAGGCTTCTTCAGCATGACAGCTGGTCTGGTTGAGCTCGATTCTCCATTCTCCCCTCCTTTTTTGTCCTTGTTGTGAGGAATGGCTCTGGGGGAGGGACTGAAGGATAGGAGGGACACACTGGGAGACATAAGTGATATACAAACACAAGCGTCGACAAAAATGACTTTCAAACCCCCAATTTGTTCCATCCACAAAGTAATAAGATCTTATAAAAAAAAAAGAAAAAGAAAACAAGTATCCCTCACCCTCCACCCCAAAGGGGAAAGCACTTGGAAATGCTTCATTTAGCACATCCCCATCACCCACTGCTACAGACTGCCCTCCTACCCAGAAGGACCCCAAACAATCTGACACAAACAGTGCAAGTGGTGATTCTACAGACTTAGGGTTAGAGGTTTCCCAAACAATCCTGGAGGACCCCTGCCTGGCAGTGTGCTGTCTGGGGCCCAACCCCCAAAGTTTGGGTGTACACAGATTGGGCTGGTTCTTGGGGGATGCCCAGAAAATCTCACTGCCTTCTCCACCCCCCCACATCTGGCCTTCCATGAGAATCTCAAGGCTGCCTCAGTTTCCTCAGGTTGTCCCCTGGGTCTACCAGAATAGTTTGTGACTGTTTGCTCAAATGAGGGTAAATGCCTTGTGAGTGTATGAGTGTGTGTGTATCAGATACAGGACAGCCTTTACCTCAGCCAAGAGGAAGCAAGAAACCAGTCAACAAACATTACCTACTGTATGCCAGGCACTGGGTATACAAAGACAAAAGCATAAGTCTCTGTCCTGGGGGATGTTGGGGGGAGAGGAAGGGGATACACATTTATTAAGTACCTATGTGCCAAGCAATGTGCTAAATGTTTAGCAATGTCATCTCACTTGATCCTTACAATAACCCTGGAAAGCAGGTGTTGTTGGGATCCCATTTGACAGATGAAGAAACTGAGGCAGACAGTAGTTAAGTGACTTTACCCAGCTACTAGGGGTCAAGGCTAGATTTGAACCCAGGCCTTCCTGACACTAAGCCCAGTGCTCTAGCTGCTGGGCCACCACCTCCAAGCAGGGGCTGGAGGTAGAACATAGTAAATACACATTACACATGAGACAATGGAGGTGGGAAGAACTAGCGGGGAGGGGGGGGGGAGGGTGTCCCATACAAGATGGTGCTTAAGCTAAGTCTTGGCAGAAACCAGGGGCTCTAAGGAGTGAGGAAGGAGTGTGTTTTAGGCATGGGGAAGGAGCCTGGAACCTGTGCAGAGCCTGGACACACACATCGAGATGGGAGGCAGTGCTGTGTGTGAAGCCTAGTGAGAAGGGCTCTTGGGCCAGGCTACAAGGTGGACAAAGGTGAGGAGGGTAGAATGAAGCTGGAAAGGTACATTGAAACCAAGTAATAATAAGCTCTGAAGGTCACCCGGGGAAGGGGAGCAGGGGAAAAGGAGGCAAATTTGATCCCCGTGGTAATGGGGAGCCACTGAGGTTTGCTGAGTATAGGACTGACATGGTTAGTCCTGTGCTGGAGGAGAGAACAGCTTGGATTAGAGAGAGACAAAGTAAAGAGACAAACTAGGAGCCAATGGTAATCATCCAGGTTAGAGATGGTTAATGGTCTGCTCAGGGTGGAGGCTGTGTTGGGGAGACAAGGGACTGGTCCAAGCTTGGACTGTGGGCAGAGTGTGAATGAGGAGTATAGACAGATGCCACTGGCAACTGGAAGAACCTTGGTGCTAGGGGACTGCAGAGAGGGGTGGCTGGTAGAGCTGGAGAAGGAGGAAGAAGAGGAGGAGGAGGAGGGTCGTCTCTGTCCATGGTACATCCAGGTCAAAATGTCCAACAGACAGCTGGGGACGTAGGAATGGTGCTCCTAGGAGAGAAATTGGTGGGGGAAACAAATGTGGGAGAGATCCAGATAGGAATAATGAAACCCTGGGACATGACGAAGTCATGAACAGCGAGCGTCAAGAGAAGGAAGGTCCAGGACAGAGCCACAGAGGGCCACTCAGAGATCCTGGTATGGCTGATGATCAATGAGATAATAATGTAATAATGCCATACACGTGCTAGGTATTATCATGCAGCAAAGGAAAATGAGAATCTGACAGGTAGAAACCAGCATCACAAAAACCCCCAAGGGGAAGATACCCAGGCAGAGAGGGCAGGCTGCAGAGTCAAACGAGGGAGAGAGGTCAAGAACAAGGTTCTGAAAAGATACCATGAGGTCACCAATGATGTCAGAGAGAGAAGTGTCTGTGCAGTGAGGAGGCCAGGGGACAGACTATCCAAGGCTGAGAAGTGAATGAACATAGACAAAGCCAAGGTGATGTGTGTAGACACCTTTTGTGTGAGCTAGGTTTAGGATGAGAGGAGACATTCTGGATACCAGCTTGAGGAGCTGTAGAGCCCTGGGAAGGTTTTTAAGGAGGGAGACTTGGATGTGTCTGCAAGCAATGGGGAAGGAACCAGTAGACTGGGAGAGAATAAAGACAAAGGGGATTTATGGCTGGTCTGCTGGAGAGGAAGTGGAAAGGGAGGTCACAGAGAATAGCTTCAGTTTACTCTGTGAAGAACAAAGCAAGGTCCTCATGCAGAAAAAAAACAAAGGACAAGCACTAGTCTACCAAATACACACACACACACACACACACACACACACACACACACACACAAGGAAAAGCCAAGAACAATTGCAAAAGAATAAAGGCATCACAGGAACCAACACAAGACACTCCCCTTCCTTCCGGTGACTCCCACCTTCTCTTCAGCCTTCACCTTTCCGGAGGTGCAGCAGCAGACACTGTTGACCACCTTCTCCACCTGAATGCCTTCTCTTTGGGTTTTGTGACGCTGCTCTCTCGTGGGTCTCTTCCCACTGGGGTGATCTGACCACCCTCCACCTCCTTTGCTGGCTCACCATTCATGTCACTCCTCCCAACTGTGGCTGTTCATTCCCTAAGTCTCTGTCCTAAGCTCTCTTCTCTTCTCCCTCTATACTCCTTCAATAACGTCATCTGTTTCCAAGGGGTTAACTATCATCTCTATGCAGATAACCAACAGATGTGTGTGTAGGTGTACACACAAACACAGGATGTATGTCTTCACAGGTGCCTATGCATGCATCCTGCATCATCAACTGTCCTTCAGGCATCTCCAACTCACCATGCCCCAAAGCAAGTTCATATGATTTTCCCCCAAACCCTCCCCTCTTCCAAAGTTCCCTATTTCTGGTGAATGGATCCCCCTCCTCTAGTCTCCTACATTCTCATCTTTGGTTTCTCCTCCCCCATAGATTCAGTCAGAAGGCAATTCCTGCCATTTCTACCTTTACAACGTCTCTCAAGTCTGTCCTTAGCTACCATCTTAGTTCAGGTCCTCATTACCTCTTGCCTAGATTACAGCCAGTCTCCTAGTCCATTTCCCTGACTCAGGCCTCTCACCCCTTCAATCTACCTACATACTGCTATCAAAGTCACCTTCCTTAAGCCCAGATCTAGTCATGTAACTCCCTTATTCAGCCAACTCCACTGGCTTCCTATTGCCTCTAGGATAAAATATATACTCTTCCATTTAGCTTTTAAATGGTTTACAGCATGGACCCTTTATGACCTCATTGTGCATTACTCCTCTTAAAAGCTGCAGGGCAGTCAAAACTGCCTTCTGTTCCTCACACATTACACTCAATCTCCTCACCTCTGCCTCCAAAAGTCCCTCCCTTCAAGATCCAGCTCAAGCCCTATCTTCTGTCTGAAGCCTTTCCTCTCAAACTGCCCTGTATTTAACTATGTTAGATATATTTGTATTTATTCACTACACACACACACACATTAAAAATATACTTATTTCCTCCATTAGGATGCCAGTTCCTAATGACCAAGGAAGGTTTCATTCTTTGTATCATTGCTCACACCTTGAAAAGTAGCTAGCACATAATGTTTAATAAGTGCTCACTTATTGACTGAATCATTGTCCCTGAAGGCTCTACACATTCTCCTTTCAGAGTCCCCATTGCTTTAAGATTTTCCACCTTCTGTTCCAAACAGCCAAATCAGTTTATCTTTTCAGTCTTTTTAAAGAGCTTTAATCTCCCTCTTTAATTTTGGAAATTAAGCACTATCTCTCTGGGGCTCCTGTGCTAGTTTTATACTCACTTCATGGGGTCTAGCTGTTGTTACTGAGACATTGTATTTTCCCCCATTTCTTGTCTCCAAACCTTTGCATTGGCTGTGTCCTATACCTGAAATGTACTCCTCTTGCCTCACTTCTGCATCTTAGAATTCTTATTTCAGATCAGATTCCACCTACTAAGGTAACCCTTTCCTGATCTCCCCAGCTATGGGTGTTATGCCTGCCCCAGCCTCACTCCCATCACCCTGTGGTTATTTTATATGTGGTCTGCATACATGTATATTGTCTCTCCCCACTCCCTGCACTGCCCCTGGCTAGAATGTAACCACCTCAATGGCAGAGACATATTTCTGCCTTTGTATCTCTTGCACCTAGCACTGAGCCTGGCCCACAGTAAACAATTAATAAATACTGATTAATTGATTCTTCTGGAGTTATCATTTTAGGCCATGTCATTGAGCTCTTTTCTATTTACTCATTTCTTCATTCTCTTTGCTGGTATTTCAGGTTCTCATTATGAATGTTTCTTCCCTTTTCCCTCTTCTTTATTTTTCTTGTCCTTTAATTGCGGTATTCCTTGTTGTTTTGAGGTCATGAAGAAGAATGGGGTTTAGACATGACCACTCACATTTTCCCCACATTTTTTATACTTGTAGAAATTCCCTTCCAGATGAATTCACTGATGCTAAAATAGGGTAGACCTCTGACCAGAGACTTTTTCCAGTCATTATATTCTAAGAGCTTGATGATGCTCAATGAGACCTTCCCTTGGGGAAACTGAAGACTTTCCCAGCACAAGAATCTTCTGACTGAAGACCTTACACATTCACATTTTCTCTGGTGTGAATTCTCTGGTGTGGAAGATTTGAGTCCTGAAGGATTTTCCATATACTTCACATCCGTAGTGTCTCCAGTAAGATTTTTTTTATGGTGATTAAGGGCTGCAATATATCAAATACTCTTTCATGTTACTTACATTCACAGGATTTCATTCCTTTATGAATTTTTCCATGGTTATAAAAGGCTGAACAATTGCTGAAAACCTTGTCACATTCTTTACATTTATATGGTTTCTCTCCAGTATGAATTCTCTGATGTTGAATGAGGTATGACCTCTTCCTAAATGCTGTCCCACATTCCTTACAGTGATAAGGTTTCTCTCCTGTGTGAATTCTTTGATGTTGAATAAGGACTGAATTCTGCCTGAAGGCTTTTCCACATTCTCTACATTTATATGGTTTTTCTCCAGTGTGAATTAGCTGATGTGAAATAAGGTCTGATCTCCGAATGAAGGCCTTCCCACATCTGATACACTCATAAGGCTTTTCTCCAGTGTGAATTCTCTGATGGTGAACAAGGACTGAGTACTGCCTGAAAACCTTCCCACATTCCTTGCATTGAAAAGGTTTTTCTTCAGTGTGAATCCTCTGGTGTTGAATAAGGACTGAGTTCTGCCTAAAGGACTTCCCACATTCTTTACACTGATAAGGTTTCTCTTCAGTGTGAACCTTTCGGTGTTGAATAAAGACAGAGTTCTGCCTGAAGGCTTTCCCACATTCCCTGCATTGATAAGGTTTCTCTCCAGTGTGAATTCTCTGGTGTTGAATGAGATGTGACCTCTGCCTAAATGCTGTTCCACATTCCTTACATTGATAAGGTTTCTCTCCAGTGTGAATCCTCTGATGTATAGCAAGGTATGACTTCTGGCTGAAGATAGTCCCACAGTCCTTACATTGGTATGATTTCTCTTCAGTATGAACTCCCTGGTGTTGAGTAAGGCCTGAGTTGTGCCTGAAAGCCTTGCCACACTCCTGACATTTATAAGGCTTCTCTCCTGTGTGAATGTTCTGATGTGCAATGAGAGTTAGGCTCCGGCTAAAGGCTTTCCCACATCTAGTACATTCATAAGGTTTCTCTCCAGTATGAATTTTCAGATGTCGAGTCAGGTGTGATTTGCAATTGAAAGCCTTCCCACATCCCTTACATTGATAAGGTTTCTCTTCAGCATGAATGCTCTGGTGTTGGACAAGGACTGAGTTCTGCCTAAAGGCCTTCCCACATTCACTACATTTATAAGGCTTCTCTCCAGTATGAATTCTCTGATGATGAATGAGGTGTGATCTCTGCCTAAATGCTGCCCCACATTCCTTACATTGATAAGGTCTTTCTCCAGTGTGAATTCTCTGGTGTTTAGTAAGATATGACCTCTGGCTAAAGGCTATCCCACATTCATTACATGAATAAGGTTTCTCTCCAGTGTGAATTCTCTGGTGTTTAGTAAGGTATGACCTCTGGCTGAAGGCAGTCCCACATTCCTTACATGGGTAAGGCTTTTCTCCAGCATGAATTCTCTGATGCTGTTTGAGATGTGACTTTTGCCTAAAAGCTGCTCCACATTCCTTACATGGATAAGGTCTCTCTCCAGTATGAATTTTTTGATGTTTAGTAAGGTATGACTTTTGGCTAAAGGCTGTCCCACATTCCTTACATGGATAAGGTTTCTCTCCAGTGTGAATTCTCTGATGTTTAGTAAGATATGACCTTTGCCTAAAGGCTGCCCCACATTCCTTACACTGATAAGGTTTCTCTCCAGTATGAATACTCTGATGTTTAGTAAGGTATGACTTCTGGCTGAAGGCTGTCCCACATTCCTTACACTGATAAGGTTTCTCTCCAGAGTGAATGTTCTGATGTTGAACAAGAACTGAGTTGTGTCTGAAGGCCTTCCCACATACCTTACATTTATAAGGTTTTTCTTCACCATGAACTTTCTGATGTCGAACAAGAGGTGAACTTTGCCTGACTGCCTTCCTGCATTCCTTATATTCAAAGAGTTTGTCTCCAGAATGAATTCTTTCATGATTAATAAGGCATGAGTGGCTGGTGAACATTTTTTCACAGTCCTTACATTTATAAGGTTTATCTTCATTATGCATTATCTGATCTTGAGTAGAGGGGGAGCTTTCCCTTGTCTTCTCATTCTCCTTTCTTTGATAAGGTTCCTCTCTGGTAGGAATTCTCTTTTGTTGAATAACATCTACATCCTGACTGAAAGCTTTCCCAAATTCCTCACAATCATAAGGTTCCTCTCGCCTATTTACTTTCTGATGTTGGATAAGGTCTGTGAGATTCCTAAATTCATTATCATTCCATGATCTCTTGAGTCCATAGATGCTCTGACTGAAATTTTTCCCAACATCAATACAGTTATGACCTATGTGCACACTGGGAGTTTTACTGTGGAAGAAAATCAATTTCTTGAAACCACTTTCATGAATGAGGAATTTCCTTGGAGTCTCCTTTGGAACATTTCTCATTTGCTTCCATAACTGTATCTCTTGGGCAGGATCTCCCACAAATATGGAGCCCTGGAGGACATCTTCAGGGAGTCTTTCCCCTAATGTATCTGGGGATTCTACTTCTTGATTTCTAGGTGACTCCTGATTTTTAAGTTTAGACTTCCAATCTGAAATAAATTAGGAATGAAAATAATTTAAATTGAGTAAGCTAAAAGGCCAGCCCAACCTTTACCAGACTCATGAATTTTCCTAGCCAAGAGAAAAGTTAAGGCAACTCTAGAAATCACTAAGGGAGGCAGAGTATCCAAAGGTATAGTGGTGACCATTCCTTGGCACTCTGCCCTGGTCATGCCACAACTGGAGTTGTGTGTTCAGCTGAGGAAATCACATTTTAAGAATGATGCAGAAAGAGTAGGAGAGCATAGAGAAGAAAGCAACAAAGTTGATGAAGGGCCTTGAGTTTATGACTTGTGAGGATGGGAGGCTGAACAAGTTCATGAACATACAAACTTCCAGAGGAGATAAGAGTGTCTGAGGGAATTCGAAGGGCTCAGATCCAGATAACAGAGGTAGGGACAATGGGTGAAGTTATCAAAAAGCCTCTGTAGGCATGACTAGGAAGACATTTCCTTCCTTTCCATAAGGGTCTGTGCTGCCCAAAAATGGAACAGATTGCCTTGGAGGGTATGGGTGTGCCCCTACACTTGGGAGCCTCCAAGGAAAGGCTACACAGACCACCTGTTAGGGAGGGAAAGGGGGCTGGGAGAGATGACTTCTGATGAGCCATCCAATTCTCTGATTCTCTGGATTCATTGAGCTTTTAGCCCATTAGAACTGGAATGTCATCTGAGCACCTCATTTGAAAGACAGGGACCTGGATGCTCCAAGAATTGATATGATTTCCCTAAAGTCATAAAGTAAATTAATAACACATCTGAGATAAGGACCCAGGTGTCAGGGCTCCTCCTTCTGTATTCTCTGCACTCCACTCTCTGTCTAACTATCTCTGGATCCTTCTATGCAGAGGGAGGAAATTGCTAGATGATAATGATGATAACAAATGATGATGGAAGAGAAGGAGGAGGAAAAGGAAAAGGAAGAGGAAGAGGAAGAGGAGAAGTTGGGAAAAGGCCAAAGAGAAAAGCAAGGCCTTGATGGTCATTAAAATGACTAGGTCACCCAGAGACTGAATGGAAAGAGAGGTAGGAGATGCAGTGACAGCAGAGAGAGGTGGGGAGGTAGAGGTGGCAGAGTCCAGCAGGAAAGGGAGGCTGGGAGGTGGAGGATACCACTTTAAGAAGGCAGGAGAATACACTTTTATGTAAGATCCTGGTGTCAAAAACAAGATAATCTAAATCATGGCTCCTACATTTCAGAGACCACCTGGTTCAAAGCACATATTTTAGAGAAAAGGAAACTGAGGCTCAGGGAAAAATGACACTTTGTGTCACGGGTAGAGCAGGGACAAGGGTGGGTGAATGTTAGAGATGGGACAGGTCATTCAGTCACACCCTTGCCTTACAGACAGAGCAGCTGAGGCCCAAAGGAAGTACATGAGTGTGGGAGGCGCTGACTTCTGGGCGCACTCCATAAGGCTTCTCAGGCGAGCCTGGAGCAGCCCTTGGGGCAGAGAGGGCTTCTGGCTGCTTTTGTATTCTGCAACTCTTGGGCGCTGAAGCCTGGGAGCCCTTCAGAGGCATAGTTTAAAAGACATGAAATATGTAGGAGAATGAATAAAAACAATGATATTGAAAGACAGATTTCAAAATATTTTTCTGAGGCCGGGCGAAGGACTTGTCTCTTAGGGGCAACCTTAACTTCAGAAATCAGAGGAAGCAGTTGGGAAAGTCAGCCTGCCCTCTATACACCTACCTGCCCGGGTCAATGTTTCAGAGATGGCCGCCCACAGGGGATGAGTGGAGCTGCTCCTTCCCCTGGCTCCTGGAAGCTGGCTGGATCCTTCTCCTTCACACAGACAGCTGCGTCGTGCCAGGCATCCCAGGGGACCCCAGAGAGCACTCTCCTTCCCTTTTTCCAACCAGGAGACCAGGTCTGGCTTGGCACCAATGAGCCCTGCTCAAGGGGGAGAAAACGAGATAGGTCAGTACGTGCTGGAGGGGGCCATGCAGTGGCCCACAGCACCCCAGCCTGGGACTAGAGCTATCCAACTGTGACCCTCAAGAGAAACAGATGAGCTTGGGATTCTAAAGGAGCCTTGGTGTAGTCCCAGACTCACCTCTCCTCAAAACCACAACTTTCCCATTTCCCAAAAACATGTTTCTTGCAAAGCGTGGCTTGTGCCAGCTGTCTGGTCTTCTTCTCCACATCTCTACTGTCAGGGAGGTCATGACCTCTCTGAGCCTCAGTTTCCACAAACATCCCTCCCAGATGAGCTCCTGACACGCCAGACTTGGCTCCAGTACTCAGCTGTCTTTTCTCCTCACCCTAGCAGGTTCCTTTCCACTTCTTCCACTCGCAAGTTCAGGGACTTCCATTAGGGGCCTGCCTCGAGCAGCCAGGCTTCATTCAGCTCCTGGCCATGCTTCGTGCTCCTTCTGCTCTTCCTTCCCCTGAAATCCCCTCTCTCTGATGCTGTGTTTCCCTCACTGGAGTAGAAGCTTTCTGAGGGCAAGGACTGGCTTTCTTTCTGTTTATATTTGTACCCCTGGTGCTTAGCACGGGGCCGGTCACAGAGTATGCACATGGTGCCTGCTTACAAACTCTGAGAACACTACACTGAGACCCAGGAGAAGGAGGCTGGTCACGCGTCCTTCTAGAATGGGGTGGGGGAGGGAGGAGAGGAAGTACCCTGGGCTGGGGCTGCAGAGTCCTGCTTTGAGCCCCCATCTTCAATCCCTTACAGGATGACCTTGGACAAATCATTTCCCCACTTTCGGCTGGTTTTCTCCACTGTGAAGTACTAGGGCTGGAGTGACTGACATCCAGTGGCCCCAGGAACACCATCATTCTATAGTGCTACAATTCGCTGAGGAATGTTAGGATCCCTTTTCCAGTCAGGAGGAGAGGAACCCCAAGCTATGGAAGCCTCTACAGAGGGGGCTCCGACTCCCAGGGGGAGGCAGCCTTACCCAGGGACACCAGGTTCCTGTAGTTCTCGAGCATCACTTCTCTGTAGAGCTCCCTCTGAGCAGCGCTCAAGCATGCCCACTCCTCCCAGGTGAAGTCCAAGGCCACATCCCTGAAGGTCACTGCCTCCTGAAACACCAAACACATTCATGCTGGCCCAGGTGCCATAGTCTTAGACAGTCAAGGGGGTAGAAAGGGAAATGCTGGCACTGGGGGGAGGGCCAGAATGGACACAGAGTGGATGTGAAGTGTTCTGGGGGTAAGCAGGGGAGAGACCAAGGCAGATGGAGAGGGAAATGCCCAATCCTGGGAGCTGGATAGGACCTCAGAGGGCAAATCAGAAAATCAAAGCCCCAAAGCCCAGGGAGGTGAAATGTTCTGATGAAGGTGGCCCAAGCAGAAGTGGCAGAGGCAGGACTGGAACCTAGGTCCTCTCAGTCCAGAGCTAGCCCCTTTCCACAACTGCTGGATGTTGAGAAATCCTTCCCCTTCTGGCCTTCAGTTTCCAGGGTAAAGTGAGAAAGCTGACTGATCAGATGATCTCTACGCCCCTTCTTTGACCTCCAGGAGCAAGGAGGAAGGCCCCCAGGTGTCCAAGAAGAATTCAGGAGCTAATCCTCCACCATGACTGCCACATGCAAGAACCTGGAGAAGCAAACTGTCTGTGCTGTGGGAAGGGGGCAAGCCAGGCAAGAGGGCAGCCTGGCACTCACCTGGGATCCAGCCCCCAGTGTTCTAGCAGGCACTCCAGCATCCTCAAGGTGCCCCTCTTGGGGGCAGTTATGAGGCATCAGACCTGTGGGGTGAGAGAGGAGCCCCTGAAGGAGGGAAGACTGGCTTTCCAGCCTCGAACTCCTTTGGATGCCCACCCAAACCACACCCACACATGAGGCAGCCCCTAGAGTTAGAGACATAGATAAAGGTGTCTTTGGCAGAGAGGTGGTGACCCACATCATGGGCACAGGTGATAAATCCACGGGAGAAAATACAGAAGACAAGGCAATCCAGGCTGGGCTTAAGGGCACCCACCAGAGGGGCGGGAGGCAAAGGAAGAGGCAACAGAGACTGGGGAGCCAGGTAGGAAGAGCCATCGATGATCTCTCAGCATTTATTAAGTGCCTACTGTCTGCCCGCACTGTGAACGTGTGGGAGAACAAAGACAAAAAGGAGAGGGTCCCCGTCATCAATGAGCTGACGTTCTGATGAGGGAAGGCAACATACACAAATGTTAATGTGTGTGCATGTTCTTGTGTGTATGTACACACACACATATATATATACACACGTGAGTGTATTTGTACCTGTGTGCATGTATAAGTATGCAAATATATGAATATGCATTTGTATCTCTGTGTGTATGTTATGTATATACATACACAAATATATGTGTATATATGTATTTGTATCTGTGTGTATATATATATATATACACACGTTTGTGTGTGTGTGTGTATGTGTGTGTGTGTGTGTAAACAGAAAACACACAAAATGAGTACAAGGTGGTTTGGGGCATCAGGGACCCAGCAGATGGGCAGAGCACATGAGGTTTCCTGCAGAAGACAGTGCTTGAGCTGGGGCTTGAAAGAAACTAGGGATTTCAGAGTTAGTAAAAGTGGAGACTGATGCTGAGATGAGGATCCTGGGAGGCAGGAAGCATGGTGGTGGCACCAAGAGGAGTATGAAAGTTGAGGAGAAGAGACAGTCTTTCAGGGGAAATGAGTTCTATTATGGACATAAGGAATTTGCCACACATGTGGGATACATGCACTACCCAGGAAAAGGCTCCCTATACAACAAGAATTATTGGAGAACCCATAAAGCAGTCTGGAAGAAATCACATCTAGACTCTGTCTGACACCACATATCAAAACAAACTCAAAATGGACAACTGACTTGAATATGAAAGTTCATACCATAAAAAAAAATTAAATAGAAAAAAAACAGATCAAGAACTTTTCACAGCTATAGCCAGGAAGATTTTTTCAATCAATAAAAATCGAACTTCTCTCCCTTTCTTGCCCCTCAAGAAAGAAAGAAAACGCTTGTTACAAATCCTCACATTGGCCATGTCCAAAAACCCAGGGAGTGAATTCTTGACCAAACAAGGGCTAGCAGACATTAGAAAAAGAAAAAGAAAAACAAAATTTCAGTTACATGAAATGGAATAGTTATGCATGAACAAAATCAGTGCAAATAGGATGGGAAGATAAGCAGTCAAATGGAGGGAAAACCTCTTGCATCAAACATCTCTGATAAGGGTTAGCTGTCTAAGACACATAGACAATGAACTGAAATATGTGACCAAAACCCATTTATTCTGGAATAGATAAATGGTCAAAGGATATGAACAAGTGATTCTGAAATAATTCCAAGCTATTAGCATCCATATGAAAGAATGCTCTAAATTACAAAGAAGAATGAAAACCAAAACAGTGCTGAGGCTTCACTTTACACCTGACAAAGTGACAAAGATGAGAAGTTTTTGCTGGAGAGGCTGGAGAGGTGGGCGCTTGGACATATGCCTGGTGGGACTATGAATCCTGGAAAGTCAATGGTAATCTTGTGAAGAGAGTGACCAAAATGCCCATTCCCTTTGACCCAGAGGACGTCAATAACAAAAAGAAAGAACCCTTGTTTATAGAAGCACTCTTAAGAGCAACTGCTATAAAAAAGACAGCTACTGGGTAATGGCTGAACCATTGCAAGACACAGATGTCATGGGATATGAAATAATGGAAAAAACAGAAAAGCACGAGAAAACTTACATGAACTGAAACCAAATGAAGGAAACAGATCCAGGAAAACAGACAACACAACAATGCAAATGGGAAAGAGTCAGAGACCAGGCAAGCCGAAGACTGAGCAACTGCTACAACCCAGGCTGGCCCAAAGGATAGATCTGGGGGGAGGGGGTGAGAAACACTGCCTGTAACCTGCAGCTTAGCTGACAGGCTGGTAAGTTTGGTGGAACTGCTTCCTCCCCACCCTCTTACCCCCTTTTAAATTTTTCATTGTAAGAAACTGGTCTTTAGGAGGGAGAGGATTACATTGGGAAATGTAGGTAAGATATCGGTAAAAGGAATTTTCAAAACAGAAGGGAGTGAGAGGAGAAGAAAAGGAGTGTGGGCAAGTCTGCCCTAGGATTTTGGCTGAGAAAAAGAGGAGAGACATAGATCGGCACCTAGCCAGGGATTTGGTGGCTCCTGAGGGTTTTTAAGGATGAACCACAAGGTTGTGTGGCTTGTCCTTGGTTCTCGAAGAGGCCTATGACATGAGGGAGATGATGATATGAATGGAATTTAAGTGAGACACAGCTGTGCCAGGTCACCAGCCTCACTTTCTCCTCCACAGCCATCTGCATCCAGTGGCCTGATATCAATCAGGATGACCAGAGATGGCCCAGGATGCAGCGGGAGAACCTGGCCCTTTTAAGCTAAGGTCTTTTCAAGTTCTCACTTTGATCCAGGACTTAAAGAGAGCTTGAAGATAGGAAAAAGAATGATAGTGGGGGTGGAGGTGGGAGGGTCTTAGAAGAAGTGGTCTTGATGAGGAGAAGGGTCACATCATGAGCAGAGATGGAAGAAAGGAAAAAATGGTAAGGGATGTTGTCAAGGGAGTTGTAAGGTGATGAAGAAGAGTCATTAGATGAGGCAGAAGGGAAAAGGGGCAGCTGGTGGTCAGTACAGTATGAGGGGAGGGTTTTGAGTGGGTGGGTGAGGGTAGGGGATGCTGTTAGAAAATCTAGGGGAGAAGAGATGTTTGGAAGAGTCGTAGTGGTGAGTGGGACAGAGAATAACTTGGGGAATAATAGAAGCCTTGGGGCAGTAATAGCCCAGCTGAGATTAGGCAACAAATTTGTCTTGGACCCAGTCAGGATGGCAAAAGAGCATTCTGGGATTGGACTAGAGAAAGTAATTGTGAGCCAGGCATGAAATTCATTGAGAAATGAAGAATTCCCCGGGGCAGAGTGAGAGATAACAGCCACCAGGATCTAGATGGGGTGAAAAATTTGGATTGAGAGTATCTTAAAGGAGGAGAGGATTCAGAACAAGGAAGGTCTAAAGAGGTGAGGACCATTCCAACTCCACCACTCAAGCCAATAAGTCGAAGGGGCATAAGCAGATAGACTTGAAAAGAATACTTAGATTAGAAAACCAACCAAAAAGACAAAAGTGCTTAGTTTAGTAAACTGACAAAAAATACAACTTAGGACAAGGATTGATCATTCAACAAATGCACTTGAGAAAATGATTTAGTAATTTGGCAAAAAATTAATTAACCCCACATCTCACATCATTTATATCCATAGATTCCAGCTGGATAACAGAACTAAAAAAAATTTTTAAAGAAATGCAAAAGAGAAGTAAGGCAATAGAATAATGTATTTATTTTAGTTGTAAAACTTGTAAAAATTATTTTTTTCTATTATTATATATTAGGGACAATACATGCTTGTTCCTAATGAAAATAAATTATATGAAAATAAATACATGAACAATACATGAAATACATGAAAACAAAACATAAAATAAATAGGAAAATAATAGCTCAGGAGACATATATATGGGAAATTTAAAAAATTTAAATTATTTTTCAATTAATATATATTTATTTTATCTCCCTCAACTTACCTTGCCATTGAAAAACCAATATCCATATAATAAAAACTTGTAAAATCCAGTAAAATAAATTTCCATGTGGGTCATATCTAAAATAAACATGTCTCAGTTTGTACCCCGAGTCTATCGCTGCTCTTAAGAGATGGGTAGCATACAGCATGACATCACCCTTGGAGTTCAAATTCACCCTCACACACCTGCTCTGAGACCCTGGACAAGTCATTTAACCTATCTGCCTGTTTCCTTATTTGTAAAATGGGGGATAATAATAGCACCTCCCTTTCCTCCCTAAACCCCTTGAAAAATTATCTGGAATTGAGACCTCTGCTATCTCTCCTCTCATTCTCTTCAAAATTCTCTGCAATCTGGTTTCAGACCTCATTATTCAATGGAAATTGCCCTTTCCAAAGTTATCTGTGATGGGCTGGAGTCAAGGTGGTAGAGTGAGAGGAAGCAATTTTGCCTAGTTCACCCACCAAACCTCCTCTACAACCTAGACCAAAGGAGGGAAGAGCACACAGACACAGAGCTGGATACAGAAACATGTCTTAGCCAGCAGGAGAATGGGAAGGAAAGAGGGGAGGGCACAAGAAGGAAGGGCAGGCTAAGAGAGGCGTCAGCCATGAGCAGACTGCGGTCATCAGCGATCTCTTCGTTACTAGATGCAGCGGTAGGTGGGTCTTTTCTTGATTCTCATCTTTCTGTAGCTCCTGACACTGTGGGTCACACACTCTCCTCTAGGACTGTGTGACCTTCCTCTCTCCATCACTTTGCTGGATCCCCATCCACATCGTGCTCACTGACTGTGGAGATCCCCAAAGCTCTGTTCATAGCCCTCTTCTCATCTCCTTCTCTGCTACCTCACTGGGTAGCTCCCATGAGTTCAACTACCAACTGTCAACCAGCTCTGAAGGACCCTGGAGAATGGGAGATGTACCGGAGTCCTGGAAGAAGGCTCAGGTTGGATTGATCTTCAAAACACAGAGAAAAACGGAGCCTACAAACCAGACATTTGCAGCCTTGATTCCTGGCCGAGTTCTAGACCATTTTATTAAAGGAATGGTTAATCAAAATCTAGAAAAGAAACAGGAATTGCAAGTAGCCAACCTCACTTCTCCCAGAGTCTGCTAGGCCCCAGTAACCTCATGTAAAGGGAATCTGAAGATCTTTGGCCCCTTGATAGGCTTAAGTGAATCTGAGAACTTTCCCTGACTTGAAAATATACTCAGCCCCCTAATAGGCTGAATGTGGTCACATAGAGGCTGTGGCAGGAGGCTTGTTCTTCAGGAATGCCCATGTCTTGTTACTTTGTGATTGGGCACTAGGTCAAGAGGGCTGTGACAGTCTCCAGTCCAGGAGAAGGCTATATATATGCCCTGATGTGAGGTTTTTGCTTTGGGGCTCACTTTGAGAAGAGCTGTGTGATTTGGTCAGACGAGACTCTGGGCAGCTGTTGAGCCTCCCAACTTTGAAAACCCAGATGTTGGTGCTTCCCTCTCTGGTGACTAACTAGGTATGGATGTAATGGTCAGACAGATGGAAGCCCATCTGCTGATCTGTTTCTTTGTCTGCTTGTAATTTCTGTTTGTGTTCTCTGAAGTTCAGAGTGCTGACTTTTCCCCCTGAACTAAATAAATGATGTATGTTTGATTGATTGATTAAAGTGAGACTGTTAATCCATTTTGAGTTGCTTTCCTTTAGAAAAGCAGATCTAAAACCTGTGCTAGAAAAAAAAAGAAGGGGGGTACAGCCAAGATGGAGATGTAGAAGCAGTAAGGTTTTCGCAGCTCCCACATAGCCACCACAAATACCCATAAAATATGACTCTAAACAAATTTTAGGGCTCCAAAACTCACAAAAATACAGAAAACACAACTCTCGCTAAAGGCAGCTTGGCACAAAGGGCTCATTGCAGCAGGCTGGGAGCCAAAACCAGCCTAGCCTGAAACCACAGCCTGGCCCCAAGGGGGTCAGGAGGAACCGCAGCTGGAGCCTCTGGGAGAGTGGATCAGCGGCAGCTGTGGCAGTTTCCAGACTTATCAAGCCAGAAGAAATAAGGACTAAGTGAAAGGTCAATGGAATTCAGCTAAATCTGGGGGAGAAAAGAGGTCTGGCCAAACTGCCCCCAGGGCAAGGAAGCAATGGAAGTGGCAGAAGTAACAGAAGCAGCAGCTGCCTCCACCCACTTGCTTCAGAGCTTCCAGCCTGCAAACTGCAGGGGGGGCAACCGATGGTTCAGAGGCTAAGTGGTCTTGTGTTGAGTAGCCTAGATCCGGATCATGATCTTGAGTGGTGGTCCTGGGGTGCGTTTTCAATGAGCCAAAGCTGGTGGTAGGGACAGTAGCCCCCTAATAGCTCTAGCAGCTATGAAAACCCCAGTGATTTGGGACAAAGCTTTCCCCTCTGGAAGCAAAGTTCCACAGAGCTAAAAAGACAAATAATTTACAGGCAACATGAGTAGGAAAAGGAAGCAAAGTAAGAACAGCAACTGAAGTTTAGAATCCTTTTTGGGGGACAAAAAGGATCAAAGCATGGAACAGAAGGAAGACAACACAGTCAGAACTCCCACAACAAAAGCTTCCAAGAAACTTGAAGACTACCTACAAGCCATAGATCAGCTTAAAAAGGACTTTGAAAACCAAATAAGAAAAGTGGAGGAAAATTGGGAAGAGAAATGAGAATAATGCAAGAAAACCATGAAAAGAAAATCAACAATCTGACTGAAGAAAATGACACCTTAAAAAACAGATTAAATCAAATGTCAAAAGAGGCCCAAAAAGCCAATGAGGAGAAAAATGCCTTAAAAAGTCGAATTTGCCAGATGGAAAAAGAAACTCAAAAGCATTCTGAAAAGAATAATTCCTTCAGAATTAGAGTGGAGCAAATGGAAGCAAATGACTTTATGAGAAATCA
>CM053596.1:2756134-2789425 GCA_028646575.1 Pseudocheirus occidentalis | reverse complement strand
CCCCTCCCTGTTCAGCCCCTTCCTGTTAAGGTATAAATTACTCCCAAGGAGTTAACTGTAAGTAAGGAGCTAAGCCTTTGAGGTGCTAAGTGCCTTTAGTAGGTGCCAATAGAAAGGGGCATGGAAGATCTTCTGATTTCATTAACATTACACTACCCCATCTCCCATGGCAGTTCACTCCTGTAGAGTGGTTTCTTAAGCCAGCTCTAAACTGACACACTAGCCTGAGAAAGTGTGATGTATAAATGTGGTCCAGGCATGAATGTCAAGCAATCCATTTACTGATACCTTGTATAGAGTAATGACAAAGAAGATAATCATAGGTCACTTAGCTTTCTAATACTTTGTTCAATTTCAAGAAGCCAGACAGTAATGTCAAATTTTAGGCCTTGAAGATAGCCATGTCCTTGATTCCAGTACCCAAAGAATAATATCTAAAAATGTATAAAAGTCACGAAAGGCAGCTAACATCTTCTGGTCAAAATCCCAGTACAGGGCACAGCCCTGTATCTCAGGATATCAGCAGATTTCTCCCTTATAATGAATACTAGTCAGATATCTGGGTTGGGTTTTGTTTTTTGTTTTTGTTTTTTTTTCCAAGCAGGCCAAAATCAACCTCTCTACCCTACTTCTCTTTAGAGTGAAGCCAATGAGGACTCATCCCTCTTGTATAAAGCAGCCCTAAACACATTTCAGGAGCTGCTAGGTGGCAACATAGTGCACAGAGCGCCAGGCCTGGACACAGGAAGATCTGAGTTCAAATGCAGGTTTGAATCCTCACCTGTAAAATGGGCTGCAGAAGACAATGACAAACCACTCCAGTGCTTTTGCCAAGAAAACCCCAAATGGAGTCACAGAGAGTCAGATGCAACTGATGTGATTGAACGACACCAAGCACATTTGCAGACAGTGATCTCAAATTCAGCAACATCTCTTCTTCTCCAGGTGAAATGACCTTAGGACCCTGAAATGATCTTTCTCTGGTCAACACTTGTCTCTGAGCTCTTTAGGTGAGAAAGGGAACAAGTATTCATTCATAAGTCTAGCATATCTTATTTTATCCCCACAAAATCTATTATTTAGGTGCCATTATTCCCATTATTCATGTGAAGAAACTGATGGAAATAGAGCTTAAGTGTCTTGCCCAGGGTCAAACAGCAAGTGTCTAAGACTGCATTTGAACTCAGCTCTTCCTGACTCTGCGCCTGGTGTTCTGTGTACTGTGGTGCCCCCTAGCTGATAGAGGCCATTTGGGCCATTTTGCACCCATCTAACTATACTATCAGCTTGCCTACATGTCTTCATCTTCTCCACAAAGACAGCATGTCAGGATTTGGCAAATGTATGCTGAAATCTCGTTAGACTTGGTTTGTAGCATCTTGTGTCCATTGTCAAAGGGAGTACATTTCTATGCAGTGAGGATGAGGATGAATGTATTTGGAAATTAAGATGCTGCTAAACATCAATAACAATTCTAGAAACACATTCATTGGAGAGTGTGTCTTAGGTATAGCAGATATCTTTCTGTTCATGGGCTTTTGATACACTCAACATTTTCATTTGTTCTACTTGCATTGATTATTTTTGTGCAAAAACTTTCTAGGAAGTATCTTTGAAAATTATAAGTTCCATGAAAAAAATAACAGGATACATAAACCATCTAAAACGTATTTAAAACCAACAGCCTACCAAAGCAAAGAAAAGCCAAAATTCAGAGACAAATGCATTGCTGTGGTTTGGCTGTGCCAATATAATAAAAATGATATACAAAAGACTTAGTAATAGTTAAGGACTCACTGTATCAGAATAGAAAAAAATACAATTTTAAAAAGTCTCAGGGAAAATAATAATAATAAAAAGAGGAGAAATGAAGGAGGACTAGCATTTACCAGATTGCAAACTACATTATAAATCACTATCAATACCATTTGGTAATGGTTAAAAATGGAAAAGTAGACCAGTGGAATAGCCAAGACAAGTAAGTTTCAGAAGTAAAGGAATCCAGCCATGCAGTATAGAATGAGGCCAAGGACACAGACTATGTGAGGAGGAGTCACAATTGGACAACTGCTAGGAAAACTGGAAATGATTTGGCAGAAAATGGGTTCAAATCAGCATCTTACACCATAAACTCTCAATGGACATGACCTATATACACCTTTATCATCAAAATAATTGTAGGAAAACTTTATGAAGTGTCTTCCATAACTATGATTAGGTGATTTCATGACCAAACAAGGGTGATCAGACAAAATCCAAAACTTCATTTAAAAAAAATTAAATAGCTTTTGTCTGTAAATTTGTGTTTGTAATTTGAGTAGATTGTGCATGAATGTGTAGATTTAGTATGCATATTTTTCCATGTAGGCTATGTCTAAATATGACTGTCCTTTCCAGCTCTATCCTATGGGCTTATGTGATTCTCCAGACTCTTAGTGATTTCCTGCACTCCAAAAGATTCAGTAGCCATTGCTATGTCAATGACTCCCAATTCTATATATCTAGCACTAATTGCTTTCTTCTAAACTGCAGCCCCAAATTATCAACTTCTTGCAGAACTTCATGAGCACGTCCTACTGGCACCCTAAATCAGATGATCCAAAGTGGAGCCCCCCAATTTCCCAGTTTTGTGGTTAGTACCACTGTCTTCTCAGAAATCTAAGTTTAACATTTCTGCCCACTTTGACTCTTCTCTCTCCATTATCCTGCTCCCAGCAAATTAACATGTAATGGAGGCTCCCTGGAGAAATCTGCAGGATACACACTGTAGCTGGTTCTAGTCTAACTAGGGGCCAAGTGAGAACCCGTTTAATAGACTGTGGCTGCATAGATATGATTGGGGATTATTCTAAAGGTACCAGATGATCAGTGTCTTGGCTTTTTGCTAGGTTACTTCTTACTGATGGCATTAGGTGAGAGAAGAGAAAGAATGTTGTAAAGAGCCTTAGGCCCTCTCTATAGGAGGCCCAGGGTCAGCTAGGTGGCTCAGTGGATAGACTGCTGGGCCTGGAGTCAGGAAGCTTCACTTTCTTGAGTTTAAATCTGGCCTCAGATACTTCCTAGCTGTGTGATTCTGGACAAGTCACTTAACCCTGCTTGTCTCAGTTTGTCATCTATGAAAATGAATTGGGGAAGGAAATGGTAAACTACATTAGTATCTCTGCTAATAAAATTCCAAGTGGGGTCACAAAGAGTCAGACACAACTAAAATGACTGACAAACAACAGCACAGGAGGCCCATGTGGGGCTTGTGAATATGGCCCTTGGTTCCATGGGCTCACTGTCTTGGGGTTTGCTGTTTCAGCTTGGACCACCAGCAATCTGAGAGAAGGGGGCGTGAGGCACCGGTTGGCTAATGCCTTCTGAATGTTACCCCAATTACAGCAACAGAACCACAGCCCACAGAGACACCACCTTACAGAATGTCTGCACATGTTCTAAATTCCTCCAAGGAATCATGACTCTCCACAAAAGAAACACTCAACAGCTACATCAGTGGTGCTCTCCATGGTGCTAAGTCCTGGGCTCAGTGACATGGCTACCAGTTACACATACAAGCCTTAGCCTGGTATTCAAGGTTCCCTATGCTTTGGCTCCATCTTTCCTTTCTGACATTTTAAATTTTTAACACCATTCCCCTTTCCACATTCCACACTGCAGTCCCTCCCCTCGCCACCCACCCCACAGTGCAGCATGCTCTCTTGTTCTCCTGTAGATGGGTAGAGTTCATCTCCTCTACCTTTCAGAATCCCTTCTCTTCCTTCAAGCTTCAGCTCACATGGATGTTCTCCATAATCTTTTCCTAATCCATCAAGTTCAAAGTGCTCACCTCCTGAAATTTTAAATGAAATTTTGTCTGACCCCTCCCTCACTCATATCTCTCCCTACTTTGTATTGTTTTTAAACGTAGATGATAGTTTATGATAAGAGACATTCTGACACATGATCTTTATAATAATCCTGACAGGCAGAGTAAGAATAACTAACCCAGGCAGTTGGAGGAGGAAACCAAGACACACAGTGAAATGATTTTCCTCAGGCCTCATGGAAGCTGAGGTAGAATGTCAAGTGCTGTCAATCACACTACCATTAATCCAAACACAAAGTTTCTCAGCACAGGCTGACAGCAAATCCCAATGATTTGTTTCCCACATGCATGTCTAGGGTCTGTTTTCCCATGTGATTCTCCAGACTCATGTTTTCTGCTTTAGAAGGATTTCCCACATTCACTATACTGACCAATCTTTCCCACTTAATGAACTAATCTTTAACAAGGGATGAGTTGCACTTGAAAACTTTCTAATAATGGGGCGGCTAGGTGGTGCAGTGAATAGAGCACCAGCCTTGGAGTCAGGAGGACCTGAGTTCAAATCCAGCCTCAGACACTGAACACAAAAACTAGCCATGTGACCTTGGGCAAGTCACTTAACCCCAACTGCCCTCCAAAATAAAAAAGCAAAAAAAAAAATGGAGAAATGAAAACTTTCTAATATTAGCAAACCAATATTTGCTTATGACATGGCAGATCTTTCCCAGAAAGCTTCCCCCTCCCCCCCACCAATTCTGCAAAAGGTACAAAGGAGATTCCCTTTAAAAAGCTAAGTGATAGTGGGGAATGGGCAGACTTTGACTCATACAATGTCATTTTTTTATATTTGCCAATTAGCAGAAAGGATGGATATTTAATGTCAATAGCCCAGAACAAATAGTCTGCTGTTCCTCAGCTTGTCTGTTGTCCTTAGTGCTGTTTATGAATGCTGCTTGAATTATGTAGAATTATTTAGTATGTATCCATTTGACACTATTTATGTATGGAATTATTCATTTGCATGGAACCATATGTGGATTTATCATGACCCAAAGAAGATAAAGGAACCTGAGGTTCATCAACTGCCCTTGCTCATTCATTATGCCATGCTCGTACATGGGAGGGGCAGCTATAAGCAACAAACTCTCCAGTCCTGGTGCTACCACTTTATACCTGAAGGAAAGAGGAGCCACGGTGGAGGCATTGGAGTTCAGAGTAGGCAGTCATATTGAGTTCTTTAGATTCTCACCTGAAAAGATCTTGATGGCAGCAAGGGGGGAATAATGCTTCAATTAAACTATAATAAGGCACAGAGGCAGATGGTAGGGTACCACAGGATGGAGTGATAGAGGGAGAGAGACAGATATGGGCAAGACAATGGGGAGGTGCAAGGGAACAGATCACTTCTGTAATTGAGCACTGGAGTCGCAAACACTGAGACAGCATAGGCCAACAACAGGTGGGCGAGTGCTGGGGTGGGGGACAGGAGCCCAAGTGTGGGAGTTATTCTTATGGGACATCAGTGATGGGGGTGGGGGAAGGACTAACTCTTGTGCATGCCACCTTTGTCTTAGTTCATTAACATTTCCACACCATCTCAAAATTGTCAGCAAAACTTTAGGGTCAGTTCGCTAGTAAAACATCTGCTAGGGTTCTGCTGTTTTTAAGGCTTGAGTCTGGAGCCTATCTGAGGGACCCTTACAGTAAGGCCTAGCTGGCTCTCCCTAATTTAGTGCATTGTCTAAGGATGTGGTCTCAGTTAGTTTATGATGCAGTTGGCAATGGTTCCTGTTCTCCCTCAATTCATGAGACAGGTTGGTCCCTTAATTTATGGAATAGTTTGTAAATGACTTCTAGGTTCCTCTTTGAAATTTTCCTTCCTACTACCATACCATAGTCTTACCATAGTCTTATACTGGTTACTTGGTGTGTGTGTGTGTGTGTGTGTGTGTATGTATGTGAAGACAGAGAGAGGCAGAGAGGGAGGGAGAAGGGTTAGAGAGATAAAAACAGGATACAATTTCAACACACTGCCAAATATATTGTACTTTTGGATCTGCTGTCTGCATTATACTATAAAATTCCGTCTGTGTTTCCTTATACTTCAAGAGTTTCTGTCCAGTGAGAATTCTGATGCTGAATGAGATATGAATTCCTGTTAAAGGACTTCCCACATTCCTTACATTTAAAAGGTCTCTCTCCAGTATGAACTCTGTGGTGTTCAAAAAGAGATGAGCTCCTACTGAAGGCCTTCCCACATTCCTTACATTGATAAGGCTTCTCTCCAGTGTGCATTCTCTGGTGTATAATAAGTGATGAACTTTGGCTAAAGGCCTTCCCACATTCCTTACATTCATAGGGTTTCTCTCCAGTGTGAATTCTCTGGTGTTGAATGAGGTGTGAATTCAAGTGGAAAGCCTTCCCACATTCAGTACACTGATAAGGTTTCTCTCCAGTATGAATGTTTTTATGTACAATAAGAGCTGAGTTTTGGCTGAAGGCCTTCCCACATTCACCACATTTATAAGGCTTTTCTCCAGTGTGAATTCTCTGATGCTGAATGAGGGGCGTCTTCCAATTAAATGCCTTCCCACAATCCTTACACTGATAAGGTTTTTCTCCAGTGTGAATTCTCTGGTGTTGGTTGAGGCCTGACTTCCATTTGAAGGCCTTCCCACACTCTTTACATTGATAGGGTTTCTCCTCAGTGTGAACTCTCTGGTGTGCAATAAGGGCTGAGCTATGGCTGAAGGCTTTTCCACATCCTTTACATTCATAAGGCTTCTCTCCAGTGTGAATTCTCTGGTGTCCAATGAGGTAAGACTTCCAATTGAAGGTCTTTCCACATTCCTTACATTCATAAGGTCTCTCTCCATTATGCACCCTTTCATGATTAGTAAGGTATGAATATTGGGTGAAAGATTTTCCACAGTCTTTACATATATAAGGTTTCTCTCCAGTGTGAATTCTCTTGTTTTCCACAAGATGGGAGGCTTCCTGGAAGTTCTTCCCACCTCCCTTGGATTCCTCAGTATTCTTTCTCGTGTGAATTCTCTGATGTTGGATCATCCCTGCATTCTGGCTCAAAGTCTTTTCAAATTCCTCACAACCCCAGAATTTCTCTACCCTACACAGATCTGGGGCTCCATTCAAGGCTAGTAGACCATCACCTTCATTCTTACTGCCTGACTTCTTGGGCCTGGAGGTGCTCCTGTGGATGCTTTTGCTAATGTCAACACATGCACAGCCTCTCTGCTCAATGGGAGTTTTCTTATCCAGTATCAATAGCCTCAAATCACTTTTCTGGGAAATGGTTTGTGTTGGAATCTCCCCTGCCAGGTTTTGCATTTGATTCCATAACCTGATGTCTTGGTTTGGACCACCCACAAAGGTTTTGTTCCTGAGAACACCTCCAGGGAATCTTTCCACTAATGTCTCTTCTGGTCCTGAATCTTGCTTTCCAGTTGACTCCTGGTTCTTGAGTTTAATATTCTCAGCTGGAAAAAAATTGGAAACAAAAGTTGAACCCAGAGGCCTGGAAAGCTAATCCTAGAGAATGTATAAAGTCCCTTTGCAAAGCTTATTCTTAGTCAAACTTCTACCAGAATCACAAGTCCTTCCATCTCATCCCTCGCTAGGCTGCACTTGAGACTTTCTCTTCAACCTTAGATTTTACACTTTGAAAAATGTAATTGACAGGGAAAAAAAATCTGAATTCTATGTATTAGACTGTAAACTCCTTGAGGGCAGAGACTCTTGCCTCTTTTTGAAAGCGCTTAGCACAGTGCTTGGCACACAGTAGGAATTTAATAAATATTTTTTGATTGAGTGACTGGGAAAAAATGTAATCCTAGAAAGGGAAGGACACTGTTCAACTTCAAAATCTGCATCAGTGGAGATCTGGGACAGCAATCATCAAAGGCCAAAGCTGGAAATCACCACTCAGGCATGTGCTCATTTGACAATTGGAGACAATGAGGCTCAGAGAAGGTAGGGGACTTGCTGAAGTGCATGTGTGTTCAGGTAGAACATCTCCAGAGGAGTAATCCTGCCCTATATGAAGAACACACTCTTAAGGACTCCCATCACTTCAGGGTCCAGGATAGGGACCTGGAAAAATCACCATCAGGTGTGGGAGTTCACCACACAAACCTTCTCAATTCTGGGCCTAACATTTTGTAGTCTGTCTAGAAGCCTGGCATTAGTGCAAAGGGCTCTGAGGAGCATTGGCACTGTGGCCATGGAGGGATCTGGCAAACTGCCTACGTCTCTGCAGAATTATGGAGCCATGACATGATGGGGCTGTGCTAAGTGCCTGGTATACAAACACAAGCCAGCAAAGCCATGTGTATCCTCAGGAAACTGATGTGCTAAGAGGTGACTTCAGCACATACAGGGGAACATGTTTTGCATGAGGAGCTTAGAAGGAATGGTCATGGAATCATGGGGCACGTAATTAACACGGTCTGATGGTGGTGGTGACTGAATCAGTCTTGACACAAGGCCTGGGCTACCTGATGGGATAGTTTTTTGATAATGATTGGTTTATCTTCTCTCTGAAGAGAGCAGGGCCTTCTTAACCTGGGACCTGTGAACTTTCTACAAAGAACATTTTGGTAGCCTTCAAGAGAACTGATTTCCTTTGTAATCCTCTATGTGCTTTTATTTCATGCATTTGAGAAGATTCCTCCAAGAAGGGGACCACAGAATTTTCCAGGTTGCCCAAGGGGCTGTGAAACACAAGAGGTAAAGAATGCCTGGTCTAGAGGCTTTTCCAAGGCAGAGCAGCCTTTGTAGGTCATCTCAGAATGCATCCCTTTGTTGAAGGAATAGTTGAAGGTGATTCATGAATCTAAGCTCTGTCCTCCCAGAGTTGGACCCTGCCCTTTCTATCCCTTGATTCCGAGTCCCCAAGACCAGGGAAGAAAGGATTGCTTTGCTGAGCTGTGGGGAGAGAGGCTCCTCCTTTCCAGCTTGTAGGAGTGACCACTGATGGTCATCTCCACACACCTACCTGCCCCATCCAGCCCTTCAAAGATGGCCATACACAAGAGACCAGCTGGGCTGTTCCACTCACTGGGTCCCAGCTGACTCCAGGGATTTTCTCCTTCAGACAAAGATGTGCTTCTGGCAGCATGTCCCAATGAATCCCATGTATATGGCTCTTCCTCTCCCTCCAACCAGGAGATGAGGCCTGGCTTGGGACCAGGAAGCCCTGCTCATGGGGGAAAAAATGAGATAGCTCTGCATGTGCTGAAAGCGGAAGGAGATTAGAAAGCTGTAATGTGAGCATGAGCAGGCTAGGGGAACTTGCTCATGGGGAAGCCTAACAGAAAGAATGTTTTTGATGTTTGTTGATCTGTGTTAATTCCTCAGACAAAAGCCCTGTCTGTTGATCTGTGTTGATTTCTCAGACAAAAACCCTGGTGATATGTATACATACCATAGCCCTATGTAGTTTTGTTTTCCTAGAAACAGAAGCTGTGGGCAAGAGCCCCTGGAGTCTGCTGTCAGGCAGAAACAGGAAGAACTTGGAGCAAAGCAGTCCCTATGAGATGAGTAATGGAGTACGAGCAGAGAGCTGCTTGTGAGTGAACCCAGGCAGGAGTCTGGAGCAGTCAGCCTACAGAGAACAAGCTCCAGGGTTTGGAAGGCAACCTCAAGTCAAGATGAGAGAGGATTTTACTTGGACACTGTACAATGAATGAGGAGATTGTGACTTACACAAGTGCCTAGGTACACACACACACACGTACACACACACACACGTACACACACACACACGTACACACACACACGTACACACACACACACACGTACACACACACACACACGTACACACACACACACACACACACACACACACACACATGGGTGGATGGTGTTTGTACTTTTTGCTACCCCTTAAGGATGATGTGTCTTGCTAGGGAAGACCCTGGCCTGGGACCCCCTGCTTGTGTAAAGAAGTATTTGGGGAATGCTAGTGAATGCAGCAATATACGCTGTGTGAGGATTCTGAGGAATGCTATAAGATACACTGACTGATATGTTTTGTTTACAACTGTGCGGCTGCCTTAGTAATAAATTGTCATGAATGTCACGCTTTAGTTTATCGCTAAATGAATAAAGAGTTCTTTACACTATGTGATTAGATCTGCGAAATTATTCGCAGCAGCAATCCTCAGGCGTGTTGCTGTGAATGGCTTTGCAAAAGGAAAGAGGGAAGGTATGGTGGGAGTAATGACTGAGAGGAGGAGCAGAGGGCTCTGACTCTGTGATCCCAAGAGAGTCACAAAACCAGGCCACTTCCTACCTCGTTCAGTCTAAGCTCCTCTGGAACAGCCCTCACAGAGACTCACCGAGCCATCACTTTTCTGGATCTTAGTGTGCATAAATACAACATGACCTCGGTAGACCCTGAGGAACCTTGGACCCAGGACAACCAGGAGACCCAGAAGGCTGGATGGTATTTCTAAGTTGGGTGGAAGGAAAGAGACAATGTGATTCCCATCATAATTTTCCTTAGCTGGGACTTGGGAGACTCCTGTTCAAGCTCCCTATCTGTTATTCCTTCGCAGGATAACCTTGGATCAATTAACTCCTCATTTTTGGGATAGTTTCTTCCACTTAAAATGAAGGGGTTGCTATAAATTACCTCCAATGATCTTGTAATAGCTAACATTCTATATTACAATTTGTAGAGAAATATTTTGTATCCCTTTTCCTCCTACAAGGAGAATTATTCTAGCCCAGAGATGTTCCTACAGGGGCATCTTGGGCAGTGGCCACTGATCAACAAGAACCAGTGAAATTTAAATAAAACATTAGCAAAAAGACTACAGTAACTTATCAAGAGAATAATACACTTTGATCAGGTAGGATTTATTCTAGGAATGCAAGCATGGTTCAATATTAGGAAAACTATGAGTATAACTGATTACATTAACAACAAAACTAGCAGAAACCATATGATTATCTCAAAAGATGCAGAAAAGGCTTTTGAAAAAATAGAAACAGAAGGAAATTGAAGGAATAGGTGAAGGTGATTCATGAATGTAAGGTCTGTCCTCCCAGAGGACATTCCTATTAAAAACACTAGAATAGGAATAAGTGGAGTCTTGCTTGAAATAATTACTAGCATCTATCTAAAACCATCAGCAAGTATTATATGTAATGGGAATAAGCTAGAAGCATTTCCAATAAGATCAGGGGCAAAACAAGGATGTCCACTATCGCCCCTCTTATTTAATCTGGTACTAGAAATGTTAGCAGTAGCAATGAGAAGAAAAAGAAATTGAAGGAATCAGATAAGGCAAAAAAGAGACTAAGCTATCACTCTTTGAAGATGATATGATGTTATATTTAGAGAATCCTAGAGAATCAAGTAAAAAAAAACTACTGGAGAGAATAAATAAATTTGGCAAAGTTGCAGGATATAAAATGAACTCACATAAATCCTCAGCATTCCTATATATCTCTAATGGAACCCAACAGCAAGAGATAGAGAAATTCCATTTAAAGTCACTATAGACATTATAAAATACCTGCCAAAACAAACTCAGGACCTATATGAACACAATTACAAAACATTTTTCACACAAATAAAGTCAGATCTAACTAACTGTAAGAACATTGATTTCTCATGGCTGGGTCAAGCTAATATAAGAAAAATGACAATTTTACCTAAATTAAATTACATATTTAGTACCATACCCTTCAATTTACCAAAAAATTACTTTATGGGGCTAAAAAATTAGTAACATAATTCATTTGGAAGAACAAAATGTCCAGAATATCAAGGGGATTAATGAAAAAAAATGCTAGGGCAGGTGGCCTAGCCATGCCAGATTTTAATCTGTATTATAAAGCAGCAGTCATAACTACTTGGTACTAGCTAAAGAATAGAGTGGTGGATCAATGAAATAGGTTGGGTACACAAGACTCAGCAGTAGATGACTATAGTAATCTACTGTTTGATAAACCCAAAGAGCCCTGTTTTTGGGATAAGAACTAAGTATTTGAAAAAACTGCTGGGAAAATTGGAATATAGTATGGCAGAAACTGGGCATAGACTATCATCTAATGCCATACACCAAAGTCAAGTCTAAATGGATGCACAATCTAGGAATAAAGGCTGATAGTGTAAGCAACCTGGGAGAGCAAGGAATAGTTTACTTGTCAGATTTATGGAGAAGGGAAGATTTTATGACCAAACAAGAGTTGGAGAGCATTATGAAATGAAAAATGGATAATTTTGATTACATTAAATTGAAAAGTTTCTGTACAAATAAAGCCAATGTAACCAAGATTAAAGAGGAAGTGGAAAGTTGGGAAAGAACTTTTACAACCAGTGTCTGATAAAGGCCAAATTTCTAAAATATGCAAAGAATTGAGTCAAATCTATAGGAATACAAATCATTCCCCAATTGACAAATGATCAAAGGATATGAACAGGCAGTTTTCAGAGGATGAAATTAAAGATATCTATAAGCATATGAAAAATGCTCTAAATCACCATTAATTGGAGAAATGCAAATCAAAACACTTTTGAAGTACCACATCTAACTGGTCAGATTGGCTAAGATGACAAAACAGGAAAATGATAAATGCTGGAGAGGATTTGGAAAAAGTAGAACACTAATGCATTGTTGGTAGAGTTGTGAACTGATCCAACCATTCTGGAGAGCAATCTGTAACTATGCCCAAAGGGCTATAAATGAGTGCATACACTTTGACCCCAGCAATATCACTTCTCGAGTTGTATCCCAAAGAGATCACAGAAGTAAGAAGAGGAACCATATGTACAAAAATATTTATAGTAGCTCTTTTTGTGGTGACAAAGAATTTGAAATCAAGAGGATGCCCATCAACTGGGGAATGGCTGAACAAATTGTGGTATATGAATGTAATGGAATACTATTGTGCTATAAGAAATGAGGAGCAGATGGACTTCATAGTAACCTGAAGAGGCTTATATAAACTAATATTGAGTGAGAAGAGCAGAACCAGCTATGCAAGGTTACAAGACAACTCCAAAAGACTCACAAAGGAAAGGGACATCTTCATCCAGAGAAAGAACTACACAGTCTGAATGCAGAGTGAAACAAACTACCGGCTCTCTCTTTTTCTTGCTTTGTTTTGCTTCCTTTTTCCCATTATTCATTCTATTGGTTACAATCCTTCTTTACAACATGAATAAGATTTAATATGAAGGTATTTGTAGATCCTATATTTATTGCATGCCACAGTGGGGGGAGGGGGAGTAGAGGTAGAGCGAGAAAATTTGAAACTCAAAGGATTGTGGAACTGAATCTTATAAACTAAAAGCAAATTAATTAATTAATTTTTTAAAAAAAGAACCGAGGGAAGGTGAAGACAGATCTTGCCTCTGAGACTAAAAGAAAATAGGTGCCTCTGCTTTCAGAAGCCCCTCAGTTGAGTCAGCGAAGGAGTCCTACAGGTCTGTGCTCCACACCCATGAGCCCTGATTCCCCCAGGGCAGACCCTGACTTCCAGGGGAGGCAGCCTTACCCAGGGACACCAGGTTCCTGTAGTTCTCCAGCATCACTTCTCTGTAGAGATCCCTCTGAGCAGCGCTCAAGCATCTCCACTCCTCCCAGGTGAAGTCCAAGGCCACATCCCTGAAGGTCACTGCCTCCTGAAACACCAAACACACTCATGCTGGCCTAGAAGCCACACGCTTACAGAGCCCTGGGAGCAAAGAGGAAAACTTGGGGAAGGGCCAGAATGCAGAGAAAGCAGATGTGAAAGTGTTCTGGAGATGGGAAAGGAAAAGCGATAAAGGCAGATGGAGAAGGGACTGCCCGGTACTGGGAGACCAGGAAAGCTGGGACCACAGGAAGAGGCATTTATAGTTCGTGGTCATCTAGTCCAATCCCCCTACTGTGCAGATGAGAAAACTGAGGCCCAGGGAAGGTATCTGGATTGTCCCAGGTCACATGGGAAACAAATGGCTGAGCAGGATTCTGATCCAGCTCCTCAGAATCCAAATTCAGTCTGTGACAGCATAGCTAGTGACCTCCTGGTGAACTCTGGGTAAGTGATCTCTGCTGGGCTTCAGCTTCCAGACTGAATGTAGAAAGTTGGGCCTGTTGACCCCCAAGTAACTCCCCACTACCAGAGGGGGGGAGGCCCTCAGAGGCACTCATAGCCAGGGGCAAGAACCTCAGGATGGCAGCCTGCAATGGCAATGAGGGTGTCCTGGGAGAGAGGAGCCCCCAACTCACCTCTCCTAGGGCCAGCAGACCTCTGGTAGATGCTCCAGTGTCCTCTGGGCTTCCCCCTGGGATGCAATCAAGAGACATCAGGCCTGTGGGAGGAGAGAGGAAGGAAGCTGGTGTTTGGCTTTATAGCCTCTGAACCAATGAGGCAAGACCTGGCCTTTAGCAGCTGGAAGGGCTCTATCACCCAGGGAGCAGCTACACAAATGCATGGGTCCATACACACACACACACACACACACACACACACACACACACACACACACACTCAGAAGAGACAGCTCTGAAAACTCCACAGGTCCTAGCAATGACAAACCCTCCCTACCTCTAGATATTGAGGCATCCTTTGGTTTCAGGGATGATACTCCAGCTTCCTTGGTACCAATGAGATTGCTCCTAAGGGAAGAACCAACACAGAAGCATTTATTAAGTACCTACTGTGTGAAGTTTCAGGGCCACAAAGACAAAAATAAGATCTGATCCCTGTCCTCGAGGGTCTTCCATTGCATTGAGGGAAATAGGATATCCAGTTACAAGTAAAAAGAACAGAGACTCAAAGGGAAGGCCCAGTAAGGTGGACAGGAGAGGGAAGGGCAGTCTGGAGTCTGCTAGGGAAATGCCAGCAGAGGGCTTTCTTTGCATTTCTCCTGGCTGCCGTGGAGAACCCCTGCAGGTGTGGAGCAGAGTTGTCCTGTGCTATACAAGGTGGGCACGAGATGCCAGACTGGAACCCAGGAGAGAGAGGAGGGTTACAGCAGACATCTGCATGGTGGAGAAAGCATTGCCTATCACCCACGCCCCAAAGCTCTGGCCTGGGCTGTCTTCTCTTTCAACACCTTCCAGTGCATCCACCTCTAGGGGCACAACAGTCATGTCTGTCCATGTGACTGCCTCCAGCCTCAATCATCTCAATCCAATGCAGCCACTTTCCCTAAAGGGCTGGGTGTGGCACTGTCCAATGTGCTGACTCTCCCCTCCCAGACTCAATTATCTCTACTTTCCCTAAGGGGCTGGGCCAGGGGCTTTCCGAGGAGCTGACTTTTCCCCTAGTCTCTATTGTCTCTATCCACTCAATCCAAACAGCCGATTTCTCTAAGGGGTTGTGTGTGGCTCTGTCCAAGGTCCTGAAGCCCCAGGCCCAGCCTCATCATCTCGGTCATATCGTCATCTCTATCCATTCAATCCAATACAGCCAATTTCCCTAAAAGTGCCAGGCTGTCCGAGGTGCTGACTCTTCCCCCAGGCTCTATCCCCTCAGTCCAATACAGCCAATTTCCCTAAGGGGCTGGGCATGGCTCTGTCCAAGGTGCTGGAGCATTGCCAAAGGAGGAGTGATTCTCAGCTCTCTGACTCCATGGCCATCTGGGCCTCTCTTCCCAGAAGGACAATATGTCTCTCAAACAGAATTCTTTCCAATAAATAGCGCACTCCCCCCAAAGCCATATGTACCGGACAAGGGACAGAAGAAGGGTTTTTTGGCACAGCATCTCATAAGTGAAGCAAGAAGTTCTTTCAAGGTGAGGAGGAAGGGGAATGGAAAAAGCCGCTTCTTCCTACTGGCCATATGGACATAGGGAGCACAATGTCCAAGCCCAGAAATTCAGGGAAGTCAAAAGCCAGAAAGGAGACGGACATGAAACTCATGACCTCAGACGTCCCTGTGTGTTTGCAAATGTAGAAAAGTGTATGAAAGGTGAAGATGGCAGGAAGCCCAGCGGACTCTGGGGGAGAGGAATCCATAGCCTGCCCAGAATCAAATGGACAGGAGACCAAGCAGTGACTGAACAGGAGGCTCAGGAACAGAGGCCGCGGACCTGAAGGAGGCCTCAAGCACATCCAGGGTCCAGAATACGGGACCAGGGCTTGAAGGAGCTGGCTTCTAATCCTGCCTCTGGACCTCTTCCTGTGACTTTGGGCTTGCCTTCCCGGTCTCACAGCTCCACGGGAGCTCCATGTGAGGCCAGACTCCCCTTCCCAGCAGAAAAGAGGCCGGGAATCCAGTGTGAGTCTACGTTAGCCAAAGACCCAACGCGGGGAACGCCCTCCCTCGTTTCCAAGCTAACAATAGCGATCCAGGGACGCTGGAAGGGCACGCTTTCCCCCTTCCTCCCCCTCCCCACTCCCATACACTTATCAAGCACGCACACACGCTCATGCACGCCGTCGCGCACCCACGCATGCTCACTGACACCCAAGCATGCACACGCACACGCACACCCACGCACGCCCGGAGGGAGGGAGAAGGACGCACCTGGGCCGCCCCCGCTGACCTCCGAAGCCTGGCGTCCTCACGGCCCCCAAGGACGAAGGTCAGCCCAGGGAGGCTTCTGGGAAGCGGAAGCGTTGCGGAAGTCGGAAGTCCTGGCGAGAAGCTGTTTCTGAGCTCACGGGTGGAGAGGCCCGTAGCTTCCCCCGCGAAGATGAAGACGTCACTTCCGGCCGGGGTTGGGGTGAGTAAGAAATATTTGCGGAATTGAGTTGAACGCTCCCAGCATCTGCGGAGCCCTGATAAAGGAAGAGCACCCCGGGACCGTCAGTGGCCCTGATGGCAGTGAAATGACATTGTCAATGAACGTAAAGATGACAGAAAGGCAGCAGGGACAGCTAACGTGGTATTTGACAAGAGTCGAGATCTAAAACGCTTTTCATAGGCCAATGCTGAGCGACAAATCTCAAAATAGGAGTGTGATGGAGAGCCTCGCCAAAGAGGGTCCAGTCCTGGGGCATGCACCGAGGGCCCTGCCTATATCGCCAAACCAGACCGTGATAGAGGGATCTTGGCATAGGATTCCAAGCACGTCCGAGCATTCTGTGACTGCTTCCTTGGGATGTCCAAGTGTTCAGACAAGACGAGTAGCCCTGGGGTGAGGGCTGCTCGTCCACCTTGAGTGTCCACCTGCCACCCAACCCTCACCTGGGGCTCCAAGAAGCTGTAGCTTCACAGCGGCCAAGCTCCTGTAAAAGCATATCTGCACATGGACTAAACCAGGCCGAGGCTGCCGGAGGTAAGGGGTGTCTACCCAAGCATGTGAAGATTTCCCCAGGCAGAAGGGGCAGATGCGAACAATTTGTTCCCACAGTCAGGAAGGCAGTGGTAGGAGACCCTGGGGAGTGCTTGAGACTTGGTCAGATGTGGAAGACACCAAGGTCATCCCCTGTATCCTGGGCCATGGTTGGCTGTCTTGACTTCTGTCTTGCCACTGAACTCTGATGACCCTGGAAGAGAGAGTGAGATGATTACTTCATACCTAATTTAACTCCAATTTATTTGTGAGTCAAAAGATATCACCTGGGGGCGGCTAGGTGGCGCAGTGAATAGAGCACCGGCCCTGGAGTCAGGAGTACCTGAGTTCAAATCCGGCCTCAGACACTTAACACAAAAAACTAGCTGTGTGACCTTGGGCAAGTCACTTAACCCCAAATGCCCTCCAAAAAGCAAAAAAACAAAAAAAAAGATATCACCTGTAGCATTTTAACATTTTTACCTACCTGAAACAATGAGCAGATGATGAAGCAGCAGGCATGTCCACACTGGGAGCTGTAGTCACAGCCCTGTATGAGGTGGCCCAGAGCACAGGCTCAACTTCTCCCTGGCCTAATAAGTGGTGCATTTCGGCATCCCCTGAGGATCTGAGCAGCCTCGGTGAAGGACCACACTGCTCACCTCCTGGCATGGGGAAGGGACTAGAAAAGGTGCACTACAAATTCTCTACTTCACCTACCCTAACCTTGGCCTGCTTTCTAGGGCAGGTGGGGATCCTGCCCTGCAGTCAAAACCCATTCACAAAATGGCTCCACTCATTGGTATGTGGAATGTGGCCGTGTTTATGGACATGAAATCCGGTAGACAGGCAGATGGGGATCCTACTTTGTGTTAACAGTGAGGTGTTCAAATTTAGAGGCATCTCCACTTCAAATGTTCATGTGGACTATTTGTGGCTGACCTGTGGTAGGGTCTTCTGAGCTCCTATTGGTCTGATCAGCCACAGGTGGACACACTTGATCCCAACATAGTGATGTTATTTTGGTCCTCAAGCATGAAGGACAACAGACAAGCACCCAGCCTACCCACTTACTATGTAGTGAAGAACCACCTTTGAGCTGGCTGCTAATCCAGGACTGAGTGTGCGTATGGTGGGTCTTCCTCATCCAAATCAAGGTCTCTTTTTCCTTCCTACTGTCCACTGGGAGTAAGGATGACTGAGCTGAGGGTAGCCTTTCCTCCTTCGCACTTCACTTGGCTAACTCATGCATATATGGCCTCTTGGGAAAGACCATATCAATGGAGTTACCTCTAGGTAAGAAAGGCATTTCTTCCTTTGGCACAGAGGGCCATGTGAGATCTTAGGTCAGAAGTGTCCCCTGTAAGGGGGCAGACTATCCTGTTCCCTATGCTAGCCGGGAGGAAAGGTTAAACCTGTTCTTCTCTAATTATGCCAATTGTAGGCATATGCACTGAGAGAATACTGAGGTAGCAAAGAAAGAGGGGCTCAGGCCAGCATGGTTATGAATAGATGTTCTTAAGGCTAATTGGAGGAGTATGCTCACAAGAGGCCAGTCATCCTAGGTGGCAGCAGGACAAAGTGACATCAGGGCTGCCCGTACCAATCCCAGACCAGGTCAGATATGCTCTAAGAACAGAACAAAGAAGACAGAGTGCCAGGATGGCTCGGGGTCACAGGTAGGGGTTTCCCTGGGATAGCTGGAGCTTGTGCTGTTTACATTTACTCAGTACTTTCTCTTTGAGAGGTGATGTTACATTCCTAGGCTCTGGCCCACTCCACTCCACAACCAGAAGTCAAACAGCAGAGCCCTAGAAAGAGCGAAGCTTGAGTAGTGACCTGGATAACCCAGCTTTGGAGGGTTCCACCTGGCAGAAGCACCACATCTCCCCCCAAAAGAAGTAACCACTGCATCAGCTGTGCTGTAACCAGAGTGCACTCAGTGGGGGAATGGATGCTTGGAGATATCACTTTAAACTGGAGTCCGGTCTCCCCAGGGACCAGGGTGGTCACAGGGAGAGGCAGCCCCTGTTCAGAAGACGGCTCAGGGTTTGGATTTTCACAGCATCTTTTTAGTAAATGCCCATTCCAGTACACATTTATCAAGTGCCTAGAACGTGGCAGGCATTGTGCTGAGTGCTAGGGATACAATTAATAAAAAGAAAAATCGCTGCTGCCCTCAATGAACTCATAGTGTAAAGGGGAACACAAAAGGAGGCAGGAAAATAGAAGGGATGGGATAACAAGGAGTTCCCTGCACGAAGGCATCTTCTTCTATGGAGCTGAACCCAGGCAGGGCAGCAGGTACAAGACAATAAATGGAGTCCAGTTTCTGCCCCCTGTAAAGGAAGGCATTGGGAGGAGTTTGGTCCTCTGCCCTCAAGACCTCCAAACAGAGAAGGAAAGAGCTTCTACTGGGGGGGGGGGGGACATCTTGTTCTGTGGAGCTGAACCCAGGGAAGGCAGCAGATTCAAAGTGAAATCTATCTCTTGGTAAAAGCTAATTTATATTGCTTTGATGCTCCTTGGACATTATGCACTGGTGATATTTGGGGAAAACCCACACCAGAATGGGGGCTCAAGTACACTATCCCTTGGGAGCACTCCTAGTCCTTGAGGAGGGCAGATATAGCCAGCTGCACTCTGGAGTTCTGGCCTGCTAGTGCTCATGGAGGTTTGGACGTAAATCCAGAGAGCAGATGGACTCCATAACATGCCACAGGGATGAGTGCAAAGCCCTACCCTGGGACTTAAAGAATCCCCTTTTTGAAAGGACTACACAAGTATAGGATGGAGCAGGCATGGTGGGAAAAATCTCTGGGTTTAAGCGAGCTGTCATCTCCACATAAATCAGCAAGGTGATGCGATTAGTAGCCACAAAAGGTTTGTGTGGCCTTGGATTGTCCTGAGAGGCAAAGCTTCCAGAAATAAGAGGTGATGACCCTTCCTTAGACTTCCTGGTCAGACCACTTGTGGAATATTATGCTTTCTGTTAGACCCTGCACAAGTCACTTAGTCTCCCTGGACCTCAATTTCCTCTTATTTAAGATGAAGGGTAAAATTGATGCCTACATCAAAATGGGCACGGGCCAAACCAAAGAGTGTGGAATAATGAGACACGAGCCAGGCAGGTTCTGTCATAGCAGTTCCAATTCATTCATCAGAGAGCAGGGTTTATATATGGATTGTAAAACAATTATCTCTTAGGTTCCCATGAGAGAATGTTTAATGTCCTTGTTCATTTATGCACATCTGTATGTTTAATGTCCTTGTTCCCTTGTTCCATCTATGTCTGGGTCACTGCTTGATTATCACATCCTAAACTCCTACAAGTCAGGAAGAGATGGTGAGCTAATCTTAAGACATAAGATAGCCTTCACAGGGAGGTTTTTTGGGAGAAATCTTGGACCAGACTCTTCCCATGTATGGACTGAGTCAGAACTGGCCCTCAACATAAAATGAAGCCATTAAATGGCTTCTTAATGTCTCTTGCAGGTCTAGATTTATGATGCCATGAACCTACATCCATTTCTGGACACAACTGATTAGGAAAGGTATTGACAATCAGGGGAATATCCCACTGGAGAACAAAGGAGAGGGTGAAAGTCCTTGACTCCATGACATATGGTTTTGAACAAAAAAGACTTTAAAGTAAAAAGGAGGAGGAAGGAGAAGTCTGCTTATGCATATTCCACCAGTTAAGTATTATAGAGATTAGCCACAAAGAAAATATCAACTGGGGACACCCAGAAAATCGCAGGACACAGAATCCAAGAAAGGAACCACTAGTAAAATCCATGGCTTCAAATGCCTTTACCCATATACCAAAGTGACGGGAACCAGAGGTCCTATCAGGAGATGGCACATTTGACCACATAGGTATGCCTGAGGCTTGGTGAAGTAAAATCAATGAAAGACTCTGGCTCTGGATGATTATTGCTTGTTCAAAAGACACAGGCTGGATTGGTTGCTGTCCTGCGTTCTCTAAGATGACCACAATGACAGTGGTACATTGGAGTCAAGTTACAGTGTCTGACTGTGGCTGATTAGACCAATCCAAGGTCAGAATGCTCTACCACAGGTTGCCCACAAACAGTCTGTGTGAACATTTGGGGTGGATTCTCTAAATTTGCACATTTCCTGTTTCTTTTGAGCTACTTTACATTTGTTTTGCTCATAGGGCACAGTGCCTGCTTTGATGCAAGTATGCTAATCTGAGTAGTCCTGTGCCAGTGTTACCCATGTCACACAATTGCAAAGTTCTTAAGAGAGACCTTGAGAGTGTCCTTCTGATCATTATGCGATTAGCTACCTCGTGTGAGTTCTCCATAAAATAGTCTTTTAGGCAAGCATACTTTTGACATTCAAACAACATGGCTAACCTATCTGAGCTGAGCTCTCTGAAGCAGTTTGAATGTTTGTCAGTTTAGTTTGAGAAAGGGCCTCAGGTCCCTTATCTTGCCTGGTGATCTTCAGAATCTTCCTAAGACAATTCAAATGGAAGTGATTCTGTTTTCTGGCATGGTGCTGGTAGACTATTCAGGTTTCACAGGCACACAACAATGAGGTCAGCACAGTGGCTCTGTAGACCTTCAGTTTGGTAGGCAGTCTAATACCTCTTCTCTCTCACACCTTCCTTCAGAGCCCCCCATATACTGAGCATGTGGCAACTTCAATATCAATGTGTATGTCCCTTGAAATTATACTGCCAAGGTAAGTGAAATTATCCACAGCTGCTATAGCCAATGGCTCCACATACGGATGATGGTTGGTAGAGCACCTGTGTTTCTTTGGTGTTCATTTTTGTTCCAAAATTAGCACAAGCAGTAGAGAATCAATCCGTACTTTGTTGCATCTCAGTTTCAGAGGCTGCATCGAGTGCACAGTCATCTACAGACAAAAATTGAGCACCGACTCTCCTCTTGGCTTGTAGCCCTTTTGAGTGAAATAATTTGCCGTCACTGTGATAGCTGGTCTTGGTGTCATGTTCCTCTTCATTGAAGGTGTCTGACAGTATTGTTGAGAACATGACGCTAAAAAAGCATGTGAACAAGCACACAACCTTGCTTCATTCCATTGGTGCCTGGGAGAGTGTGAGAGCATCATCCAGTATTCGGAACCCTGGCAAATATGTCATCACAAAATTGATGTACAATATTGATGAACTTCAGGCAACCAATTTTTTTTAACTGATTAAAGCTTTTCTTAAAAAAAAACTTAACCTGTTATCCTCCCATTCATTTACCATCTCCCTTTCCTTCTTCCACATACAATCCAACACTTCAGAAAGATTAATGTAATAAATCCAACTGATTCATATAGGAGCCAGGAAAAGAATTTCCCCTAGCACAATGGGTCAACTTCTCTGTGAAACTTAGGCCAGGAGAAAATGAGGCAACACACTTGCTCATTTCACTGGGAAGGCTTTGCAATTCTGATAAAAATTTGTTTAGGCCAAAATGACAGGCAACCAAATATTGATAAAAACTTTCCATAAGCTTGCATGACTGACAGTAGCAAAGGCCTTGTAAATGTTGTGTACAGACCTCTCTTACGTTCTTGGCATTGCTCCTGGAGTTGTTGGACAACAAACACCATGCTGTCTGAAGCCACGCTGACTCTCAGGGAGATGACCATCTTCCAGGTAAAGGAGCAGCTTTTTAAGGACTCAGGCAAGAATCTTGCCAGCAGAGACTAAGAGAAAGACCTCTGTGCACCCATGATTGTTGCAGTATAACTTACTTCCTTTGCCTTTACAGAGATAGTCCTCTTTGAAAATGAAGAACAGTCATGACCCCTTTGGGGGTCGATCAGGGTCACCTAAGACCATCGAAAAACATATTTCCTGGTTCTGCTCTTCTCATTTAGCATCAGTTTGTATAAGCCTCTCCAGGTAAATATGAAGTCCATCTCCTCCCCATTTCTTATAGCATAGTAGTATTCCATTACATTCATATACCACAACTTGTTCAGCCATTCCCCAATTGATGGGAATCCCCTAAATTTCCAGTTTTTTGCCACCACAAAGAGAGCAGCAATAAATATTTTTGTACAGATGGGTCTTCCTCCCGCTTCTATGATCTCTTTGGGATACAACTGCAGAAGTGGTGTTACTGGGTCAAAGGGTATGCCATTATTTATAACCCTTTGGGCTTAGTTCCAGATTGCTCGCCAGAATGGTTATATCAGTTTACTAGCTGCTCAAAATCTTAATGAGACACTGAAGTAACATCAATGTGTTCCACACTTGAGAGTAGCACATGAGGATCAGTGACAACACTACCATGATTACTATGCTTACCTTCCCTCCTCATTGGGGTTTCTTACTTGGTGTATGGTCTCTTCACTTCTTACTGCCAACCACCATTTCCTGACGGCCCCATCTCCCAGAAACCCATCCTGTTCTTGATGAACAAAGTACTCTTAGACGCATATTCTCATCTCTGGGTTACTTATGAGCTACAATTGATGATAGCCATTATATGGTTTGAGAGGCTTTTGCACCAAGATTGCAATCATGCCCGTGGAAACGGATGCAGTCACTGATAGAGTGTTGAGAGAGAAAAGGACCCAGCATAGAGCCTTGTGAGGACATGCCTATACTTCATTGATGGGGGATAGATGATGATCTTTCTGTCTTTGGGATTTCAGGTCAGATGGATTCAACTACCATCTCTATGTAGATGATGCCCAAATCTACATATGCAACTCTTATTTCTCACCAGAGCTCTAATCTAGCACCATGAACTTTACATGTGCAGCACAGAACTCCTCTGCTCAAGAAACTGGAATGGCTCCCCATTGTCTCCTGGAAAAAATCTAAAGTCCTTTGACATTTAAGGCCCTTGATCAGGCCCCAGGCTATCTTTCAGTGTAATTAATTTCACATTACTTCACACAAACCAGACTAGCCAAACTGAACCTATTTTTTTTTTTGCCAAGAATAGTATTACCTTTCTCTACTCCATGCCTTTGCATAGAAGAGGAACCAGACCTTCCTCTGCCAACAAACCTTATAAGATTTCTATCCTGTGTGAACTTTCTGATGTTCAAGGATATATAATTCCCAACTGAAGCCTTTCCTTATTTAAAAAGTTTCTCTTCAGTGTGAATTTTCTGATGGACAGTAAGGTTTGATTTATGGCTGAAAGCTGCCTCCACATTCCTCACATTCAAAGGGTTTCTCTTCAGTGTAAATTCTCTGATATTCAGTGAGGAGTGAATTCCAGTAGAAGGCCTTTCACATTCTTGCATTCATAAAGTTCTTCTGCTATGCAATGAGACCTCCCTTCCCATTAAACACTTTCATTACATTCTCTATAATATGAACATTCTGGTACACAAATGAATACTGAGCTCTGATTGAAGTCTTTCCCAGAGTATGAGGGAACACAGACTCTCTGGTCTGTTTTCACTGGCAATGAAAGACTGACTTTCCCCTCAAGGCCTTTACACATTCATTATATTAATAAAGTTTCTTTCCACTGTGAAATCTCTGATGTATAATGAGGTTTAACTTCCAGCTTAGACATTCTACATTCCTACATTCATATAGTCTCTCCATTATGCATCCTTTCATGATTTATAAGTTATGAATAGTTGGTAAAGGCTGTTCCACATTACTTAACATATAATATTTCTCTCTCTGAATTTTCTGATATTTTGTAAGGTGGAAACTTTCCTTTAGATTTTTCACACATTACTTGGATTTGCAAGATTTCTATTCATTCTGAATCTTATGTTGAATATCACATACATTCTGATCTTTCCAAATTCATCAATGTCATAGGATTTCTCTCCCTTATGTACCTTTGAATTAAGGGTCTGTATTAATTCTGCTATTGAATTAAGGGTCCTCGGGTCTGTAGATCCTCTTAATTTTTTCCAAATATCAATATATTTGTGGGCCATTCTAAGTTTTCCAGTGAAGGACAGACCATTTCCTGAAATCATTGGCCTAGGAAACAAACTTCTTTGGCATCTTCCCTTCAAGGTTTCCTATTTTCTCCAGAAGATCTCCCATAAACATGACTCTGAGAAGTATTCCCATTGAGTGTTTCTATGAAGACTCTGGTGATCCTACTCTTTGCTTTTCAGAGAGCTTCTCACTCTTGGGTTTAGTATATGAAGCTGAAATAAGCTAGGAATGAAAATCATTTGGATGATAGGTCCTTGGTACTCTGCTCAATTCAGATAACACCTGAAGTTGTGGAAGTCACATCTTAGGAATGACTGTTAAGTGAGAGCACATCAAGAGGGCAGTTATGGTGAGGGGTCTTGAATTCATGCTGTAGGAAAAGGGGTTGAAGAAACTCAAGATTTACAGGAGAGGAGTTAGTTGTCCCAAAGAATTTTAATAGCTGCCACATGAAAGGAAGACCTGAGTTTGAATCCCATCTCAGGGATGGAGAAGCTCTGTTATTCTATGCAAGTCACTTGATTTTCATTTTCTCACTGAGGTTCAAGGCTTTACACATTTGTTAACTTCTTTTCTTTTTATACAATAGATGCTTCCCAGAAACTTTACTTCCCCCTCCCCCTGCAAAACACACAAAATACATCCTGTGAAAAGTTAAGCAAAGCTGCTTAACAGTTTAGTTTTGACAAATAGAACATATTTTCTAATTTTAAATTTTAATTATGGCTGGCAGAAGTTTAAGTTTTAAATTCAATAATTTGTTCAGTTGTTTCAGTCATGTTTGACTCTTTGTGACCCCATTTTGGGGTTTTCTTGGTGAGGATACTGAGGTGGTTTGCCATTTCCTTCTCCAGCTCAATTTTTACAGGAACTGAGGAAAAAGGGCTAAGTGGCTTGCCCAGGGTCACACAGCTAGTGTCAGACTGGATTTGAATTCATGACGATGAGTTCTGATTCCAAGCCCAGTGCTCAATCCACTATGCCACCTAGCTGCCTTCAACATCCTTTGTTGTATACTGAGTTTTGTTGCCCTTCAGCACCATCTTTATTGATATTGCTGTAGTCATCACAGTGGAAAGGAAGGTAAACTAGCAGTTCAATTTATTGGTGAGGCTAGCATTTAACAATTAAAGGGGCTTTGGCTGCTCAGCAAGCCAAAATCTTCAAATGAGGAATGATGGGCTGTTTTGATAGACAAAAGATGGAACATTCAAAAAATAGAAGGTAGCATCACAGATGGGGAAACAACATGACTGATTGGAAATTTGGAATACAAAGCTAGCAACAATTTCTCCTATGGAAAAACACATTGGTGGTGTCAGCCTGCATGGCTAGTGTCACAGTGATAACAGGCTGGACATTTCTCGAAGGACAGCCAATGGTTATAGAGATAACAGACCAGTCTTCCTGGCATCTACCTGTATCCTTCTGGATAACATTTCCTTCAACAAGAATAGAAATGTGATTAGCTTCTAAACTTAACTCAGAGAGTGATTTACAGGAATATTGAACCTTCAAACTTAACTCAGACATAGGGAAATGTGACTAGTCATCTTATATAAACCATCAGTGATGATACAGAATCGAATCAATTACAAAATGGAATCAATTTTATTTTCTCACATGTATGTTGTATTTTTGAATTTAATACAATTTTGCCCACATTTTCTTACATTTAAAAGTTTTCCTCCAGTGTGAATTTTGATGATAAATGAGGACTGATTTCTTATTAAAGGCATTCCCACATTGCTTACATGTATTATACTTCTCTTCAGTATGAACTTCATGATGTTCAGTAATGGTTAAGTTCCAACTAAAGGCATTCCCACAGTCCCCACATGTATAAGGTTTCTCACCAGTAGGAATTCTCTGATGTACAGTAATGGTGAAGCTTTGGCTGAAGGCCTTCCCATGTTTCTGACATTCACAAGGTTTCTCTACAGTATAAACTTTATTTTGTTTTGTTTTGTTTTTTTGGAAGGGGGAAGGCAAGGCAATTGGGGGTAAATGACTTGCCCAAGGTCACATGGCTAGTAAGTGTCTGAGGCTGGATTTGAACTCAGGTGCTCCTGCCTCCAGAGCTGGTTCTCTATTCATTGTGCTACCTAACTGCCCTAGTATAAACTTTGTGATATTGAATGAAGTATGAATGCCAAAGGAAGAACTTCCCACATTCCTTACACTGATAATGTTTCTCTCCAGTGTGAATACTTGTACATACAATAAGGGCTGAACTCTGGCCAAAGGTCTTCCCATATTGCCAAGATTTATAAAGCTTCTCTCCGCTGTGAATGCTCTGATGTGCAATAAGAGCCGAGCTCTGGTTGAAGGCTCTTCCAAATTCATTACAATTGTAAGGTTTCTCTCCAGTGTGAATTTTCCAATGTACAGTAATGGCTGAACTTTGGCTATATAGGATTTGCCTTATTCTTTGCATGTATAAGGTTTCTCTCTAACGTGAACTCTCTGCTATCTAATGAAGTCAGACTTCCTGCTGAAGATCTGCCTACATTCCTTACATTCATAGAATCTCTATTATGAATTCTTTTATGAGTAATATGTATGAATAGTTCATGAAGTCCTTTCCACAGTCCTCCGGTGTGTATTTCCACTGTAAATTCTATGATCTGCAAAAGGAGAGGAACTTTCTCTCACAATTATAGAGTTTGCCTCCTCTATACAGACTCTGCTGTTGAAAAGGGGTTATAAGATTATTACTACACAATCTCTTTGGCCTGCAGATGATATTACTTAATATTTTCTCAACATCAGTATCATCGTTGTCTAACTGCCCAATGGTAGTTTTGTGGCAGAAATCCAATCGCTTGAAGTCACTTTCTTGGGAAGGAAGTTTCCTTTGCAAATTTTACCATATGCTTATAAAACCTGCTCCCTTGGATAGGATCATCCCCCAACATATGGCTATGGGAAATGTCTCCAATGAGTTTTTCCAGTAATGACTCTGGTAATCCTACTTCAGGATTTTCAGTTGACTCTTGGTTCTTAAAATTGGTATCCAAAACTGAAATAAATTTGGAACAAAAGTAATTTTAATACAGACATCTAGAAGGCCTAGCAAGGAGTGCCAAGATTCCCAAAAGAATGCTACTGTGAACAGCTTATAAGGTTCAGATTACACAGTAATAGTAAACACTCTGTTTATCCCATTACAAATCAAGGCAAACATTCATTGCAAATCACAATATCTTGTTCATAACAGCTTAATAGAAATGGCCACACAGTTTTCACTACAGTGGCCACAATATTCGGAACAAAGTGTTCAATCAATTCACAGTACAGTAATCAATACTCAATCATTCAATCAATTCTCAGTACAATAATCAGTCTTCCACTCATGGGGCAAATCAATAATCATTCAATCAAATCAATACAATAATCAAACTTCCACTCATGGGGCAACCAATATATCATTCCGTCAGTTTATAATACAATAATCAAACTTCTGCTCATGGGGCAACCATTAACTTAATCAGTCACTAATCTAGATTCACAATAACTAAATATCAACGGGAGGCCTTTTATTCATCTTGACTCTGGGTGATCTCTCTGATTCTCTGGATCTACTTCCATGGTCCCAGCTCCCTCCTGAATCCACCAAACAGTCACCTGGATTCAGAAGCAGACAGCTCCCAGGTCCTTGTCCAGTCCTCAGGACAGTCCCTGACACACACTGAAGTTCACAGGGTCCAGCACACCAGATTCTGATCTCAGGAAAACTCCATCTCTTTTCTCAGTCAGCTTCCAGATGCTGGGAGAGAATCTCTCTCCCTCCCTCCCTCCCTCTCTCTCTCTCTCTCTCTCTCTCTCTCTCTCTCTCCCTGTCTCCCCCTCCTTCTCTCTGTCTCTCTGTTTCCCTCTCCCTCTCTCCTTCCCTCCCTCCCTCCCTCTCTCTCTCTCTCTCTCCCTCCCAACCAACTCACTTCTTCAGTCGAGCAGCCCAGCTCCCAGATGCTGAGACAATCCTGCTTCTTCCAACAGGAAAATTACAATTCTGTCTATCTCTGGAATTCTTGCTTATATCCACACACTGGCCTCCTATCTCAGCCAATCCCCTTCTTCCACATCAACAGGGGAGTTCACGTTCTCTAACAGTGGGACAGGGCTCACACCTTCCATACTTAGCCCTAAGTCACTAAGTGCTAAATATCTGCTAAACTGATTGCTGTTACAGAATGCTCCTTGCATGTAGAGAATCTGTAATTAATAAAAGCTGAAAAAAATCAAACAAAAGGACAAGTGGAGGCCTTAGGCCCTCTATATGCTGCCCTGGTAAGACCATACCTGGAGATTTGGAAATCACACTTTAGAAATAACAGAGAGAAGTGAGAACACATCAAGGAAATGTCAGAAGGTGGAGGGCTTTTATCCTAGTCCATATATAAGTTAAAGGAATTCAAGAAAAGATGGCTCAGAGGGCACACAATACTTGTCTTCAGGAATCTGAAGAGCTGTCATGTAGAAAGGCCCTTGGCTCAAATCATGCCTTAGCCACTGGCTGACTTTTGGGGGTTTCAGCTTTTTTATCTGTAAAATGCAGGGATTTAATGGAACTAAAATTAGAAGAAAAGCAGGTAAATGGGAAAACATGCTTTGCAGTGGGTTTTTTTTTCTGAGAAGTTTAATTTTCAAGATAAATAAATGATTAAAATTTAGAAGAAAAGGGGTAATTCCTCAACTGATAAATGATCAGAGGATATAAGCAGTTTTCTGGGGAAGAAATCTCAGCTAGCAATAGGAAAGCATAAGGAAAAATGCTGCAAATCACTAATAACTGAAGAAAAGCAAATTCAAACAACTATGTTATTTATATTTCAACTACCTCACACCAAACAGATTGATAATGTTGACAAAAAAGGAAAATAACAAATGCTAGTGGGGAAAGGGAAAACAGGCACATTGATTCACTGTTGAAAGAGTTGTGAAGTGGTCCAAACATATTGGAAAGCAATTTGGAATTATGCAAAAAAATTTAGTAAACTGTGTGTACCTTTTGAACCACTGATATCACTTATTAAGCCAATAGACTGAACAAGATCAAAGACATGGAAAAGCACCCACATATACAAAGTAATTCTAACAGCTCTTTTCATGGTAGCAAAATACTGGAAACTGAGTGGGTGCCCATCAACTAGGGAGTTGCTAAACACCTTATAATAGAAGAATGTGATGGAATACTATTGTTCTGGAAGAAAAAAAAAATGAAAGGGCTGGTTTCAGAGAAACCTGGTAAGACTTGTATGACATAATGCAGAGTGAAGTCAGGAGAACCAGGAGAACAATTTATACAATAACAATTTAAGGTAAAAAAAAAAAGCCTTAGAAAACCGTAAGAATTCTGATCAATACACTGTTCAACCATGTTACAAGGACTGATGATATAACCTCTTGATATAGAGGTGATAGACTCAAAGTACAGAACAAGGCATATGCTTTTGGGGCATGGGAAGAGTGGAGATTTGTCTGCTTGAATATGCAAATATTATAACAGTTGTTTTTATTTTTATTTTTTCCCAAAGAGAATGGGAAGGAGAGAAAAAAGATTTTTAAGTGAAAAAAAATTAAATTGAAAAATCAATAAAATGATAGAGTTGGACTCAAGTTCTAAGGTCTCTGGGCTCTGTATCTGTGATTCCATTATTCAATTTTGCTCTCCTTGTACCAAAATGACGAAGTGAGGATCTGAGTAAAATTGCTAATGAACATATTTAGGATGCTGTGAGGATAGATTTCCTTACAATTAAAGCAATTACAAAGGGACCCTTGGGAAGTAGTTAATTCTCCCTCATTGGAAGTTTTCCAGTAAAGAAAGGTCTAACTGGTCACTTTTCACATATGGTGGAGGGAGGACTAGATGGCTGATGAGGTTCTTTTGAACACCTGGCCTCTATGACTCTATGACCTATGAGATTTTCAGGGAAAGTTCCTTGTATCTCTAACTGGTAACCTGAGGCTTGGAAGACTGAAGGGTTTTACCCAAGATCATGGAGCTAATGACTAACAGAGCTGGGAGAAGGACTCAATGATCCTTCACTCTTCATACCAAACTAGACATATAAAGATCTCCAAATCCTTGGGTAATGACAAGGGTCACGGTGAGAGAAAGGTCAGTGACACAACCAGGACAGTCCTTAAAAACTGTATGTTCATTAAGAGAGTGGCTAGGAAGGGGGATGAAAGGTAGAGCTGACAGGGCAGGATGGCAGGGAGGCTGATCTGGCAAGACCGAGAAGCCAAGAGACTGAAAAGAGCCCACTTAAGGTGTGTTGTGAGGACAGGGCTTAACAGGGGGATCCTATTATAGACACAATAAAAAGTATAATTCTTGGCTCCTAGAATTTTAAGAGCTGAAAAGATTTTAGATATCATTGGATTCAAACCCCACATCTGATAAATAACAAACATGAGCCTGAAGAGGCGTTTGACCAAAGAATGGCATGGCAGCCACCAATCTGGTTCAATGCCAGGGCAAGAAAGGAACAGTCACACCCTCTCATTTGACAAATGGAGAAACTGAGGGTCAGAGAAGTGGAGAACTGAAAAGTATGCATTAAGGCTGTGCCCAAACAGGTTCTCTTGGGCAGGCCTATTTGACCTTCTAGAAAGAATATGCTCTCAAGCTTGGGAGAAAATCATGTGTGAGACCATCAAGCCAAACCTGCCTGACTCTTGGCTTGCAATTTTGTTGCTGGCTTTTTGGAATCTCAGCATTAGAGCAAAGGACTGTGGATAGCATTGGCATTGGAGCCAAGGAGGACTCTGGGAAAGCCCTGCCTGTAGGCAGAACAACAGAAAGTTTGAACTACTCACTTGCCCAATTTGTGATAAATTGTTCTTTGTTCACATTTTGTCTTTCTCTGAATACTCTGGAGGCTCCCCAGAGTGTGCTAGCCCACAGCAAGTTGCCTTAGAATAAGTCTTTTATAAGTTTGATGATCTGGGCTCTGTCCTCCCTGGACTTGACAAAGTTCAGTTTTGAAAGAATTCAATCAGATCTTCTCTTTAGCCAAAGGGAGCTTGATTGACATAAAAGCATAGGGCCTGAGATTTAGCAAAGAGCAAAACAAAGGCAATGATAGAGGAAAAGGACCAGACTTAAATACACAGAAAGTTACACAGCCTGTAGGATGGTGATATAATTTTAGGGTTTCTAATGGGGGTTGGAGATTTAGGGACCAGATAGGTACAAACAAGGTAAGGAAGGTAGTTCCTTATCTTGTTAGCAAGATAAGGAAAGGATGTCATGACACAGAACGAGCAAGATAAATGACACAGGATGGGGAAATGAATGACACAGGATGGGGAGCACAGGATAAGGGGAACAAAAGTAATTCTGTTGGTATAGATTGCATGGTATATCGAGATAAGGGGAAGGGGGCACTAAGGCACCCTCAAGTTACTGGATGGCCCAGGAATAAGCCTCAAACCCCCCTCAGGGGGCCTGGGAAAGTAATTACTGTTGACCCTTAGGGCACCTTTGTATCCACATCAGACTGACCCTCCCATTGTATGACCCTATTTCTTCTAGCTTTTGATTCTGATTCTCCAAGGCTAAAAATGTTTTGTTTCACTGTTGAGAGGATTTCCAGACCTTCTCTGAGTCTCATCTGGGGTGAGCCTCTTCTAAATGGCCACATGGATCACATAAAGTAACAGGGCCTGGTCATTCATTTTAGCAGATGGTCACCTTCTTCAACAGGCATCACCCCTGCCCTCCTCATTCCTCCCTGTACCATCCAATGCTCCAAAGTGGGTCATACCTAAGAGACCAGCCTTGCTACTCCATCCAGTGACTTCTGGAAGACTCCCAGAATTCTCTCTACATATGCAGGTGCTTCTTGCAACATGTCCCAATGGATCCCATGAAGGTGGCTTTTAACCCTTCTTCCAACCAGGAGACAAGTCCTGGCTTGGGACCAGGAGGCCCTGCTCATGGAGTAGAAAATGGGAATGTGGAAGGGAGTCAAGAAGAAGAGAAGTAAGGTATTTTGGTGGGAAATGCAAGAGACTAGGAAAGTAAGCTGGTTTTGTGATCCTCAGCAGGTCACAAAAGCAGTTCATCTCTGGAGTGAGAAAGGCCTTCACCTGGTCTAAGCTCCCCTCAGGGCATGAGTGACCTCTGAACCAGTCCTCATAATTGTTTCAAGATCTGCAGTATTGTAAAGCCAATCAGCAGTAGATTCCTGAGAGAATACTACTGTGAACAGCTTTTAAGATTCGGATTACACAGCATTAGTGAACACTCTGTTTATTCCATTACAAATCAAGATTCAGTACAATATTCACAGTATCAGCAATTCACAA
>CM053596.1:2711857-2755634 GCA_028646575.1 Pseudocheirus occidentalis | reverse complement strand
GGTCTGAATGCAGAGTGAAGCAGACTCTTTTCTCTTTTTTGTTGTTCTTACTTTTCTGTGCTTTTTCCTTTTCTTCAGGTTCTTTCACAACATGACTAAGGTGGAGATATGGTTAATGTAACTGTACATGTATAAACTACATCAGATTCCTTGCTGCCTTGGGGTTGGGGGAGAGAAGAAAAAAATTTTGGAACTCAAAATCTTATAAAAGTGAATGTTGAAAACTATCTTTACATGTAATTGGAAAAACGAAAATACTATTAAGTATGCAGCCAAAGGCAAGCAAATTCTAAGACTGGCACCTGGGAACCACAATGAGCTGTGTGAGCTCTGCAGCTGATTGGCACTGCACATAACAAATTTGTAAGGAAGAATTAATTTGCAGCCCAATTTTTAAAAAAATTTAAAAAAAACACCTAAACTTGGAAAAAAAATAAGAATCTCACCTCTTTTGATTTGAATGCTGTGAAATTGTGAATTAAGCTGTGAGAGAGGGTGGTTACAACGTGTAAACACTGGCAAGTATTTAATTGGGTACATGTGACTTCACTACGAATAAGAATAAATGATTCTTTGAGAAAACTACAAAAGACCCTGTACATTCTTCTTATCTATGAAATTCTTTGGGAACTTACCCAGTAAGGACCTTGAGACCTTCTCTTTGGGTGAGGTCACAGAATCTTAATAGTCCCATGGGAGAAGCTGCTGAAAGAAGGGTGTTGGATCTGAAGGGAAGAAGTGGTTCCCTGAGTAACTGAGATCTCTCCCAGCTGCAGGGGTTGGGTGTGGGGTGGGGGAGAGACCCTGTGGAAAGGGCTGTAAGGAGAAGGCAGGGCAGCTCAGGGGCGTGACTCAGACCTACCTGGGACCACACCCACAGGAGCCAGAGCTGTCTGCTGCAGGGGAAGGAGGCTTCAGGAGTCTGGCTGCTCCTTGTTTTCTATACAGAAGGGATTTTGTCTGATGGACTGTCTGACCACTGATGATGAAAACCATAAAATCATGATTATTTAATTATAAAACCCAGAATAATCTGTATCAAAGTGACACCTTTGAGCCAGCTTAGTCTCAACAGATCACAGCCTTGATTCAGAAGGGACCTCCCTCCTTGAGCAGGGTTGACATTGTTAGACCTTGGGGCACAGAAAATAAAAGAAAGTCTCCAACGGTCTGGAAGTGGAGACTCAATTATGTTAACTCAACAAGCATTTATCAATCAATCAGTAACCATTTATTAAGCTCCTACTATGTGCTGGCCAGCAGGCTAAGTGCTAAGGATACAAGGTGAAAAAGCAGCTCACATTCCAATGGTTTAAGTCAACAAACGTTTATTAAGCTCCTAGTGTAGCAGGAAACACATAGACTCTGGAGTTGCCCAGAACAGAAAATTAAACACAACAGGGGCCAACCAGAAAAGTACTAAATGTGTGCACTGGCGGCTAGGTGGCGCAGTGAATAGAGCACCAGCCCTGGAGTCAGGAGTACCTGAGTTCAAATCCGGCCTCAGACACTTAATACAAAAAAAACTAGCCGTGTGACCTTGGGCAAGTCACTTAGTCCCAACTGCCCTCCCCCCCAAAAAAAAAAAACAAAAAAAACAACAAAAAAAAAACTAAATGCGTGCACGCGCACACACACACCCATACACACCCCCCCATACACACACCTACACACAGACATATATACACACATAAATACACACACATACACGGGTGTGTAACACATATATACACACATATACACAATGCACAAATGTACACACAGACACACACATACAAACACAGATGCATTCATACGTCCATCTCTACTTTTGAGGTAACAGCTTTTAGGAAGCAGCTTATGAAGTCCTCTGGCAAAGGCCAGAGCTTTGGGGAGCTGTAGCTCCTAGAGTTCAAACCCAGCAACAAGGAAACCTTGCTGAGGCCAGCTGGCAGGCTGTTCCCAAGCACAGCACACACAGGATGCCCCAAGGCCCATCTCAGAAAATCCCCTGCCTCACTCTCTGGACTGCTCTGAAGGTTTCTGGGCTCAGCACAACCTGCATGTCCAGATTAAGCAACAAAGCTGGGCTCAAAGGCTCACACAAACCCAGCCTTTAAACTACACAGGATGAGGTTCAAACAACTCAGTCCCATTTCCCTGTAGGTTCTAAATCTGCTTCCAGGAGAAAATGTGCACCAAGGCACCAGCTACACTGAAAGCCTCCTCCCTGAGTTGGGCTGGCTTGGACCCTCTCCCAAGATTCCCAGGTTTTGTTTTCCACCAAAGTCCCAGAAATGAGGCCAGGCCAGAGTGGAGACTTTCTAGGTGTCATAAAGAGGCTCCAGCCTAGAGCCTTCCCACGGTGATTCCTTCACAAGGCTCCTCTTCTCCACTAGGGCTTTTCTGATGGACAAACCAAACTAAAGGTTGGCCAAACACTCTCCCACATCCACTAAACTTATGGGGAATAGGATCAACTCTAACTCATCCGATGGAATGTCTGTGCCTAGGTGAGGCCTTCTCATTGACCATCCTTCTGGGGCTTTATTGGTGTATTTTGCCTTTATACCAGAGGAGAGACAAACCCTCTCTCTCCCTCTAGACAGATCCTCTCTTAGGACCAAGAAAAATCACTGAGGCAGGAAATAGTACCCCGCAGGCACATGGGCTAGGGGAGATAACCTGGCACCCTGGGGGTGAGTCCCCAAGGCCTCTGGGTGAAGAGGGAGGCCCCTTTCCTTATCTGACCTCAGAGCCAGCCACTGCTCTGGATAGTTACTCAGAAGCCTGTTAGCCTTGGGCTTCCCATTCAACTTGCTGTGGTCACTGGGCTTGTACAATATATACTGTATATAGTTTCCAAGGTTCCACTCTGACCCAGGTGTTAAAAGATGAAGGGGAACCATTTAGATGAGAAAAAACAGAACAACTGAATGCAGGGGCCCAGAATTGGATAAACTCAAGCCCAGAAATCTAGAAAGCAGTTTGCTAGAAATCAGGTCACTCTCCCAGCCTCCACCTGGGAATGGACCTGACCAGAAAAGTCACCAGTGAAAACCTCCATGAAGGATGGAGAAGGAAAGAAAACCCTGAGCTCAGCACCCCTACAGCTCCTGCAAAGAGATGGAGAACATCCTGGCTCAGCCTTCCTGAATCCTGAGGGGGAAATCCAAGAAACCGCAGGGAGGCCTGGTTCCAGACTGGGTCAGCATAGAGGGACAGAGAGAGGTCTGGGGGCTCAGGAGAAGGAGTCTAGGCAGGAAGGGCATTGCTGGGCATTCCTGATCAGGGAGAGGCTATCCAGCAGGCCAAGAAGAGGCCCAAGCCCAGCCTAAAGAGGCTTCAACTTGTGCAGCCTGCAGGGACACGTGCTGTCTGGCAACCCTCACTTACTGCCCAGTTCTGGCTTGGACACCTGGGGCAGACTGAGGGGACTTGCCCCTACATGTGCAGCTCCAGGGTGAGGGCAGGTGCTGGGCCCCAGGCTGGGTATTAGGGAAGGAAAACATTCAAAACAAGCAGCCACTGTGGTTCTGATCCCAGGAGCAGAGGTGGGGGGGGGGTCTCAGAACCATCTCCCGGCCCAGTTTTAGGCATGTGGAAGATTGACTAGGGTGGGAACCTCATACAAAAAAGGGCCCCAAAGTTTTGTCAGTCTGGACCAGTTTCGATGATGGGGAAGTGAGGAGGGAATCGGACCCCTTGGGGGGCACTGAAGGACTGTAGGTCCCTGGCATGAGTGTTGCCTGACGTCCTGGGAAACACCAAAGTCAGGACCCCAAGAAAACAACAAGAATATCATGGCCATTCCTGGCAGAGAGTGGACAGAGCCTGGCCCTGCTATCAAGTCCATGGTGGGAAAGGAGCCTGGAAGACTCAGAAGACAAGAAATAACCCCACCCCTAGTGTTACCTGGATGACAGAGCCGCTGAAGACCAGACCCAGGAGAAGAGAATGACTCTGGAGCATCATTGAGTTTATTTGTATATGAAAAGGTTAGCAGAATTATTGAGGAAGTTTGAAAGAAAGGTTGGGCAGGGGTACCTGAGTTGCACAGTGAATAGAGCACCACCCTGGAGTCAGGAGGATCTGAGTTCAAATGTGGCCTCAGATACTTTACACTTACTAGCTGTGTGACCTTGGACAAGTCACTTAACCCCAATTACCGTGCCTTCCCTCTGGAAAAGGATGAAAAAGAAAGAAAGAAAGAAAGAAAGAAAGAAAGAAAGAAAGAAAGAAAGAAAGAAAGAAAGAAAGAAAGAAAGAAAGAAAGAAAGAAAGAAAGAAAGAGAGGTTGGGGCTGAGTTGTGTAAGATGGGGAGATTCTAAAAATCAAACTGGGTAGGAAAAAGTCAAAAGGAAGAATTCTCTCCTAAAAAGTGGGGCACGAAAGAAGATGCAGAGGAAGCAGGTAGGGGTGAAGGCTGGTAATTCTGGGACCTTACCCTGGGGTCGAAGAGGACACAAGGTATACCTGTGGGAGAGGGTAGAAGGCTGCTGAACTTGCAGAGAGGTGGAGAGCTAAGTGTGGAGATTGAGGGTGGGGGAGAGGATGAGGGGCTTCTGAGAGGGGTGGGTAGAATGAGGAATAGGAGGGTAAGGGAAGAACAAAAGGGAACAGGGATAGGGTTGAAAAGCCAGAAAGAACCACAGTGAGTAAAAATAAGATGCAGGGAAACTTACAAAGAGGAATTCTAACAAAAATAAAATAGATAAATAACTGATTAATCTGAATTTTAAAATAGAGAAGAAAACCAAATCACTCACATCAAAAATAGAAAAGTTGAATAAACTGCTAATGAAGATGAAATGAAAGTATAATTATGTGCCAATAAATTTAATAATGTAAGTAAAATGGAAGAATACTTACAGAAATCTTAATATTATTTATTATTAAATTGTATTAATATAGTTAATAGATTAATTTAATAAATATTAAATTATTTGGAATAATAGGCAAAGAGAAGATCCTACCAAACTCCTTATATGAAGCAAAAATGATACTGACTCTGATACTGATATCTAAAGCAGGAAGAGTAAAAATAGAGAAAGAAAATTATAGATGAATTTCATTAATGAATATTATTTTGTTAATGTAATCTTTGCTTAATTTGAACATCTTTCCCAACCATTAATTGGCTTGTGTGGCCTGCTTGAATCACATGAAAGCCCAAGTCACATATGATGAGAAGAGTTTGCTGAACAAGTGGAACTGAGAGGAAGTGAGATCAGAGCTGAGAAGAAGTAGTTGGAGTGAGTCAAAGATAGGAGAGAGAGTCAAAGGGTGTGGGAATTTGGAGAGGGCAGTTAGAGTGGGGAGAGAGTTGACACAGGCAAGGAGACAGCTAGGATTGTGAGTGTTTGTGGGAGGGCCCCAGCAAGGGAGTGGGGGTGGGGAGGTGCTTGGGACTAGCCTTGCCCCCTGCAGTGAAGATGTGTATTAACTTCTTTAATGTTATGATGAATTTGGTTTCCCGGTTTGGGGACTGGGCTTTCTGGTGTGTGAATAAGCGTTTTTCTTCTGCCTTCTATATGGAAAGTATTTTATATTTTGCAGCTGAGAACAGTGCCAACATAGTCATCACCATAACAACTGCTGAAAATATTCCCTTGGCAATACATTTGGCATCATCAACAGTATCACAAGGTATAAGATCTTTTAGCGGAAGAAATGGACATCCTAGGATGGGAGGATTTACTTTATTACTCCCTAGAAAGGGAATGGACTGAAAGCACAGGACTCACTGAAAACTGGGAATTGAGGCTACAGAAGGGAGAACTTAAACATTTGGAAAGATGTTCGCAAGGAATAAAAATTAAACCAGGAAAAGAACTGGCAGGGGTATGTAGAAGATGCTGGGTTTTGCTAACAGGTTACTGTATTGTGTGTAAAAGCAGAGACAAACTGCTGCAGGAAAAAGTTCAGATAGAAAGGGAATTGGCTAGTCTGCTTGGGAATTCTCAGTGTTTGGGCTCTTTAGAAGAGCTGACTAGAGGGTCTCTGGGTGGTAGAAGAACAAATTACTGTTCAGGAGTCAGATGGTCTGCAAGATAATTTTTCTGTTAATTTAGCTAAGAGACAAAAGCAAAAGGCTAAGAGCAACGCGTGTGCAGTCCTTGCTAAACCTAGTTGCCCTAGTGTTGGCTGCCAGGAGAGTGTGGGGGCAGAGAATGAAACAATGTTCAATGACATTCCTCAGGCAGAAGCATGCCCAATACTATAAAGGAATCAGGAGAACCAAGGGGGAAGGTGGGGCGACACAGCTTTTAGGGAGGTGAATGCGAATTTTACTCAGCAAGAGGTCACAGATATTTTGAGTCAGTTCACCCAAAGAATGGGAGAATAGTTAGTGTCTTGGATAGTGAGAATCAGTGATGAAGGGACCAGAGGACTATTGATAGATAGAGTGGGTTGCTTGAAATGTGCAGACTCCTTTTGTACAGCAAGCTTTTAGGGATTACCATATGCAAGGAAGTAACAATGGAACCAATCTGATAGCTTTAGCCATAGATGAATGCACTAGACAATTTTCCATATTACGGTATATGGCCTAGTGCAGATAGGCTAGTCTGCACATTCACTTAGGGATTGTATGAGAAAGTTAAAGGAGGAGGTAATGAAGACCGCTATCATGATGGGCAACACCAACACTTATCGCAATACTCCCTTAGAAGTTTCCCATATAAATATAATAGTAAAGATGGCTCCTGCTGTTTTATAAGCACCTAATTCTGACTCCACTGATGGAAGAGGTAGGGCACTCTCTTTCACAGGTGCTGGACAAGATCTCACAGTTAAGTGACTTAGGGGACTGGGAAAAAGATAAATTTCCTTGAGAGAGAAGAGTAAATAGCCAGTGGATTCAAAGCCAAAATAGATTGATGAGAAAACAATTGTCTACTGCTCTATTGAGAGCAGGGATAGATTTTGGAAGAATTGATGGTATTCCAACTAATGAACTATACAAAATGTATCAAGAGAAGGGACTTGGTGTTAGATGTAATAGAGAAATAAGAACTGCCTCCTACAGATCTTCCTGTACCATTGTGTCTACGTTTGTCACATCTTCAGGGAGACTCAGATTAAGAAAGTACTGGGATATGTGGAAGGAGTCAATATGCTGAACTTATGGCAGTATATCAAGTTATTAAAACAGAACAGGGAGGACAGTATCATATATTCATGGGTGGTAGCTAATGGGTTAGCTACATGGATACCCATGGGGAAAATTCAAAATTGGGAAATTCATGGCAAACAAATCTGGGGCAAGTAATTATGGGAAGATATATGGGACATGTCTTTGTTTACTAATTTGTCAGTTTTTCATGTAGATGCTCATGTGGCCCCTTACCACAAGAGAACATGAATACAAAGCACATGATGATCAACTAGCAAAAATTGCTACTCAACATATTGTCCATACTCTGACACCAACAGATGATCCAGTAGTAGGAAAATGGGTTCATCAAACAAATGACCATTTAGGGGTCCAGATCACATGCCAGTGGACACAAGATCAAGGTATAGAAATATACCTCATATATTAGTATCACTCATTCATTATTAAAACAAGTAGCAGAGGATTGTTATATATGTCAACTAGAAAAGGAATGAACTATTCCTCAGTTAGTAACAGGAGAAATAACAAGGGGAAAAGTTCCAGCCCAAATTTGGCAGATAGATTATATTGGAGCCTTACCACAAGATAAAGGATGCAAATTTGTATGTACTTGGGTTGACACCTATTCAGGTGTAGTGGTGGCTTGTCCTTATAAGAATGCAACCCAGAAAAACACCTGTAAAACTCTAGATCGTTTAAGTCTATATTATGGAACCCCAATGCGGATTCAAAGTGACAATGGGTCACATTTCGAAGGTAATGAAATGAAGAGATACTGTATATTAAACAATATAGAATGGATATATCTTATTCCATATTACCTATAAGCATCTGGGTTTGTTGAAAGAATGAATGGATTTTTAAAAGAACAGTTAAGAAAGTTAAGTTCTAATAATTCATATCAACATTGGAAGAATAATTCGTTCACAAAAAATTTGTTTTATGTAATTTCAATAACAGACCATTGGGGGAAAATATATCTCTAGCCAGAATGATGACCCCAAATCCGCAAATTAGAAAATAGCAAACACATAAGATCCCAAATATTGAGCATTGGACTGTGAGGTAAGATGTCCCAGCACCATATCCAGGAACACCTGGTATGGCAGGACATGATTTACATTGTTTAGAGGACTTTTGGTTAGATAAAAAAAGAAATAAGAAAAATCTCCACTGGAATATGTATGAGAATTGCTCAAAATCATTTTGGATGGATATTACCTAAATCAGGATTAGCAGCTCAAGGAATACATGTTATTGGCTGGAGTAATTTCTTCTAAATATCAAGGTGAAATTATTGTGACATTCCAAAATTTGGGTGAAAAACCCATAAAGTTTTGTAAAAATTATAAAATAGTCCAAGTGATTATTATTCCTTGTGAAACAATATCCCTTGTGAAGACTGACCCTCCTTCTGAAATAGTGAGCAGAGGAACTGAAGGTTTTGGTTCTACTGGGAGAATAAAATTGGGGGCTAAAGTATGGGTAAAGCAGAACCCAAATGATGTTCCAAAGGTTGCAGAAATTATAGCATACAGGATGGATAATACAGTAACTGCTGTTTATTCAGGAGAAGATGGTTACCAAATTGTACCCTTAACTCATATATTCTACCATGAATGAAGTTATGATAGCAGGCTCCTGGTCTTTAGAAGCATGGCTGCTCCTACATCTACCCTGCTTCTGATTACTGTCTCCTTGTTTCTTTTTGGTTTCTTGGTTGTTAAATCCGTTTGCTAGATTTGTTTCCTGCAGGTTTAGTATCCTTCACCTGCAGATACCTGATGGCTCAAGCCAGATGGCCGCTCCTCCCCCCCCGCCCATCCAAGACTGTGATGTGTCACCCCTGGACCTGGCATTGACCAAGTTCTAGATGCCAGCTAAAAAACTGACCTCTTGAATGACACCTCTTATGGCAGGGATAGCTCTACGTCCAATTTTAGCTAGAAGTAGCCATGGAAGAAGAGACCTTCACCCCTTACCCCAAGATTTGGGGTCCCATTTGTTCAAGGGGGGATTGATAGGGTGCTTGTGCTCAAGCCGCATCTGAAGATACTGCTTTATGTGCTTATTTTGTGTTATTGCTGTTATACTGATATATAGTTCTTTTGATACCAGTTGCGCCATTGATCTAAGTAATGGATAAGAAAGATCTTGGGGCCATATATACTGTTAATGTATTTTTGCTTAAGTTGAAGATCCTTTCCATCCATGTGGCCCATGTGGCCTGCTTGAATCACATGGAAGCCTAAGTCACCTGTGGTGAGAGGAGTTTGTTGAACAAGTAGAATTGAGAGGAAGTGAGTTCAGAGATGAGAGGAAGTTGATGTGAGTCAGAGCTGGCAGAGAGAGTCAAAGGGAATGGCAGTTTGGAGAGAGCAGTTAGAGCGAACACAGGCAAGGAGACAGCTAGGATTGTGAGTGTTTGTGGGAACTTTGAGGCAGGGAGGGGAGGCTTAGGAATGGCCTTGCTCCCTGCAGTGATAGTGTGTATTAGCTTCTTTGATGTTATGATGAATTTGGTTTCCTGCTTTGGGCATTGGACTTTTCTGGTGTCTGAATAAATGTTTCTCTTCTACCTTCTATGTGAAGAGTCTTTTATATTCTGTGATTAAGAACTTTGCCAGCATATCCACAGCAGTAGCAACTGCTGTGAATATTGCCTTGTTGATTATCAATGCAAGAATCCTAAGTACAATATTAGCTAAAAGACTGCAAAATAATACAAAGACTTTACATTATGACTAAGTGTGATTTAACAAGGAATTCAGGGATGGTTTAACCTAAGGAAAACTATTAACATAACTGACTCTATGAATAATAATTTTTTTTAAAAATCACATGATTGTATCGATAGATGTAGAAAAAGCTTTTAATAAAGTGCCATACTCTGTTCTATCAAAAACCAATACTTGAATGTATTGGTATAAATGGATTTTTCCTTCAATTGACAAAAAAGCATTTATCTAAAACCATCAGAAAGCACTACTGTAATGGGGATTAGCTAGAAGCCTTCTCAGTAAGATCAGGTATGAGAAAAGAATGCCCACTCTCACCAATATTATTCAATATTGTGTTAGAAATCATAGCACTAGCAATAAGAAAAAGAAATAAAATTAATCAGAATAGGGAACAAAGTAATAAAACTGTTTCTTTTGCAGACAATACCATGATATACTTGGAAAATGCTAAAAACTCAACTAAAAAGTTAGTTGAAAGAATTAGCAATTTTAACAAAATAGCAGGATATAAAGTAAATTCACACAAATCATTAACATTCCTATATGTTTCAAACAAAATCCTGTGAAAAGAGATAGTAAATGATACCTCATTTAAAATAACTCTAAACATTATAAAATACCTAATCCATGGGACTATATAAACAAAATTAGAAAAAAACTTTTTACACAAATAAAACCAAATGTAAATAATCATAGAAATATTAATTGTTGATGGGTAGGAAGGGCCAATATAATAAAAATGACAATTTCACCTAAAATAATTTATATATTCAATGCCATCCCAATTAAATTACCAAAAATTACTGAATTAGAAAAAATAATAACAAAATTCATTTTAAGGAACAAAAAGTCAAGAATATCCGAGGAACTAATTAAAAATGTAAAAAAAAGGAGGGTTAGCACCACTGCATCCTAAACTATATCATAGGCAATAATCAAATTTATCTGGTAAAGATCAATGGAACAGAACAGATGGACAACTTACAGCAGCAAATACATATAGTAACCCTGTATTTAACAAGTACAAAGACTTAAGACCTTCAAATAAGAATTATTATTTGGTAAAAAAAAAATGGGGGGAAAACTGGAAAGCAGTCTGGGAGAAACTGGGCATAGACCAATATCTTACCCCATTACACCATTCACTAAGATAAGGTCGACATGGATACATGATCTAGATAGATGAAGATGACAAGAAAATGTGAAGGACATGGAATATATTAGTTATTAGACTTAAGGATTGGTGAACAGTTCACGTATAAACAAAAGAGCAGAATGAGGTGTGAAATGAATAATTCCGATAACATTAAATTTAAAAGTTTTTATTCAAATAAAACAAATGTGGCCATGATCAGAAGGAAAGCAGAAAATTAGGGGTGGGGGGAATTTATGGAGAGTATCTCAAAGAAAAGTCTCATATCTCAAATACATAAAGACCTTTGTAAAACCTCTAAGAATATGAGTCATTCCCCAACTGAAAATATGGTGAAAGGACATGAAAAGGCAGCTTTCCAATGTGGAAATCAAAATAATTTATAGTCATATGAAAAAAATGCTTTAAATCATTGATTAGAGAAATGCAAATTAAACCAACTTGAAATATTATTTGATACCTATTAGACTGACTAAAATGATTGAAGAGAAAAGCAACAAATGTTGGAAGGGATGGTAAAAAAAACTAGGACACTAATGCAGTGTTGGTGGAACTGCAAACTGACCATTTTGTAGAGCAATCTGGAATTATGGCCAAAGAATTTTTTTTTGGGGGGGGGAAGAAAATAAATTGTTTTCTTTCATTTAGGACATTTTAAGATTTTTATTGAGAGCTTCTTAGAAAATAAGAATTATCAGCCCTTAGATAAGCTCAAACACTATTATTTTGTTGTAAGGATATGTTGGAAATATCCAATGGTGAAGCTACAGATTCTATAGCTGGTGCTCCCACACATCACCTCATAGCCCATAGTCAAAAGCATCAGGATTATTCTGAAAGTAGAGATCAAAGAAGCCTTTATATGTCTTCGCATCAGTGAGGAGAGCTTCTCGTGGGGTCCTTCTTCATGGTGGCAACCCACTGCTTGAGAGCAGGGGTATGGTCCAGGCAGTCAGTAATCACATATGGTTCCAACCGTTCAAACCAGGGCCAGATGAGATAATCAATCATAGCTATAGAGTTTCCACCAATGAAAGTGGTCTTCTGCCGGGTAAGAACCTCCTCCAGTTTGCTGAATTCCTTACAGAGTTCTGCCTTCTGAATGGTGTAGTCTTCCCCATTGTGTACGGCCACAAGAATAGCCCTGGACAAAGATGGTATCTTAGAAAACAACTCCAGAATCATCTTTTGTGAAGCTTTCTCATATGGATCTTCTGGAAACAGCTTTTTTTTTTCCAGGATAAGCTTCATCTAGGTACTCACAAGTGATGCAAGAATCATGTATCAGCTGACCCTTACTGTTCTCCAGCACTGGTACTTGACCAAAGGAGTGTTTCTTTAAGAACCATTCAGGCTTGTTTTTCAAGTTAATATTGATGACCTCATGCTTGATTCTTTTGGCCTTCAGGATAAGCCGGGTTCTCTCCGAGAAGGGGCAGAACTCATGCTGTACAACCGAATGACTCCCACCGGCACCGGGCCGGGCTGAGCGCTGCCTTTTCCCAGGCTGCCGACCGACTGGCCAGACATCGCGTCTTCAAGTGCCTGCAGGCGCTTCTGAGGCCTGCTGCTGCTGCGCGGACGGGACGGGGCTACCCCAAAGAATTATTAAACTGCCCGTAGCCTTTGACCCAGCAATAGAACTACTAAATCTGTGTCCAAAGATAATTAGGGGAAAAGGAAAAGAACCTGTATTTCTAAAATATTTAAAGCAGCTCTTTTATGGTGACAAAAAACTGGAAATTATGGGGGTACCTGTCAATTAGAGAATGCCTAAACAAGTTGTGGTCCCTGACGGTCATGGAATGCTACTGAAGATGAGCTCAGTGATTTTAGACAAACATGGAAAGACTGGCTTGGAACAATGAAGAGCAAAATGAAGAGGTGTTCAGAAGCTCCCAGGGGCCATTCCCTCTGGCTCCAGGCTCTCTGCCGGGGCCTGGCCTCGATCCTCTGCAGGCTGAGCTGGGGAGGAAGGAGCCCGGAGGGGCAGAGGTCCTTACCTTCTCTTCAGGGACAGGAGGCTGGTGTCCCAGGGGAGTAACAAGGCCCCAGCCCTGCCCTGAGGGGAGAGACTCCAACCAGCAGAGGGAGGGAGAAAGCAGAAAGGCTCAGCCTGGAAAGGAGGTGGAGTCCCACCTTTTTTACCCCTTTTCTGCCCTTCCTCCTCTTCCCCATTCTCCTACAGAGGCAGAAAGGGGTTTGGGATCCGGGGTGGGAGAGACCAGCCTGCATGGCTCCCCCTCCAACTGAGCCTCTGCCCTCCCTGCGTCCCCTCTCCCCAAGATACACACACACACACACACACACACACACACAGAGAACACACACACATTGGACATACAAATTCTGCACACATACACACTCTGGATACACACACACTGGATACACACACTGTGGACTCACAACACTCTTGGACACACACACCTACTCTGGACACACACACTCTGGACACACCCACACTAGACACATACACAGACACAGACACACACAATCTCTGGACCACAGACTACTTCATCTGGGAGGGACAGTAGCTAGGGAAGGTTGGGTGTGGGGAGGGCTGCAGGATGGGAATGACCACGGGAAGCCGGACGCTAATCTAATCTGGAATTCTGCCCCCGGGCAAGGGCCCTGGAGGCAGGAAGCAGACGCTTCAGTACCTGGGTCCAAGGTGGGGGTGGCCCTAGCGGCAGGGAGGCCACCTCTGAGTGACCCTGGGTCACTCTGCGACCCTTCTAGGGTGCGTTAAAAACTGTTACAGCGTTCTGGTCCCCATACTAGGGCGGCCCCAAATAGTCAGGAAACGTTGGCAGGAAAAAAGCTTGTCAAGGGGGAAGCTGGCGGTCCCACGCAAACTGCTCCAAGACCAAAGGAGCAGGATTGACACAGTATCACAAAGTAACCGCAAGATAGCCTAGTAACAAGTAGCGAATCCGCCGAGGCCACGTGAGCGGGCACAGTTCGCCCCCAAGCCCAGCCCGTGCTGGCCAGCTCCGGAGCCTCAGGACACCAGAGGGGGATCCTCCCTTTGGGAAGGTTTGGGTATGTAAATAAGCTGGGCCCGCCCTCAAAACCCTATAAAAAGCAGACCTCACCCCCCCCTCCCCCCACCACCTCACCCCGCCCCCGCCATTTCTGGGCGCTCTCAGCTCCAAGGCGGGGAGGGGGAGATTGCTCTCGGCCCCTTCCCCTCCTTCTCGTGGCCCCCCCGCCCCCTCCGCGAGCCACGCCCTTTGTCTCAGTACCCCTCCCCACTTTTTACTGCAGTCTGGGGCCGCCCCATTTCCTCGCTGCCAAGAGAACCATTCGTTCATTTCATAAATTGATTAATCATTCACTTGGTACAGGATGCTCCGTGGGAGACAGCGCGGCCGGTAAGGAGCCATGCGGGTCAAACCACTTGGAATTGTAGGGAGAGGTGTAGACGGAGCCACCCCCTCCTGACTTCCTGTGTCCCAGAGGCCTCTGGGCCGGGTTGTCCCGGGCTAGGGGGTTCCAGGGCCCCCCTCCCCCGCGCCTGAGCCCCATCCTACAACTCCTCCCCCACCCTACCGTACCCCGCTCCGGTTCGGGGCTCCCACCGCACCTTCCTTCCCCTCTTCCTCGGGCCCCCGGAAGGAAATGTTGGTCTAAGGTGGGGCCTGGTTCTGGTTAATTTGGGTGCGCTCCTGTCCCGTACGTGTGGAAATGAAAGACAAAGGGGCCTAGGGGACTCATTTGTCTGAGTTCCAAGCTGTTTTCGGTTATAATACGGTTCAGAGGATAAAAATAAATTCTCCCCCCCCTTAGAAATGGGGTGGGGTGAAAAAAAGCTGGGGGAGGACGGAAGGGAGGCCAGAGTCTCAAAAGCTAGGCCTAAGTAAGTGACCTACCTCGGATGTACACAAGGGGGTGGGAGGTGTGTGTGTGGGGGGGGGGTGTCGGTACCCCCACCTTCCTGCGAGGGTCTCTCCTGCTTAGGTGTCTCTACTCCCATCTGAGGTGGTATTATAAACGCTTAGATGCTGCATTTGTGAGCTCTTTAGAACCCTAAAGGCAAGAACAATATTATAGTTAATCTTACAAATAAGTAAATCTGTTAAGGAAAAATTCAGCGAAATAAAGATGGGTTTTATGTCTGGGAATGAAGGAGAGGAAGCAGATCAGAATATGAAAGGAGAAAAAGAAAGGTTCTGTTTTGAAGGGATTTAATCAAAGTCCACTGGAGAAGTTTTGAGGGGAGATGGTGAGAGAGAGACAGAAAGAGAAAGAGAGAGAGGGAGGGAAAGAGAGAGGGAGAGAGAGAGGGAGAGGGAGAAAGAGAGAGAGAGGGAGGGAGAGGGAGAAAGAGAGAGAGAAGGGGAGGGAGAGGGAGAAAGAGAGAGAGAGAGGAAGGATTGAGCAAGTAGGTTTGAGGGTAAAAGGAGTTTGGAAGTTTTGAAAGACAGGCTGAAGGGAGGATTTTTCATTTCTTGAGATAAGAATATGAGAAACATTTTGTGGTTATTCTTGAGGATACTGACACAATTATAATGTATTTGTTACATGGGATTCTTTAATGACAGTATACCAAAATTCTGTCCTTGAAGGATCATTAGAAGAGTATGTTCTAAAACAAAAAATAATCCTGCCCACACGTAGCTACTGTGGTGACACTCAGGAGCCAAACACAGAAGACAATGATGAGGCAATGTCTACAAGGAAACCCTCAAGGGAAAATGCAGGTGGAACATAAGCCCAGTAATAATTACATAAAGGGATAAAATGAACACATACAATTTTTTCCCCAAAATCAAATAAGGAGATAGAAGAAAAAAGTGAGATAGAAACGGAGTCTTGCAAGAAAGTTATGAAAAGACAATTGCCAATAGTTTGGAAGAAAATAACTTTTTTTTTTTAAATGGCCAAATGAAAGCTAATGACTCCATGAGATAATGAGCAATATTGAAAGGAAATCAAAGGACTGAAACAGTGGGAAAAGAGGTGAAATATCTAATAGGGAAAAAAACTAACCAGAAAAATCTATCAAAAAGAGAATTTAAGAAACATTGAACTACCTAGACCACCATGAATAAAAGGAAAAGAGCCTAACATATTTCAAGAAATTCTAAAGGAAAACTGCCCAAATACTTTAGAAGTGAAGGATGAAGTAGAAATTGAAAGAATCCATGGGTCACCTCCTGAAGGAAACCTCAAAATGAAAACTCCCAGGAATATTATAGCCAAAATCCAAAACAGCCAGGTCAAGGAGAAAATACTGCCAGCAGCCAGAAAGAAAGGATTCAAGTACCAGGAAGCCACAGTCAGGATCATCCAGGACTAGCAGCCACAACCCTAAAGGAATGGAGAGTTTGGAATATGATATTCTGGAAGTCAAAGGACCTAGGAGTACAACCAAGAATATCCTACCATGCAAAGTAAAGTATGGAGCAAATGGAACAAAAATAATGGATGTTCAGTGAAATAGAGGATTTTGAGCATTCCTGATAAAAATGACCAGAGCTGAACAGAAAATTTGACATTAAAACACAGCACTCAAGTAAAGCATAAAAAGGCAAACATGACTGAGAAATCACAAAGGGCTAAATAAAGACAAGCTGTGTCCATTTTTATATGGCCAGAGCATGGTGGTGTGTCTGCCAACCTCAAACTTACCCCCTCCTTGAATCTGTGGCCCCCAAAATGTCCAATTTTTAAGAAAAACCACTGAGGCAGAGCTCTGAGCCAGTAACCATTTATTAAAGGAACCTGGCCCTCTTTAATCTCACCTGCTGAGATATGCCCCCTTCCTCCAGGGCCTTCATTTTATAGTGCTTGATACCCAAACAATACAGATGAAGCAAACTAAAAATACAGGGGTAGACCTTGCCCTTGATCCTCCAGGAGAATCTATACAAAATACAGAAGAATCTCATTGGTTGATAAACAGGTTAATGAGCAGAGCTTGACAGACTTCTCAGAAGGTCCTACCAAGGTGATAAGCAGACCACCACTGGGCTGGGCTGATAAACAGATGTCAGAATATGTGAAAATCAGGCCCACAGATGGGCAACCAGGGTCATTTGTTGGTCAAGTGCTCATAGCCATGGCCCCATGTTGGGGAATGAGGGGGTGATGGAGAGAGGGGCAATGCAATGGCTGGGGGACTTTGCATATCACTGAGTCACCTCTGGTATGCTGGGGTTGGTCCCCAGTTAGCTGGGAGAAACCATGGAGGCCAGGGAGTCAGCCTCCTATGATTATATGGACTATAAATCCACGCAAGTGGATTTAGAGTGAATTTACATTTTTGTAGTTTATAGTTTGGGGCCTTTTATAAGAGTTTATAAGAGAAAGAACCAATTCTCTTTTATTATTCCTGAATATACATGTATTAGTTGATTGACTAAAAGTATGTTGATAAACAAGCATAATGTTAATAATTGTGAACAATCACTACTCTATGAAATCACTGGCTAATTAAAACTGATTGGGATAGAAATTCATTTCCAATCCAATTTCCATTCTGCCACTAAAGGGGTTTTTCTAAAATACGGGTCTGATCACACACACACACACACACACACACACACAAACACAAACTTCTACCAGCTCCCTGTTGCATGCAAGGTCAAATACAAAATGCTCCATTTAGCATTCAAAACTTGTTACCTAGTCCATTCCAACCTTTCCAGTCTTCTTCAAAAAGGTATCAGACTGAAAGGCAAAGAAATATACTATCAGAAAAAAATGGAGTTATTTATATTTTCCAAAACACACACTTTGGACAGCAACTCTGTGAGGTAGGTGCTATTGTTCTATGTATTTCCCCATTGAGGAAACTTAGGCAAGCAGTGATTAAGTGACTTGCCCAGTATCACACAGCTAGTACATGTCTGTGGCTGGATTTGAACTCAGATCTTTCCAACTCCTGGCCCAGAATTCTTCTACTGAGTCAGCCTCTCCTAATTAGAAATTGGCTTGCCCTCCCCTCCACAATGCCCCCCTAAGAAAAGAGGCATAAAAGCATTTCTTAAAATGTCACGAAGGGAACAGAAGGTCTTTGGGAAAGTTGTATAGACAAGCCCAAAAGCTTTGAAGGACACATTGAAATGATCATATGCTTTTTAAAGCCAGTGGAACTTAATCATGATTCATGATTTCACCTATAAACAATCCAGTTTGTTTCCCTTTGTGGGAAGGGGGAATTCCTAAAATTCAGCATAAATTTTAAAAATAAAGGATCTTTGGCTTCCTTCAAAATTTAGCTCAAAGTCACCAATTTCAGCAAGTTTTTCTGATTCCCCCAATATCTATGAGACTACCTTCTATTTACTTATTTTTGCTTTTTGGAAGGAGAAAGCAGGGCAGTTGGGGTTGAGTGACTTGCCCAAGGTCAAATGGCTAGGAAGTGTTAAGTGTCTGAGGCTGGATTTGAACCCAGGTCCCCCTGACTCACTGCACCACCTAGCTGCCCCTTGTATCTACTCTTTATGGGTATTATAAACAGCTAGGTAGCCCTGTGAGTGAATAGAGAGCTAGGTCTGGATTCTGGAGGAACTGAGTTTGTGTGTGTGTGTGTGTGTGTGTGTGGTGTAGTCCTAGGAAAGTCACTTAAGCTTTGCCTCAGTTTCCCTATCTGCAAGAGTGAGGATGATAACAGTGCCTCTCACAGTTGTTGCAAAGATAAGTCAATCCATAAACAGTTATTAAGGCTCTACTATGAATCAGGCTCTGTGCAAAATCATGAGATGACAAAAAGGCAAAAGTCAGTCCCTGCCCCAAGGTAGGGCAGTAGCCAGAGCAACTGGGGAATGGGGAGCAACCAGGGGAAATGTCCAGAGCCTAGAGATCAGGTGTCTTGTTAGTGGAACCATCAGGAGGCCTGGATTAAAGAATATGTGTCAGGAACTAAGGTCTGAAAAGACTGGAGGGGGGGGGCTGGGTCATGAAGGGCTTTGAATGCCAAACAGAGGGTGTTGTGTTTGATCCGGCAGATGGTACAGAGACACTGGAGGTTATTGCACAAAGGAGTGACATAGTCACACCTGCCCTTTAGTGGCCAAAGGGATCATGTCGACTGAACAGTCTTGAGGCAGGCAGCCCTTTCCAGCAGGCTTGGGCAGTCAGGGAAGTCTGAGGTGGGGGGCATGAGCACGGCTGCCCCAGTGAGGAGAGGAGGCCTTGGATCAGATAGACATTGGCAGGTGAAATCTATAGCTTGGCCACAACTCTGGTAAGGGAAGGAGAGCTGGCAGGCTGGGCTGACACCTTGGGTCTGAGCCTGAGGGGCAGCAGGGCAAAGCTGCCCTGGACAGTATTGAGGAAGGCAGAGGGAAGGAGAAGGAACTCCATTTTGCTTGGACATGCTGGGTACTGGACATCCAGTTTGAGGCTTTTGAAAGGCAGGTGGGAGCTAAGGCAGCTAAGATGGGATGAAGATGGAGCTCTGTCAAGTTAAATGAGAGACCAGATCATCACAGGAGACTTTTCAGTCATTGTTCAGTCACATCTGACTTTGCCTGACCCATTTGGGGTTCTCTTGGCAAAGATACTGGAGTGCTTTGCCATTTCCTTCTCCAGCTCATTTTACCAATGAGGAAACTGAGGCAAACAGAGTTAAGTGACTTGCTAGGAAGTGTCTCAGAAAAGATTTGAACTCAGGAAGATGAATTCTGGTTCCAGGTCTGCCACTCTGTGCTCTATTGTGCAACCTAGTGCCCCTAAGAGTTTGGGTGGTCTCTAATAGTCAGTGGTCAATAAGCCAGATATCATGCTAAAGGTTGGGGATTCAAAGATAAAAGTGGAAGGACAGTCCTTGCCCTCTGGTGGAAAGACAGCGCAGGAAAGGAAGCTGTCAAGGAGGGGAGAGCGTTCAGTCAGGAGTCCCAAAGTCCTGGAGCCAAGCGAGAGATGAGGGGAGGGGCAGTCAGAGACCATGGCCCACCATGGTGTTGGGGAGGGATGGGGGAGGATTGAGAGGGAAAGGGGGTGGAAAAGCTCTGTCAGGCTTGAGTTAGAGAACCAGCTGCCCATCAGTACAAGGATGGCCTTGGAGTGAGATCCCACACTATGAATAAAGGGGCTAAAATGCAGAACTGTGACTCAGGCCTGGGAGGTAATAAGGATATCCAGATCACTGCTCCATCACCTTGTGAACCAAAGCAAGGTGCATTCAGTTTTATAGGAGGATGGCTCTCCAACTCAGGGAGAGTTCACACCATTCAGGGAGGGCACAGTGTCTTTAAGGGGACCTGGAGGAGTGGGAGGGAATGGGGCAAAGCTGATTGAACAAGGTCCCTGTTGCTAGGGCTCCAGGCTTGTTTGCTGCAACAACTCACTGACCTAGTTTCTGGGTTGAGAGTTTCTGCATAACAGGTTGGGGGATTGGGTGGTGGGGTTGGCTGTTTCCCAGAACAGATCGCACAACAGGATCATGTAGCATGTTCCTATTTTGTGTTTCTGGCATTGGAAGTGATGTTGAGTATGAAAATACTCCTGACGCTACCACATCTGCTTTCCATGAGTTATCTTTCTATACAGATACAGGGGACACAGAGTAAAAGGCTGTTTTCCAAAAGGAACTAATCAGAATCCTGCAGTGAACCAAGTCTTGCTCCCTCCCAGAGACCTTTGCTCATGTACACTGGCTGACCTTGCTGAGCTGTGCCTCTCAAACTGGCTTAAACCAGCTTTCTGGTCAACTGTTCCTGCAAAATATCCTGCTTCTGTATCCCTCCTGTTTCTGGAAAGGACTGTCTTTTTTCTACCATAACCTCTATTGTGGTTTTCAAGCACAAATTGCTCCTGCCCCTCCTGGGCTGTGGGCTGCATTGTATCTTTGGATTTGGAGATGGGGGATTTTTCCCTTTTAATAAATAATTTTGTTCCAACACAGTCAGAACTTCTGTATAATTGAGGAGTCGATTTTTCACATCGGCATTGGGGACTACAGACACATATGTGCAAAAAAGGGAATTCTCAAACAATAATTCTCAAAATGGAGAAGCCCTGGATCCACAAGACCATGGTGAAAGGAAAGGCATAGAAATTCTTGGGAATTTTGGAATATGTGAAATAATCAACAAGTTCCATAACTGCTGAGAAGTAAAATTGTAGAAATAAAGGAAATCAAACATAAAATACAGATTATGAATAGCACATAAAGCAGATCTTTAAAGAAGAAATCAAAATGACAAAAAAGTAAAAAAATAATTTTATCCACATGATAGAAAATTGCTCTCAAATAATAGAATGTCTGTTAAAATGAATTACATTACTATGGTGGAAATGGAAGAGCATCACCAGGCATGTTGGCCAAGTGTGTTCAATGTGAAGCAGGTTGGAGAACTAGACCCCTTCCAAATATCAGGGTATTTCCAGATCTGTCCAGGCTCTCCCATATGCCACACATCAGTCTGTCTCTTAACTCTTACTCTCCCAAGTTCCATAGATCAAGGGGGTATGTTTGGATCATTTATTTTTGATAAAGAAACTGTAAATGTCTTTATGAATTAGCTCATGGATACTCTTATTTTCATATAAATAAATAGGAAACTTAAGGAATATATGCCATTAAAAAATTAAAACAGTTAGAAAGCAAAGACATAACATGTTTTGGCCATGACACTTCATATCTAGAGTCACCTCAAGCCTTCAGCATAACAATTGGTGACTCTTCTTCATTTAGTTAGAAACAGTCTCATACCAGTCAGTTCAGTTCAGAATTGGGTTAATATCTCATAAGAATCCTCTTCATGTTTTCATCTAGATAAGATTATTTTTGACTTCTAGAAAATTAGCTATATTATTCCTTTAAAAAATTCTGTCTTCATTCGTAGGATTGTTTTATCTCCACAATATACAGTACTCGTTAGCTTCTCACAAACTCTTCATAGAATTTTCTTAGCATATCACTTACAACAACTCAAATAAGGAAGGAGTTTTATGTCACCTTTTCTCTTTTCCCTACACAGATCTGCATGCTCTCCTGATAGAACATATCTCCCTGATTCTCTAGGAACTAACATTTCATAGTAAGACATTTCTCAATTTTATTCCAACTGAAAATATAAAATGATTTCCTTCAACACTTCATGACTATGGGTGATTTCAAGTATTGGCTCTGAGATTCATCAAAGCTATGACTGGTGGGCAAATCCCTTCTCAATGTTTCAGTTTCTTCCTGTCAGTTGATTATGGTTGGAATAGATGAATTCTGAAGTCTGTTTTTGCTCTTTGTCTTACGGCTTTTGATGACTTAGGAGTTGGTGACGTTCAAGGATGTGACCGTGGATTTTACCCAGGAAAATAGGCACCTCTTGGCCCCTTCTCAGAAACAGTTCAACAAGAATGTCATGGCAGAGAAATCCCAGAACCTGCTCTCCCTAGGTAAGGAACTCTTTTTCCTGGTAACTGATTCTCCCATCAAAGGAGTGTCTTAATTTCTTCCCTAGTGTGCTGGGTTTTGAGAATTTATCGATTCTTAGAAAGACAAAAGTGCTGGTCTCCTATGCTTGAGACAGGCTCCTTTCACTGCCTACTTTTCCTAGAATTTCCCTCTATTCCTCTTTTTTCTCTATTTCTTTCTTTTTCTGCATTTTCCTCTGCTTTTAGCTAGACTTATATTTCAGTTTTAAATTAAGTTTTATGTGTGATGAATGAACCAAAAATGCAATATAATGAAGCTACTGATCTTTAAAATTCTACGGACTGTATCAAGTAACAAATAAATGTTACTTTGTTTTTGAAAGTCTTTGCATTGTGTTATAGGAAGCTACAAGTTTCCTCTGTTGCTCCTGAAGCTATTTTCTTACCAGTTCTAGGTGGTTTCAAGTCAAAGATCAAACTAATGTTGCAGAATCTTCTACTTGGAACTAAAATCAGGGGTTATGTGTAGTCTAATCTCTACCTGGCCATGAATTTTGTCTGCAGAATCTCTGAAAACTGATCATGCAGCTTTTCAGCAGTGAAGGAACAACCCCACGCTCAGCTCACAAAGTAACCCCTTCCTCTGTGGAAGGCATCTAGCCTTTTGTGTGTGCTTCTTTTTAACAAGCATAAATTTGTAGCTCACATCTCCAAGTTCTGCCTAGCATAGCAGGTTTGTCCTTATTCTTTCTTCCCACTCTTTCCACTTCCCCCCAAATTCCCACACAATTTCTATGTGGGTAACAAAGGGATCAGAGTTCTTGGTAAATGTCCAATTTTTTCAGTGAAATGTGAGGCTAAGTTCTCTGCTGTGGGAGTAGGAGGGGAGCAAGCCATAAGGAAACTTTGGTGGGGAGTGAATAGATATGCAAAGTTGCAGTGGTATGTGGGATAGTGGAGTGTCAAAGGATTGCCTTGCCATGGTGAGGGCCAAGCTGAAATTCTGTAATCTGAATCTGTAGTGAACCCAGGCAGCTGGGTTTCATGATTCTCTGTGTCTCCATTCCACATCTCATGAATATGACTGAAGACCACTACCTTATTTGGAAGTAATCCAAGGTTAAGGCTTGCATAAGCTATTGGCCCAAGTTCCTTCTTATCTGTATAGACCATTCTTTCTTAGATTCTTGGAGAAAAAATGGGAAGTAGAGACTTCCATTTGTGCCATAGTACAAGACTCTCCAGGAGCCCAGAGCCTTTTGTGATCCCCAGTATGTGTTCTAGTCAAGTCCTATGAGGGTTAGAACCAGGCAGAGGTCATTCCTTATAGGTGATAAGGTTCCCAAAATAGACAGGAACAGGGCTAAAGCAAAAACATGCATTTGACAATTAGGAGAGAGATTAGATCAAGAATTGAGGTAGAAGTTGGGGCCTGGTCTTAGTCTTTATGGGACCTTACCTTACTGGGACCCCATACTGGATCCTGTATATCAGTCAACAAACATTGAGTTAGTACCTCCTGTGTTTGAGATACTCTGTTAAACCGTGTGGATACAGAGAGAGGCCAAACACAGTTTCTGCTGTTTAAGGAGTTTGAAATCCAGTATATGAACAAGGAGATAGTTTGAGAATAAGCCACAGATCCTGGAACTTACTCGTAGCTTATCCAGACAAAGTAAATTGCTTTGATGTGGAAAGTTCAACAAGACTCATATGAAGATATGGAGAGAGGAGGATGGCAGTTTTTGAAGAAAAGAAAGAATCAAAGTCACAATGACAATGACAGTAGCTAGCAATCAGATGGCACTGACTGCGCACCAAGAGCTTTTCACAGCAACCCTGGGAAGTAGGTTTTAGCATTCTCCTCATTTCACAGGGAAATCGAGGCAAAGAAATACTGGGATTTTCTTAGTGTCACTCAGCTAGCAAGTGTTTGAGGCTGAATTTGAATTCAAGTCTGCTTGACTCAAAGAACTTTGCTCTAGCCAGTAGGCCACCTGATTTTCTCATGGGGGAAAATCAAGTTCCTACCCTAGAGGATGCTTCAGTTAGGGGAAATATAAAAAATCAGACTCTTAAGACAGTGTCACAGCCAGTTCTGTGGACCTGGAACTGGCAAGGCCTGGGTAGTGGGGGGCATCCTGCCATTTCAATTATAGATGACTAGTGTTGATCCCATTCCCTTCCCCTACCTACCTACTTCTTCCTTCTAAAGATAAAGACAGGGGTAGAGAAGAAAGATGATAAAAGGATATAATGGAGAAAAGAAAATTAATAGGCATCAATAAGAATGGGATAAATTCCCCCATGAAAATGAAGATAGCACAGTGCATTAGAAAGAACCCAACAGTATGTACATAAGAAACACCCTCAATACAAGGATTCACACAGCATTGGAAATGGAAGGATGTTATTCTGTAATACAATTTGGAATTTTGCCCCCAAAGTCATTCAGCAGTATGTCCTTTAAATCAACAAAAACCATGAGTAGACCTATCAACTAAAGAGATCAGAGAAAGAGGAAACAGGGATCCTGGCCCAACAAAAATTTATAGATCCTGGCCTTTGTAGTTCCAAAAAAAATTTTGAAAGAAAGGTAATGCCAGATGTTGGCAGGTGACTAAGGAAGTGATGTTCCAGGAAGACAATAGAGCCTTATTGTTTCAGAAGAGATGCTGAAAGGTTCAGTTTCAAAGAAACTTTGAAAGAGTTCTCTGAACTGATATAGAGAGCAGAGAGCAGAACCAGGGAATAGTTTATGCTTTAAGCAACACTGTTCAAAGTAATGAACAACCATGGCACCAGGGCAGAGCAGGGTCTTTCAAAAATACTTTGTCCTTAGAATTCCTTTCAGTGACCACTACAAAAAAAGTGTGTTGTGATCCTCACTGGTCATTTAATCTGATACTCCAAGTCCAGCTCTCTATCTTCTGTATCACCAGCTAATACAGTGAAATCATCCCTTGTACATGTATGAGGTGGAAAAATGGGAGGAGAATTTTACAAGCTCTGTTGGGAAGAGAAAGAAATTTGCTTTCTTAGTTCCTTAACCCATCAACAAAGTGAATTTTAATTAGTATATATTAGATTTGTAGTGGATTAGTGTATTTTTTGTAATTGGTCAATGACAAGTAGTGTATTAATCAATAAATACATTTGAAGATCAATGGTATATATTGCTCTGATTTTATTTTTTTAAAACCATATTTATATATAAAATAACCTTTTTAAGGCAAGATCTCTTTAACTTTCTTTTTTTCTACCTGGAAGCACTTGCTATATTCTCCCAGATACTACTGAAGGGTAGCCCAGATAGCCAACCAGTTCCTTTGAAAATCAGCTTCATACTAGAATAGTAATATAAGCTGAAGATAAGATCAAATGAGAAAATAACCTTAACACTTCATTTAAAAAAATGTCTCGGTCTCTGTAGAATGTTTGTGGTGATCCAGGATTTTTTTCAGGATGTTCAAAGAAATGATTGTTTTGCTCTTATACTAATAACCAGTTCCTACATTAGGATTAAGGGTTTCCCTTCCTATATCCTTATTCAGAAACCAACCTCATTGCTGATAGATTATTCTAGCCCAAATCCGCTGGGCACATGCTTCTTGATTTTTGGGTGGGACCCCACACAGCTAGAACACCTTACAAACAGAATCTAGTCTAGGCAAGTTCTTGTCCTTAAGAAATAAGCCTCTGTCCTTGAAACCTTTCATTAGAATTTAAAGTTTATGAAACACCAGATTACTATAATCATTTGGTGCTGTGTTTTACACGCCTCATCTACCCTACAAACCCACTGCTCTATTTATCAGCCGGCACCAGGTTGCTTTGATGACACAACTCTGTGACGCACTTTGAGGTCTGGCACTGCTAAGCCAACTTCCTGCCCATTTTTCCCACTGATTCCCTTGATAGTCTTGACCTTGTGTCCTTCCTGATGAATTTTGTTTTTTTCCTAGCTCTGTAAAATACTTTTTTGGTAATTTGATCAATGCGGCGCTGAATGAGGAGATTCATCCAGGTAGAATTGTCATTTTCATTGCATTGACTCAGTCTGCCATGGGGAGCTGATATTTCTCCTATTTAGATCTGCCTTTATTTACATGAAGAGCATTTTGTAATTGTGTTTATGTGGTTCCTGGATTTGTCTTAGCAGATACACCCCCGAGTATTTTACACTGTTTGCAGTTATTTTAAATGCTCTCTCTAAGGTAATGCGGGTTAAGTGACTTGCCCATGGTCACACAGCTACTGTCAAGTGTCAGGTTGGATTCGAATTCAGATCCTCCTGACCCCATTGTACCACCTAGCTGCCACCAGAATTTCTCTTTCTGTTGTGGTAAATATATAAAAATGCTGATGACTTATAGGGGTTTGTTTTACATCCTGCAACACTGCTGAAGTCATTCATTATTTCACTTAGCTTTTTAGTTGATTCTCTGGAGTGTAGGGTGTGTTCAGAGAAGACTTGAATCTCTGGTGTGAGGGCTGCCAAGTCCCTTCCAGGGCTGCTTGTCCTCCTTTGGTGTCCACTTGATTCACCCAAAACTCTCCTGCGGCTCCAAGAATCTGTAGCATGTGCAATGTCTACACCCTGGTAAGCCATTTTGGCAGATGGGCTAAATCGGGTTAAGGTAACTGAGGGGTCTCAGACCCTCAGTGAATGAGGGAGATGTCTACCCCTAGCATGTGAAGACTTCCCCTGGTGAAATGGGTAGATGAGAACAATCTCTTCCATCAGCCATGAAGGCAGCTGAAGCAGGCTCTATGGAGCACTTAGAGCTTGGTTAGCTATCAATGACGACCCAGGTCATCAACAACATCCTGAGCCATCACCGGTCATCTTGGTTTTGTTCTGCCACTGGACTGTGATGATTCTGGAAGAGAGAGTGAGGCCAATGACTTTGTGCCACTCTGCCTCACTTAAATTCAGTTTAGGCATGATTCAAAAGACCTCACCACACCATTTCACCATTATACCTGTCTAAAAGTCCTGTGGCCACAGGCAAGTGAGGAAGCAGCAGGTAGGGGTACAGTGGGAGCTGGCTTCACAACCCTGCACACAGGTGAACCAGACCATTGGGTTGTCTCCTCCCTGGACTGAAGCTGAAGTAGGTTTGGCAGCCCCCTGGGGGGTGAGTTCTTAGTAGCCTTTTAAGGTTCATGCTGCTCACCTGCTGGTGAGCCCTAAATGTGCCCTAAAAATTGTCTGCTTCACGCAACCCTAGCCTGCTTACCTCAGTAAGAAGGGATCCCACTCTGTGGTCAGTCAACACACGCACACATACATGCAAATGTACAAAAACTTTTCCAAAGATGATTCCACTCACCATTGGCACATAGAATATGCACACACTTATGGACAACCTGAAATCCAGTGGACATGAAAGATGAAATAGTTCTCGTTTCAAGAGAACTTGGCAGGTATCACATCCAGATAGCAGCCCTGAGTGAAACAGGGAGAGAAAACAAAGGCCAGCTTACTGAAGTTGAAGCTGGATACACCTTTTTCTGGAGGGGCCACAGTGAAGGGGTGTACTGTGAAGCAGGCATAGGCTTTGCAGTCAAAACTAATCTAGTCAACAAACTTGACTATGAAAAGGAGTGAACAATAGGCTCATGACAATGTGATTGCTGCTTGTAGGAAAACGCCATGCCACCATCATCAGTGCATATCTTCCATCATGATGAACCAAGAAAAGGTTTAGGAAGACCTAAAGACCCTCATCATCAATATGCCAAAACATAACTACTAGCTTATAACTCTGGGTGAATTTAATGTAAGGGTAGGGACAAATAACCAGACATGGCAATTAGGTGCTGGGAGGAATGGAGTCAGAAACAGCAACAGCAATGGTTATGTACTACTGATTTGTGCATCTTGTGACCTCATCACCAATATTGTTTTCCATTTGCTTAAATATAATAAAACTTCATGGATGCACCTTCACAGCAACCATTGGCTTTTAATAGACTATGTCACTGTAAGGAGAAAAGACAGACAAGATGAGAATGATGAAGGCAATATGTGGTGCAGAGTGCTGGACTGATCATGGACTTAACCTCTACAAGCTAAATAACTGCACTCACCAAAAATGGCAGCCCCAAGGCAAGATGACTGACTACCAGAAGAATTAATGTCACCTGATTATAGTGTTTCTCTGAGCAGGAACGGTTCGTTACTAACTTGGAGGGAAAGCCCTGCCAACACACAGCTGACAACAGTGGATCACAGAAGGAGAGGGCGGCTTTCAGAGATTTGGTGTGTAGCACTGCATTTACTCATCGGGGTCAGAAGACTCACAAACATCAAGACTGGTTGGATGAAAACGATGGGGAAATTCAGAAGCTGCCAAATAAAAATATGAGAATTCCACAGGGTTTACCAGCAGCATAGTTCTTCTGTCTCTAAGAAGGCAGCGTTTGATTCCATCAGAAACAGAGTACGAGTGGAGTTTAGAGAGATGCAGGATTCTTGGCTCAATAAGAAGGCAGATGAAATTCAGTTTTACATTGACAGTAACAATCCAAAGCACTTTTATGATACTCAAAAAACTATGCACCAAAGAGCTGTGGTCCATCTCAGCTACTCAGTGCTGATGAAGCTACATTGATTAATGAAAAAGGCATGATCCTGGAGAGATGAACCGAACACCTGCATAGTGATATCCATGGACCATTATCAGTCAATTCTGATGTCACTGACCATTTATCTCAGGATGAAATCAATCCCTCCCTAGCTGACGTTGCAGCTGAAGAAGAGGTTCTGTATGTCATCACACTCCTCTTGTGTGGCAGAATATCTGGTGTTGATTCTACTCCATCAGAGTGGTCTGCTACTCATATAAAAGTTGGCTGAAATTTTCCAGGTTATATGGCAAGAAGAAATTAAACCCCCAGGAATTCAAGGATGCCTCCACTATCTATCTTTATGAAGGAAACAGAAGGTCCTGTGACAATCGTGGGGTCATTGCTGGCAAGATTCTCACCAGAACCCTCCTTAATAGGCTTGGAATATGATCACCAACCTGACAGCCAGTGTAACTCCAGAAAGGACTGAGGAATGGGCAATATGGTGTTTGCTGCCTGGCAACTCCTGGAGAAATGCCAGGAGCAGAACAGAAATCTGAATGCAACGTTCATCAGTCTGACCGAGGCCTTTGATACTGTCAGTCATGGCGGCTTCTGTAAAACAATGTCAAAATTTGGTTACCCAGAGAAGTTCATAAGTATTTTATGTCAGCTCCATGACAGCATGCTTGCCTGTGTGCTGGATAATGGACGATGCTCTCGTACTTTTCCAGTCACCGGTGGAGTGAAACAAGGCCATGCACTTTCTCCCGTGCTTTTTAGCATGATGTTTTCAGCAATGTTGTCAGACTTCTTCAACAAGGACAAAAATGGCATCAAAATCACCTACCATATTGATGGTAAATTATTTAACTTGAAAAGACTACAACTTAACATGAAAGCATAGGGAGAAGTACATGACAACTTGTTTAGCCATTCCTGAATTGATGGTCATCCCCTCAATTTCTTGTTCTTTGCTACCATAGAGATGCTATATTCTTGAATATATAGGTTCTTTTCCTTTTTACCTGATTACCTTGGAAAAATAGGCCTAAAAGTTGTACTGCTGAATAGAAACATAGTTTTATAACTTTTTTTTTTCTTTTTAGAGGGGGAGGGCAGGACAATTAGGGTTAAGTGCCCAAGGTCACACAACTAGTAAGTGTCTGAGACCGGATTTAAAGTCAGGTCCTCCTGACTCCAGGGCTGGTGCTCTATTCATTGTACCACCTAGCTGCTCCAGTTTTATAACTCTTTAGGCATAACTCCAGATTGTTCTCCAAAATGGTTAGATCAGTTCATAGTTCCACCAACAGTGTATTAATGTCCCAATTTTTCCATATCCCCTTCAACATTTTAGCAAATCTGATAGGTACGAGATGCTATCTCGCTGTTGTGTTAATTTTCATTTCTCTAATCACTAATGATTTAAAGCATTTATATATATATATATATATTATATGTACATATATATATTTGACACCCTTTTCATTTTTGTTACAGGTAGTTTGGTTTTCTCTTTTTTTAAATTCAAATTACCTGTTATGGGTTTATTTTTAAGTATAAAACCAGCTCCTACTTTTATTTACCAGATCATTTTCAATTTTATTCATCTCTCCTTTGATATTCAGGATTTCTATTTTGGTGTTTAAATTTGGAATCATAAATTTATTCTTTTTCTAGCTGTTTAAGTTGCATGCCCAGTTAATTGAGCTGTTGTTTCTCTATTTTACTGATGTAAGTAAGCATTTAGAGATACAAAATTTCCCCTAAGTTCAATTTTGGCTGCATCCCATAAATTTTGGTATGTTGTCTCATTATTAGCAAAATTGTTTCTGTAATTTGTTCTTTCACCATTCATTCTCTGATATTAGATTATTTACTTTCCAATTAATCTTTAATCTGTGTTTCCATGGCTCTTTACTGAATATAGTTGTTACTTCATTATGTGCTGAAAAGGATGCATTTAATATTTGCTTTTCAGCATTTGACTATGAGGTTTTTATGCCTTAAAACAGTCATTTTTTAAAGGTGCCATTTATAGCCACAAAAATGTTACGCTCTTTCTAGTCTTATTCAGTTTTCTGTAGAGGCCTATCATGTGTAACTTTTCCAAATCTCTATTCCTCTCTTTAACTTTTTGTTAATTTTACAATTAGATTATTCTAGTTTAGAGAGGAGCAAGTTTAGATCCCCCACTAGTATAGTTTTACTGTTCATTTTCTCCTATACCTCATCTAACTTTTCCTGTAAGAATTGGGATGCTATTCGATTTGGTATATGTGTGTTTAGTATTGCTATTACCTCAATGTATATGGTAAATATTAGCAAATTTTAGTTTCCCTACTTATCTCTTAATTAGGTCTATTATGCTTCAATTATTCACATGCTTGTTTTTCTGGTGGAAAAATGTATTTGTAACAAAATCGAGCATTAGTTACTTAAGGTAGCATTAAAGAATTTTTAGCTTAAACCCCTTGGATCCTCCTAACCAATTCCTAAGAGATTCTTGATTCTCTATGAGAGAAAAACTAGTGCACAGTGCCAGTCACTTCATGGCAGAATGATGAGACATAGGAAATGAAAAAAATTTTAGAACTGTGTTTATTGAAAAGATTTTGTTTATTTTCTTTTTTTATTTAGGTAACAGAGGCATTCAAAGATAAAATTTAAAAATAAAGAGATAATAGCTATCCTAAAAAGGTGACATGCTATAACAGAATCTAATATCAGAAAAAGGAGAATTTTAAAAAACAGGGTTGACACTCGTGATGGGGTCTTATTTACATCAACAAAAAAAATGATTTTAAAAGGGACTACCTGGGAAATTTCATTATGCTTAAAGATATGATAGGGAAATATGACTATTTAGTATCTTTGCAACAAATGGCATAATATTTAGAAATTTGAATAGATTACAAGAAAATATGGATATAACTGAAAATTATAACAAGACAACTGAAAAGAGTAAATCTGTTTCTCAGGTTAGCATGAAATTTACAAAGAATGACCATGTGACAAAGCATCAAAAGTGGTCAAAACAGAACATGGAGAACAATACAACAGAATAAAATTGTCATAAAATGCATTTAAAGAAAGAATTGAAAGTGAAATGGAGAGCATCTGTCTACTGCCATGGACAGATGAGGTTTGAGTTCTAGTCTTTGCTTCAGAAATTTGAGTGAGGGGGGTGGCTAGGTGGCACAGTGAATAGAGCACCAGCCCTGGAGTGCACCTGGAGAGCACCAGCCTCAGACACTTAACACACAAAAAAACTAGCCGTGTGACCTTGGGCAAGTCACTTAACCCCAATTGCCCTCCAAAAAACGAAAAAACAAAAAGAAATTTGAGTGAGGTCATTCAGAGCACATGGCCTGATTTGGAAAGTATATTAAGAACCCTCACTTTGCCAGTGTCTTGAGTTTGTTGTGAGGGTAAAGTGTGTTTGGACTGTGTCTGGAACTCTTATGTTAATTAAATCATCTTATTGGCGTGAATTAATAACATTTTAAAATGATTGATTCTACCTATTTCAGTTTGAAAACTCTTCTTTTTGTTGGGTAAATTGAAAGTCAAACCATTTTATTTTCTGCCAGCAGAAGAGGATATATGTATACATGTGTATGTGTTTGTTTCCATCAGATGCAGAGACAAAGTTTGATGTGAAGGAGACAGGTGAAAAACTGAAAATGACTTCATGGAAAGACTATACAGAAGACAGGGCTGATCTTGCTAAACATGAGGAAATACACCCTGGAGAGAATTGTGAATGCAGTCCACATAGAAAAGCTTTGAGAAAGAGTTCCAGTATTGCTAAAGATGAGAGAATACATACTGAAGAAAAACCACATGAGTGTCATGGATGTGGTAAAGCTTGTAGTGTACCCTCTTCCCTTATTGTACATCAGAGAATCCACACTGGAGAGAAACCTTATGAATGTGACAAATCTAGAAAGACGTTCAGAGAGAGATCTACTCCTGATAAACAGAAGAGGATCAGTACTGGAGAACAATCTTACATATGTGATCAGTGTGGAAAGAATTTCCGATGTTACTCCAATCTTGCTAAACATCAGAGAATCCACACTGGAGAGAAACCTTATGAATGTAATGAATGTGGAAAGGCTTTTACACAGCACTCCAATCTTGCTAAACATCAGAGAATCCACACTGGAGAGAAACCTTATGAATGTAATGAATGTGGAAGGGCTTTCACACAGCATTCCAATCTTGCTAAACATCAGAGAATCCATGCTGGAGAGAAACCTTATGAATGTAGTGAATGTGGAAAGGCTTTTACACAGAGTTCAAATCTTGCTAAACATCAGAGAATTCATACTGGAGAGAAACTTTATGAATGTAATACACAAAGAAAGACTTTTAGAGAGAGATCTACTCCTGCTAAACATGGGAGAATCTACACTGGAGAACAATCTTATATATGTGATCAGTGTGGAAAGAATTTCCAATGTTACTCCAAATTTGCGGAACATCAGAGAATCCACACTGGAGAGAAACCTTATGAATGTAATGAATGTGGAAGAGCTTTCACACAATACTCTAATCTTGCAAAACATCAGAGAATCCATGCTGGAGAGAAACCTTATGAATGTAATGAATGTGGAAAGGCTTTCACACAGCACTCCAATCTTGCTAAACACCAGAGAATTCACACTGGAGAGAAACCTTATGAATGTAATGAATGTGGAAAGGCTTTTACACAGAGCTCAAATCTTGCTAAACACCAGAGAATTCATGCTGGAGAGAAACCTTATGAGTGTCATGCATGTGGTAAAGCTTTTATTGCACACTCTTCCCTTATTAAACATCAGAGAATCCACACTAGAGAGAAACTTTATGAATGTAATAAATATAGAAAGAATTTTGGAGAAAGATCTACTCTTGCTAAACATCAGGGTACCCACACTGGAGAACAATCTTACATATGTAATCAATGTGGAAAGAATGTTCGATGTTACTCCAAATTTGCGGAACATCTGAGAATCCACACTGGAGAGAAACCTTATGAATGTAATGAATGTGGAAGAGCTTTCACGCAGCACTCCAACCTTGCAAAACATCAGAGAATCCATGCTGGAGAGAAACCTTATGAATGTAATGAATGTGGGAAGGCTTTCACACAGCGCTCCAATCTTGCTAAACATCAGAGAATCCACACTGGAGAAAAACCTTTTGAATGTAATGAATGTGGAAAGGCTTTCACACAGAGCTCAAATCTTGCCAAACACCAGAGAATCCATGCTGGAGAGAAACCTTATGAATGCAATGAATGTGGAAAGACCTTCACACAGAGCTCAAATCTTGCCAAACATCAGAGAGTCCATACTGGAGAGAAACTTTGAGTGTCTGGAATGTGGTAAAGCCTTTAATGTACATTATTTTATGCCTAGACATCAGAGAATCCATTCTAAAGGGGAAAGCCTCATTAATATAATCAATGTGGAAAATCATTCAGGCTAAAGTCATCCCTTATTTCTTGTCAGAAAATTTACAGGAGATAGAAATCACATCCCTGCAATGAATATGGAAAGGCATACAAATAATGGCATACAAATTATTAGAAATCAGGAAATTAATCTTGGGAATAAGCTCTATATGGCTTATGTGGAAAAGTCTTCAGCTGAGATCATCTCTTGCTTTATATGAGAGTATACACAGTGGAGAGAAGATTTATGAATATGTTTAATGAGGACCTACTTTTTCCCTGGAAAATGGAGGTTATCAGACATCACAATATTTACAATGGAAAAACTACTTATAAAAGCAATAATTGTGAGACAGCCTGGATCCAGAGCTAATACTTGTGTGTTCATTGGAAAAATCTTGCTGGAGATAAAACTTATAGATCTAATTAATGAGGGACGTTCTCTTCCTACACAACAGATCTCGTTAGACACTGCAAATTTTATACTGTGCATAAAGCCTGGAAAATGGGTTGATTTTTTCTCTGAAATTCTAAGGTTTTCATGTCTCCTCTCTAATATGCCATGGCATTCCTATGCCATAACCTCTTCAGCCATTCCCTATTTGATTAGTACTCAGTTTGTTTCATGATATTAACTGGCACAAGTCCTAGAATAAATATTTTGGAATCTATTGGATATGTATTTTTGTAATGATTTTTTCAGACTGCTGGGTGGCATAATATAGGGCTTTCTCTCAATGCACAAGAACTAAATTTAAATTCATTCTCTTATACTTACTTGCTGTGTGGCCCTAGGTAAGTCACTTAACCTATTCCTGCTTGAGTTTCCCCATCTGCACAATGGGGATAGTAATAGCACCTACCAAATGACAAATAGAATCATTTTTTTAAACCCTCAAAAGACTTATATGAACTAATACAAAGTGAAGTGAGCAGAACCAGAACAGCAATGCAGTGATCCAAGACAATCCCAAAGGACTCTAATGAAAAATGCCATCTGTCTCCAAAGAAAGAACTAATGTTGTCTGAAAGCAGACTGAAGCATGCAATTTTTTCACTTTTTTTGTTTGATTCTACTTATACAAAATGACAGTTGTGGAAAGGTTTTCATGCTTGCACATGTATAACCTGTAGCAGATTGCTTACTATCTCAGGGATGGCTGAGGGGAAGGAAAGATGAATCAAATTTGGAACTCAGAATTTTTTTAAAATGTTAAAAATTGTTTTTACATGTAATTGGGAAGAAAAAATATTTTTTAAATCAAGGGCATTATAGGTTGACTAGCAATTTTTAAAATAAAATATGTTTTAATGAAATTTTTAAAAAGTTCATTGAGTTTGGAATGTCATAATAAATATCATTCCTTAACAATAAATGAAATCAATCATTCAAAAACAGTAATAGCACCTACCTCCAAGTGTAGATGAGAAGATCAAATGGGATAATACATGTCAGATGCTTTGCAAGCATCAAATTAGTATGTAAATAGAAGCTGTTACTGTTTTTCCTATGATCCTAAATGTCATAGCAAAGTCTGTGGTCTAAAAGGCACAGATGGTTCAATCGCTTTTCTTTTTACTTAAGTTGATATTCAAAACAGCATAGAAGAAAGCAGTGTGTTGTAATGGATAGGGAATAGGGTTTAGAGTTGGAAAGATTTGGATTCAAGTCTTACCTTAGATGTTTTCTGACTGTGTCAGTTTACTCATTTTTACAATGAGGTTGGACCAAATGGTTCCTATAGCACTAAATCTGTGTTCTGATCAAAATTATGTTCATGTATCTTTTCAAAGGCTCTTCCAGTGTTCTAGGAAGGAGGCTTAGCAGGACCAAGTCTCAGACTATAGCAGAAAGTGGTGGTCACTGAAACTCTTGTACTACTTAAAAATAGAGCTTGTACACATTTTGTTTGTAAGATATCAAAGAAAATAAGTGTAGCAACCCTGTGTTCAACAAAGTCACTGAAGTGTGTCACCAAACAAGGGATAGAGCAGGTAATACAAAAGATTATATGAAATAAAATGGTGAATTTTTATCAGGTGAAGAAATGAATGTATCTAAAAGTTGGAGAAATTATTTGCAGAAAGTTTTTCCCAAAAAGATCTCATTTCTAAGTATTTAAAGAATGGATCCAGATGTATAAAAATGAGCCATTTCTCAGCAGACTTCTGGTCAAGAGCTATGGATAGATGTGTTTCAAAAGAAGAAATTCATGTTATCAATAATCACATGTAAAAATGCTTCATGTCTGAAATCACAAATCCAAATCACTAATAATTAGAAAGACTTTCAGATGGGTAAAGATAAAGACAGCTAGGGGAAATGATCAATAGAATGCTGGGCTTGGAGTCAGGATCTGAGTTCAAATCTAGCCTCAGACACTTCCTAGCTCTGTGACCCTGGGCAAGTCACTTAATTATGTCTGACTCAGGTTCCTTGTCTGTAAAATGAGCTGGAGAAGGAAATGGCAAACCAGTATAGTATCTTTGCCAAGAAAATTTCATAGTCATAAAGAGTCAGACACAGTTGAAATGACTGGACACCAACAAAAGTGGTAAGAAGATGACAATCATAATATTCACCCAATAGAACAGGGAAAAGGCCAGAACGATTCAGGACAGATTTCAAAATGCTAGACTGAATTTTTTAATATCTCAAAATGAAAATCAAGCAATAAATATAGAAATTGTTTCATGTGCAATCCTTTTTATGATTTAGTACATATACTATATAAAAGCCATTTTATTTCATCATTATGAATTTTTACATTAAATATTAAATATAGTTTACTTTTCATTTTTGCCCATTTTGAAGGCATTTTCTCTATTCCTTGGATGCAATGACCCTTATTCCTTTCTGATGTAATATCTCTTTGATATAATTTCCAGACTATTATTTTTAGTCTTATTTGATCTCATTTCATTCAAATCTTATAAATTACATGTAGCCATAATTTTAAAAATATATGTCTTCTCCTAGCTATAGTTATGAAAGTTGCTTATATGTATTTTCTTATGATTGTTAAATCAATTTCATTGAAGTCCCTCTTTTCTCTGCTGGACCTGGGGGCAGGAAGAGCTGAATTCAGATTTGGCCTCAGTCGCTCACTACCTATGTGATCTTGGGCATGTCACTTTAGCCTTAATTTCTTAATCTGTAAAATGGAGGTAATATTGCCAAAATAAACCCAGGAACTATACGAACACATTTGCAAAACAGTTTTCACACAAATAAAGTCAGATCTAAACAATGAAAAAATATCAATTGCTCATGGGCAGGCTGAGCCTACATGATAAAATGACAATTCTACTTAAACTAATTTACTTATGCAGTGATATACCAATCAAACTACCAAAAAATATATAGCTAAAAATAATAACAAAATTCATTTGGAATAACAAAAGCTCAAGAATATCAAGGGAGTCTATTTTTTTTAATGCCATGCCAGTTCTAAAACTGTATTATAAAGCATCAACCATCATATTTGGGACTGATTAAGAAATAGAGTGGTTGGGGTAGCTAGGTGGTGCAGTGACTAGAGCACCAGCCCTGGAGTCAGGAGGACCTGAGTTCAAATCCAACTTCAGACACTTGACACTAGCTGTGTGACCCTCAGCAAGTCACTTAACCCTGATTGCCTCCCAAAGGGGAGAGGGGAAGAAGAAACAGAGTGGAGTAAGTTAGGTTCATAAGACAATAATAAATGACTAATAATCTACTGTTTGATAAACCCAGAGACTCAAGCTTCTGGGATGAAAACTCACTATTTGACAAAACTACTGGGAAAACTGGAAAACAGTATGGCAGAAACCAGGCATAGACCAACATCTTACACCAAATACCAAAATAAGGTCAAAATGGGTACATGATTTACATATAATTGGTGATATCATAAACAAATTGGGAGAGCAAGGAATAGTTTGCCTGTGGAGAAATTTATGACCAAATGAGATAGAGAACATTATGAAATGCAAAACTACATTAAATTAAAATGGGGGTAATAATATTATCTACCTTTGTAATTGTGTACAGAGTTCTCCTGCTTCTGCTCTCCTCACTCAGCATCAGTTTATATAAGTCTTTCCAGGTGTTTCTGATGTCCGTCTGCTCCTCATTTCTTATAGCACAATAGTATTCTATCACATTCATATACCACAACTTGCTTAGTCATTTCCCAATTGAAGGGCATCCTCTTGATTTCCAATTCTTGGCCACCACAAAAAGAGCTGCTATCAATATTTTTGTACATATGGGTCCTCCTTCCACATGTATGATCACTTTGGGATACAGCCCTAGAAGTGGTATTGCTGGGTCAAAGGGTATGCACATATTTGTAGCCCCTTGGGCACAGTTCCAAATTGTTCTCCAGAATGGTTGGATCAGTTCACAACTCCATCAACAATGCATTAGTGTTCCAATTTTTCCAACTAACTTTGATAGACTGGACTCCTCTTAGCAGTGTAGTGTTATAAGACAACTCCAAAAGACTCATGATGGAAAGGGATATCCACATCCAGAGAAAAGAATTATAGAGTCTGAATGCAGATTGAAGCAAACTACTTGCTCTCTCTCTCTCTTTTGTGTTTTGTTTTGTTCCTTCTTTCTCATTGTTCACTCCATTGGTTATTACTCTTATTTACAAGTAGACTAATGTTTAATTCAAAGGTATTTGTAGAGCCAATATCAGATTGCATGCTGCCTTGGGGTGGGGGGTGGAGAAGAGAAGGAGGGGGAGACTATTTGGAACTGAAGAGATTGTGAAAATGAATGTTGTAAACTAAAAGTAAATCAATAAATTTGAATTTAAAAAGAATAAATAATAGTATCTACCTCCCAGGGTAGTAGTAAGGATGAAATGGGATAACTTTAAAGTGCTTAGCATGGGGCCTGGCATGTGGTGGGTCTACTGTAAATGTTAGCTTATTTTATCTCATCTTGGTGGTCTGTCCCAATGCTTCAGTAACAAAATGTTTTGTCAGTCAGCAGGCATTTTAAAAATGCCTACTATGTGCCAGGTCTCATGCTAAGCCCCATACCCTCTCTTAATGCCGCCTTCATTAAGGTTATTATATCATGAAAATTTTATCCATGGTCCATTGATCTTCTCTATTGGTGTTTGGCTGAGTTGTCCCCCAAACCATCTATTTGGATGGATTCCCCTATTCTCCCTTGGATGATGACCCCATCACTGTCCCCTGTGCCTCCTTCCCAAGCCTGTGCCTTCCTGAGTGCTTCCTCTTCCATCTTCTTGCTCAAAGATGATGTGTGGCTGGTCCTTAATATGCCTACTGTGTGCTCACCTCATCTAATGCCGAGCCCGAGACCCACAGATTGGACGTACTTCTCTGGCCATGCAGATGCATTGCCTCAGGTGGAGTGGGAGCCTTCCAGACCAGCTATCCCACTGTGGGCTGCTCCTCTCTGGTGCCTCTGTTCTTCCACCTCACTTCTTCTGCATCCTGACTCTCCTCCTGGGGAAGGCACTTCAGACCAAAGGCACTGCCCGAATAATCAGAACCCGGAAACACTTGAGTGAGAGAAGTGAAAACTTCTCAGACTATACTCTAAAATCTACTAAGGCTTTTCATGGGAAACAGGGGCCCAAGTTCTCCTTCTCAGGAAATCATATAATTTACAAGGACTCAGAACTCAGAATGGTATGGAGTCACTCCTCTCCTGAGTGACCCCTCAGTATAAGATATGCCAAATAAGGACAGAAGGGCTTTCTCAAACGTACATTGGGTGGTCTGTTTCCTTGTTCTGGTACTTGAGGTAGATTGCCATGCTTAGATTGTGTATCTGACTTCGAGCCAATGGAAGAAAAGGGTCAGCAGTGAGGTAGGGAAGGATTCTGCCTTAGGGCTTGATAACTTTGCCATTTCCTTTTGTAACTTGCTTCTCCTCCATGACTATTTGTCAGGAGGGTGGTCCTTTCTTGGGATTGTAATAAAACATTCTTTTCTGCTTCCTACCTTGAGAAACCTCTGAGTATTATTTGGGTAACAAATTCTGTTGCACACAGTTTCGGGGGTGCACACAGTTTTAGGGGGCTCACCTGGGATTTATCCTTTTATGAGAGGGTCCCACAGATCTTTAACAAGGACCAGGCGCCAACCTTGGAACTGGTCTGTGAGATCTGACTCCATAGGGTAATGACCCAAAGAGAGGAACTTGATACGAAGCAGAAATTCTGGTTTTGCTAGTGAAGACCAGACCACCGACACAGAGGGAATCATGCAAGTTTGTGTACACAAACCCAGGTAAGCAAGTCCCTAAGTGATCCAAGGGTGGGAGACAATCTAGGCAGTTTGAGTCTGCAAGATTTCTCTTGCCAGGGTGGAGTCAAGATGGTGGTGTAGAAGCAGGAAAACTCCATGGCTCTCCCCGTAACTACCTCAAATACCTATAAAATATGACTCTAAACAAATTTTAGAGCTACAGAACCCACAAAGTGACAGAGAGAAACAAATCTCCCATTGAAGGCAGCCCAGCAGGTGGACAGAAAGGGTTTACTGGGAGCCAAGCTCAGCCCTTCATGGGCCCACGGTTTTAGCCCCAGGGTGGCCCAGACCAGCCACGGCTGGAGCATTCAAGACAGTGGATCACCAGCAGCTATAGCAGTTTATAGAATTGTCAACCCATAAATGCCAAAGACAAAGTAAAAGGTCAGTGGAACTCTGCTAAATCTGGAGGCCAGGGGGAGAGAGTGCAATCCAGCCTCTGCCAACAGAGCTAGAAGTGCTGGAGGTGCAGCAGTCCTGCAGTCACCTCCGCATGGCTGCTTCAGAGTTCCTGGCCTGCAGATCACAAGGGAGCCAAGTGCAGAGGCTAAGCACTCTTGCCTTAACCTGTCTGAATCAGGATTGCAGTCTTGGGTGGTGGTCCTGAGGTGTGTGAACAGTGAGCCAAAGCTGGTGGGGGCTGTAGAGACAGTGCTTTCCTAATAGCTCCACCAGCTTCAAAAACCCCAGCAATTTGGGACAAAGCTCTTCCCTCTTGAAGCAGAGTTCTACTATGGCAAAGGGCTCAAAAGTCTTGCCATTGGCTGGCAAGATCAGCAAACAGAGGAAGCAAAGCAACACAGCCCTCCAACTTTAGATTTCTTTTTTAGGTACAAAAAGGATCAAAGCATTGAATGGGAGGAAGACAACACAGTCAGAACTCCTACACCAAAAGCTTTCAAGAAAAATATAAACTAGTTACAGGCCATGGAGGAGTTCAAGAAGGATTTTGAAAATCAAGTAAGAGAAGTCAAGGAAAAATTGGGAAGAGAAACGAGAATGATGCAAGAAAATCATGAAAAGAGAATCAACAACCTGACTGAAGAAAATAATACCATAAAAAATAGACTAACTCAAATGGTAAAAGAGGCCCAAAAAGCCAATGAGGAGAAGAATGCCTTAAAAAGTCGAATTTGCCAGATGGAAAAAGAATTTCAAAAGCTCACTAAAGAGAATAATTCCTTCACTATCAGATTTGAGCAAATGGAAGCAAATGACTTTATGAGAAATCAAGATACTATTAAACAGATCTACTGACCTGGAAAATAGATCCAGGAGAGACAATTTAAAAATTATTGGACTACCTGAAAGCCATGATCAAAAAAAAGAACCTAGAATCATCTTTCAAGAAATTCTCAAGGAAAACTGCTTTGATATTTTAGAACCAGAGGGCAAAATAGAAATGAAAAGAATTCACTTATGACCTCTTGAAAAAGATCCTAAAAAGAAAACTCTTAGGGATATTATAGCCAAGTTCCAGAGTTCCTAGATCAAGGAGATGATATTATAAGGAGCCAAGAAGAAACAACTTGAATAGTGTAGAAACACAATCAGGATAACAAAGGATCTAGCAGTGTCTACATTAAGCGACAGAAGGGCTTGGAATATTATATTCTGGAGATCAAAGGAGCTAGGATTAAAACCAAGAATCACCTACCCAGCAAAACTGAGTATAATGTTTCAGGGGAAAATATGGTCATTCAATGAGGTAGAGGACTTCCAAGCATTCTTGATGAAAAAACTAGAACTGAATAGAAAATTTGACATTCAAATACAGGAAGCAAGGGAAGCATGAGAAGGTAAACAGGGAAAAGAAATCATAAGGAACTTATCAAAGTTGATTTACATGTCTACACGGAAAAATGATAATTGTAACTTATGAAACTTTTCTCAGTATGAGGATAGTTAAAGGGAATATAAATGTGTGTGTGTGTAAATATGTATACACACATTTATATTCCCTTCAACTATATGTATGTATGTATACATACATATATATGTATACATGCATATGTGTCTATATAGGAGGATATATATGCATATGAATACATATATGAGTGTGCATAGATATATATGTGTACAGGTATACATAGACAGAGGGCACAGGTCAATTGAATAGGAAGGGATATTTAAAAAGTGAAATTGGGAGGTGAGAGAGGAATATAATGAGAGGAGACAGGGAGAGACAGAATGGGGTAAATTATCTCATATAGAAGAGGCAAGGGATAACTGTTACAATGGAAGGGAAGAACAGGAAGGCAAAAAGGAATGGGTCAACCTTACTCTCATTGAATTCGGCTTAGGGAGAGAATGATATACACTCTGAATTGGGTATCTTGCCTTACAGGCGAGTAGGGGAGAAGGGGCTGAGAGGGGGGAGGATGGAGGAAGGCAGGTTGTGGAAGATGGTAGTTAGAAGCACACACTTTTGTAAAGGGTCAGGGACAAAGTAGAGATTAGAATAAGTGGAGGGGATAGGATGGAGGAAAATATAGTCAATCCTTCACAATATATCCACTATGGAAATGTTTTGCATAGCTACACATGTACAACCTAAATTGAATTACTTATCTTCCCAGTAAGGGTGGGAGATAAGGGAGGAAGGGAAATAATCTGGAATGTAAAGTTTTAAAATCAAATGTTTTGTTAAAAATTATTATTATTATTTACATGTAACTGGAAAATAAGATATATAGGCACTGGGGTATGGAGATCCATCTTGCCCTACCAGAAAGTCAGAGGGGTGATGGGGGAGGATATAGGAGACAGCAGATTAGGGGAGGAGGTATTCAGTGGGATCATTGTTTTGGGGTGGTGGGTAGGGGAAAGACAGGGAGAAAATTTGTAACTCAAAATCTTGCGGAAATGAATGATGTAACCTGTCAGATTTATGGAGTAGGGAAGACTTTATGACCAAAGAAGAGTTGGAGAGCATTATAAAATGCAAAATAGATAATCTTGATTACATCAAATCGAAAAGTTTCTGTACAAACAAAGCCAATGTAACCAAGATTAAGAGGGAAGTGGGAAATTGGGAAAGAATATTTACAACCAGTGTCTCTGATAAAGGTATCATTTCTAAAATATATAGGGAATTAAATAAAATTTACAAAAATGTCAGTCATTCCCCAATTGATAAGTGGTCAAA
>CM053596.1:2676140-2711357 GCA_028646575.1 Pseudocheirus occidentalis | reverse complement strand
TTTTTTTCTTCTCTCCCCCAACCCCAAGGCAGCAAGGAATCTGATGTAGTTTATACATGTACAGTTACATTAACCATATCTCCACCTTAGTCATGTTGTGAAAGAACCTGAAGAAAAGGAAAAAGCACAGAAAAGTAAGAACAACAAAAAAGAGAAAAGAGTCTGCTTCACTCTGCATTCAGACCCCATAGCTCTTTTCCTCATGTGGCCAGCATTTTGCATTGTGAGCCTTTGGAGCTGTCTTAGCTCCTTGCATTGCTGAGAAGAGCCAAATCCAATAAAGCTGGCCATCACACAATGTGGCTGTTGCTGTGGACAGTTTATCCCGGTTCTGTTCCCCTCCATCAGCGTCTGTTCGTGTAAGTCTTACCAAGTTTTTCTGAAGTCTACCCGCTCATCATTGCTTATAGCAAAATACAGTTCCATTAGATTCATAGACCACTACTTGTTCAGATATTCCCCAATTGATGGGCATCCCCTCAATTTCCAATAATTTGGCATTACAAAAAGAGTGGCTATAAATAGTTTGTACATGCCACCTCCAAGGATCCATCCCATCCTCCCATTCCCAGACTAACCACCTTTCTATAACTCCCATAACCTATTCCTTCATCCTTCCCTCTAGAAGTCCCTCAATTATCCTGTCCCTTTACTATTTTATTTCTTCTGAATTTAGAAGACGTTTATACTCTTACACACACACACACACACACATTTATATATATATAGTTTCCTCTTAAACCCATATTCAGGATGAAAGTTAGGTTACCAGAGCTTCCAGCCTCCTTCTGGAAGGCTAATTGCTATGTGTCAAGTTTCCCTCCTGTACCTCATTTCTTTAAGAGAATAACTCTTCTTAGCTGTCCCTAAATGGTTTTTCTTTTTAAAGTCATATTTGAGGGTCTACCTCAATCTGTCTTATCAAGTACCCAATGTACCTTTTACATTTTATATATATAAAAGTTAAAGGTTTATCCTTATTGAGTCCCTTGTAACCAGTCTTTGGTATGGACCTTGTGATTCCTTTCCCTCTATGTCAAATCTTTTATGTTCAAGGTTTGTTTTTTTTTTCAACAAAATTCCAAATGTGTGACAAGTGATGAAGTACACAGGTTTTTTTTTCATTCAGGATCGTGACTAAATTTTCTGTGCATGATATTTTTGTCTAGAAACACAGTTCTTTTGCTCTTTGATATACAGTATTCCAAGATCTCTTGTCTTTTGGTGTCTCCATTGCTAGATCTTGTGTGATTCTAATTGTGGTACTGTCATATTTAAACAGTTTTTTCCCCCATATTGCTCTTAATATTTTATCCTTGACCTTGGGTTTCAGAATTTGATTACTATATCCTTATGTGTTTTCCTCAAATGGGTCTTTAGAAAAAGTTGTCTCTTATTATTATTTATCATTTTTTATTATTCTCACAAGCTGACTTTCTTACCTGCTGGGACTAGATATATTTCTAATGCTTCTCTCTTTATCATTGTGAAGTAAGGAACCTTTCTCTGTTTAGTTAGTGCAGTATCAGTACCCAACTGCCCTTGCTTCTACCCACTACCTGCCATTTTCTCTTGTTCGGGGCAAAAGAGATTAGTAGCTTTTCTTATGCTTTCCCATGATGGCGGGAAGGGATTTGTTGGTAACCCTATAAGAAAGAAATCAAAAAGGGAGTCAGACAAAGGTGTGCTAGTAAAAGTTTCACAAGTAGCTTTCTGAAAGAAAAAAGGGAGCACTTTTACACCTTCTGTTCATTAGGATCATCCCTTTCTTATGTCTAGAAAATCATCAAAACCATCAAGACCTCACTTGCAGCTTTTGCTGATTTCCCTGAACTAGATGTCCTCATAAGACATTTAAAAACCAGCCTTCCACAGTTGGTTCAAGCTGGCTGCAGAGCCACACACCTGGGGAAGGGATGTGAGTCTGGGGGATTCTGGCCCAGGGCTTTACTCTACCAGCTCAGAGGCAAAGAGCCTCCCTGCTTTGTCTAGACTATGGTGCACAGACCTGCTCTGGGAAGAGATGAGTCTCCTGGTCTGAGACTAAGGGAGGAGTCAAGTCCCTCAGCCCACCTCCCCCCCAAGATGATCCCACCTCTTATTGTAGTCTTCATTCTCAACCATTTTTAAGGATTAGAGCTGATTTATACCTCTTTACAATGTCCACTTATCTAAGGGCACATAAACACTGAGGCCCCTCTGTGATTCCTCCAAGTTTAGAAGATAGAGCTAAATTACCACTGTGTTGAGCATTCACTAGCCCTAATTAATGAACCCACTGACCAGAAACTGTGTTCTTGGACACTTCCTTACATTCTAACTTTATTACTTATAGTAATTATGATAATACATTACTTACTACATTCTTATCACATTCTGGATACTCATGAGGTTTCTCTGCAGTGTGGATTTTCTGATGTACAGTTAAATGGAATCTCCATTTGAAAGCCTTTCCATATTGATTACATTCATAATGTTTCTCTCCAGTGTGACTTCTCTGATCCACAGTAAGCCAGGACTTGTATATGAAAGCCTTTCCACACTGATTACATTCATAAGGTTTCTCTTCAGTAGGGATTCTCTGATGTACATCTAAATGGACCCATTGTCAGAAAGCCTTTCCACATTGATTATATTTGTAAGGTTTCTCTACAGTGTGGATTCCCTGATGTGCAGTAAGACAGCGTTTCTCCTTAAAAACCCTTTCCACAGTGATTACATTCATAAAGTTTCTCCCCAGTGTGGATTCTCTGATGTGCAGTAAGATGGAACTCGAGTCTGAAAGTCTTTCCATACTGATTACATTCATAAGGTTTCTCTCCAGTGTGCATTCTCTGATGTGCAATATCACAGCTTTTTTCCCTAAAATCCTTTCCACATTGATTATTTTCATAAGGTTTCTCTCCAGTGTAACTTCTAAGATGTTCAGCAAGTGTAGACTTCAGTCTGAAAACCTTTCCACAATGATGACATTCATAAGGTTTCTCTCCAGTTTGAATTCTTGGATGGATAAGGAAGGATGAACATTCACTAAATGCTTCATTACATTCATGACACTCTTGTGTCTTCTCTTCAGTCTGAATTTTTGATAGTTAATAAGGGATAACTGTTGACTCAAGTTCTTTCCATGATGATGATAATCATATGGTTTCTCTCCTATGTGGACTCTAAGAAAGACAGCACAGATTTCTTGCCCAGTGACCTCACAGGCACCATCACTCATGAAAGTCTCCTCATGAGTTTCCTTCACAGAAATGACTGGCTTTTCAATAATCTCTTGCATTTCAGGTCTCATCTTTCCTTCTGTCAGAAACAAATGATAAAATATACATACACAGAGAAACATGTGCACATATAAATAATTATAATCCCTTCCCTCCTTTGGGATAAAGTAAACTAACCGGTCTACATCCTACTTCCTCAGGCTAAGAGAACATTCTTCACAGTTCAATGGACAGAATCAAGCATTTTTAAATGCATTAGTTTACATCTGCAAGATAACTTGATTTACAAAGACCATCAGGGACAATCATACTGGATCCTCACAAACACCAGTGACAACAGCTGAACCTGCATTCTCATTATATTCACAAGTCAGGTCATGAGCTCAAAATGGTCAAGTGACTGACCAACATCTGAGTAGTTGAGACTACAATTGCAATTCTGGGAGAGGTCATTCTCTGTCCATGGTACTAGAGGGCCTTTCTCCATCAAACCTTTTCTTTTGCTATTAAGAAATTTATTTTATCATTGCATGTTGACTTCTTCCCTGCTTCCTTGGGTCTTCCTATTCCCTGACACCCAATGATATTGAAAATAGGACATTAAATTGTGATGGTTAAGAAATGCTTACAGGTTGCAGGTGGTTGAGATGAGGCACGGGAGAGTTCAGGCCCTGGAAAAGTCTGGGTCACGTGGAGTTCGGGGCACTCTGGACTCTCCAGGTCTTTCAAAGGCCGTAGGGAGCAGCGGTGCTTAGAGTTCTCCTGCATGTAGAAAGCGGATTTTCCAGATGATGTCTCCTTACCCCAGGGCCAGGTGAAGCCCCTGTAACCACGACTTCCCACCCCCACATTTGTTTATATCCTGCTCCTTGCAGCTGGACCTTGTTTTTTATCACGTGTAGTAGGTGCACTGGGGGAATATATAAGGCTCAGGTTTTGGGGCAGTCAGGTCGTCGTTGGTTGGTGGGTCTTGAAATCTTGCTGTACAGCTTCAGGACAAAGAGGATTCAATAAAGTTTTGCTTTTTACACCTTTGAGCCACTGACTCTTCTGTACTGGAGAAGGTGCTGGCACCTTCTCGATTGAGGTAAGTAACCAGCTGCCCCTGCAATCAGGGAAAGTGACCCTGACAATTAATAATCCCATGATGAGCTCTAAGGGTTCAAGTGAAAAGAAGCATCAATGTGGCAAGCTTCACTATCACCTTATTTGAAGGAATTGCCACAGTCATCTCCAACCTTGAGCAACCACCAGGCTGATCAGTCAACAGCCATCAACTCTGGGCAAGACCTTCCACAAGCAGCAAGATAATGGCTCCAGGAAGGTTCAGATGATGGTTAGATTTGTGTACCAATAAAATATTTTTTAATTAAGGCATGTACATTGATGTTTTAGACATAATAGTATTGTATACTTAATAGAAAGCAGAGCAGTGTAAACAGAACTTCTATATGCACTGGGAAACAAAAAAACATTCATGTGACTTGCTGTATTGTTCTCTTAATTTAGTTGAGTGCTCTGGAAGTGCTCTGAAGTGTGTCTGTGTTTTTATCATTCTTTCCTCCCTAATTTTCCTCTCCTTTCTTAAACTAGTATTAGCCTCATTCTTTGAGTTCCCATGTATCCCTTTGTACAAAATTTCTTTCAATTCCCAAATACCCTCTTTTCTGTGAATCAGCTAAGACCAATGTTCCCAATCTGTTTCTTCTTCTAAAACCATCTCCATGTTGGTATGCCAGATTGGAAGCTCCTTGACAGCAAGGACTGACTTTTCCCTTCCAAAAGCTGAGCCAAGTACCTAAAACACTGGAGTTGTTTAATCAATGCATATTGAGGGACCTACTGGGCCCACAGCCAACACCAGGCCCCAGACTCTACCACAATGCCAGTATTCTAGTCTCTCAGTTGGCAAATACGGGTTCTGGTGCCAATTCTGTTTCTGGTTCTTGCACTCTAACCCCTACAGTGAGTGACCTTTGTCAGGTACAAATCCTGTTGGGACCTGATAAGACCTGGAGTGAAGATCACATAGACTTCTTTCTAGTTCCTGAAGCATCACATGCTATGGGACACCCGGGAGTTTTTACCTCCCATTTCCCCAAACTAAGAGTGCCTGTCACCTCAAAGAATCTGGTCAATGATTCTCCAAGAACGGGCCAAAGATGGAGTCTCAGAGATCAGGGGAAGGGCCCAGGTTCATGATTTATGTAAAACCTGGTCTTGGATTAATTCTAAATAAAGAAGCAACCTTTGCTACTGCTGAGATGCTGCTGGATGGAGAGAGGGGAAATCATAAATCCAGGCTGTCTGGGTCCACAGCACATTGGGGCTACATAATCTCGCTGTAGCAAGGCTATCCTTTGACAGCTCACTAACTGACTCCCTTTGGGCAGCTAGGAAGTAGAGAGGATAGAGTAATGGTCAGGAAGGCTTGAGTTCAAATCCAGCCTCAGACACTTACTCTGTGATCCTTAGGGGCAGGATCTTTGCCAAAAAAACCCAGATGGGATCATGAAGAACCAGAAGAGACTGAACAACCACAGGATTCACTCCCTGGCAAAAGGATCAAATGTAAATCCTCTCTAGGGCTGCTGGTCATGAACCACTTCATCATCTGCCCTCTTCCTACTCTTCTAATTTTCTTTCACCTTATTTACCCACTAAATAGGCTCTAGTTCAGGGGTATATAATGCCAAGCACCAGCAGATTCCCAAAAGAATGCTACTTTGAACAGCTTTCAAGGTTCAGATTACACAGTAATAGTGAACACTGTTTATTCCATTACAAATCAAGGCAACCATTCAATCAATTCACAATACAATAATCAAACTTCCACTCAAGGGGCAACCATGTCTCAACTCAATCAATCATTAAACACAATCATTAGAAACCACATCAATCCTCCACCTCTGGTGTCCAGCAATCCTCAGGCCTTTTCTTCATCTTGACTCTGGGTGGTCTCCCTGATTCCCTGGATCCCCTTCCATGGTCCTGGCTCCTTCCTGAATCCACCAGTCACCTGGATTCAGAAGCAGACAGCTCCCAGGTCCTTGTCTAGTTCTCAGGGAAGTCCCTGGCACACACTGAAGTTCACAGGATCCAGCACATCTCAAACCCTTCACCCTTCTCTTGCCTGGAACTGAAGGATCAGCCAGGCCATGAACAAAGTCTTATTCTGGTCATGTTTCTTCAGTCCTCCAGCAGTTCAGCTGGCCCTAGGACCCAGAAGGAACATCAGCCTTCTTGGCAGCCTTCACCAGATTCTGGTCTCAGGAAAACTCCATCTCAGGTCTCAGTCTCTCTCTCTCTCTCTCTCTCTCTCTCTCTCTCTCTCTCTCTCTCTCTCTCTCTCTCTCTCTCTCTCTCTCTCTCTCTCTCTTTCTCTCTTTCTCTCTTTCTCTCTCTCTCTCTCTCTCCCTCCCTCTCCCCCACCCCTCCCTCTCCCTCTCTCCCTCTCTCCCTCTCTCTTCTCTCTGTCTCTCTCCCTCTTCTCTCTGTCTCTGTCTCTCTCCAACTCAAACTCACTTCCAGCAGCCCAGCTCCCAGATGCTGATACAATCCTGCTTCCTCCACAGGAAAATTCCAATTCTGTCTCTCTGTCTTTGGAATTCTTTATATACACACACCGGTCTCCTGTCTCATCCAATCCCCTTCTTCCTTTCAACATAGGACTTCTCATGCCTTCTCAACAGTACACAGAGCTCACACCTTCCATGCTTAGCCCTAAGTCTGCTAAACTGATTGCTGTTACAGGGGACAGGCCCCCTTCTGTCTTGTGGACAGGACATTCCTACTCCCAACTCTGTGGGCATTCTGTGCCATCCCCATGCCAAGAATGCTTCTGCTGGCTTCCCTGAGGCCCTGGCTAGAGCCCACCTTCCACAATAAGCCTTTCTAGTCCTCCTTAGGCTTAGGGCTTTCTCTCTCTTAGTGACCTCAAATTTGTCCAGTCCAAAACAGGTTCCTACATTGTTGTTAGCGTGTTGTCTGCCCCCCATTCTGGGTGCTCCAGGAGAGCATGAGATGTTTCTTGTATCTCTTTATATCCCTGGTGCTTATCAGAAGGTCTGGCACAAAGCAGAGAGTTAATAAATTCTCACTGACTTGAAAAGGTCTAAGAGCGAGCCCATATTGGAAAGCCCAAGCCCTTTGACTCTTTCAGGAAAGTTCCTGCCCCTACATTCCAAACACTGGCTTTTTATAGGATCGCAAATCTATCACTGGAAGGGCATCAAAAGGCCCTGGTGTCCAAATCCCTCATTTTACAGGCAGGGAAACTGAGGTTCAGTGGTCCAGTGAGGTTCATGCACCCTTGAGGCTTCCCCCCCCCAGCTCAGCCTCAGGGCTTGGGGACAAGTGGAAGCAGAGGCTTCTCTAATGGAGGCCATCAAACCTGTCATGTCCTGCCCCGTGTCTGGGCCATGATGTAGTCTGTCCCTCCTGCACCTCACATGTTTCTCGTTTGGGGACTTGGGGGATCATGCCCTAAGAACAACTTCTAAGAGGAACAGCGGGGTGACCGGGAACAGGGGGGCTGACTGAGGTTACAGACAAAAGCATTCCAGAACCCATCATTGGTGCTTCTCTCTCCAGTGAATAACTAGGTATGGATGTGATGGTCAGGTAGCTGGAAGCCTTGTCAGCTGAATTGTGTTATTTTCTCTCTTTATTTTCTGTTTCTCTTCTCTGAAGTTCTGGGTGCTGACTTTTTTCCCTGAACTAGGTAAATGATATTTGTTTGTTTTACTAAAGTAAGACTAACCCCGTTTGAGTTGCTTTCCTTTAGAAAAGCAGATCAAAGAACCTGTGCTAGCAGCTGCCCTGGGTATGCTAGGGGGCTTGCTGCTACAAATGGCATCATGAACAAGATCCACACACTAAAAGGAAAGTATGGGGGCAGGGATAATTGCTTGTTTCCCAGCTGTAGTAGCTGTGACTCTGGAGCCATGGAACAAGAGTGCAGAACTGCCTTCATGCTGACTTTGACGAGGTGAGGGTAGGAATGGTGAGCTGCCTGCATTGGGATTGGGCAGAAGCCAGGAGTGACTGTCTCCTGTTAGAGGAGAAGGAACCCAGAAGTTCAGAATTCAGCTACAAGACAAGATGAGGACTGTGCAGCAAAGCAGGAGCACCGAGTGTGTTTTCTTGCTGCATCCCACAGTTTGGGACCCAGGAGGAGCATGGAGTTGTGTCTATGGTAGGTGGGGTGAAGTGCCATGGACCTCCAAGGCCCCCACCCTGTTGGCTGTGTTACCCAGTCACCCCTGAGGACTTAGAAGCAGTGTTAAGACTGGAACATGGCTCATTGGAGCCTACACCTGAGAGGAAGCCTGCAAGGGCAGCACAAGGGTGTGATGGCAAGCAAAGAAGTGGTTAACACCTTGTTTCAGCTACTGAATTAACACAGAAGTAGTTGACACTTTGTTTCAGTTTATGATTGTATGGAGTATTAAGATCCAGAACTTGTGAATCCCAAAAATTGTGAACCCTAGAACTCATGAACTGCTTCAATAGGAAAGGGAAGAGCTAGTGACTATGTAAGGAGAGCCCCAGGCTGGAGAGGGCAGAACTGAGAAGGGAGCTCTTGTGGTAGAAGAGAAAACTTGTGGTGTCCCAGCATTCTGTGTTTGTCCTTTCTGTCTGTGTTAATGTTTGTTTGTGATACTTTGTACAAAAGCCCTAAGACCTCACTGGAAGCCCTCAAAGAGGATTTTCTGGTTGTCTATTCACACAAGTTCTGGGAGAGGGACTGGGAGGTCCTGGGACAATACCGATGATGTGTGTTGAGGTCACAGACCTTGTTGATGGGTGTGTGTTGATTACACAGGCAGGTGAACTGATGATGGTGCTGGAAATGTGCATGAATGTTATTGTGGTTCTATTAAGATTTATCTTCCCAGAAAAAGGAACCGTGAAGGACTCAAGGTGGACTGGACACTGTGAGGTTCAATATGGAATGGGAACTGGACAGAGAACTGGATGAAAAACCGGACAAGGACCTAGGCAAGGAAGGAAGAGCTGCTTGCCTATGAACCGAGGTGACAGTTGTAAAGATTGGGGGAGGAGCTGGGACCATGGAATCTGAGAGTCAGCCTGGAGTCAGGATGAAAAGATCTCTCCTTGGATATTTAATGCAAATGGAGAAGATCCTGAATTACTGTGCCCTAGGGGTAGAGAACTTTGACCTTTGTAAATTGTGTGTTTTAGGAGGCAAGCCACTTTGGTGAAAACTATGTGGCCATTTTGGTATTAAGGTGTTATGTCATAACACTGTGAATGCTGTACTATTATTTCTGTGAATGTTTTGCCTTAATTTACTGCTGGATAAATAGAGAGTTCACTATATTATGTAATCAGAACCTTGAAGCTGTTCATAGCAGCAGTTTTCTGGAAAGCTGGAAAGTGATTGGCTTTACATTTATGGCATCATTGGAAGGATAACAACAGAACTAAGCTGTTAGCTTTAGCTGCAGATGCACACAACAGGAAATATTTTATTGCCATATGTGGCAGGGTGGAGAAAGACCCTGACAATTCACTTAGACACTGTATGAGAAAGCTAAAGGAGGAGGTCATGAAAACTGCTATCATAGTTGGAGGTGCAAATGCATATCATGATATCCCCACAGCAGTTCCTCATAGAAATATCATAGTGCAGATGGCTCCTAATAAGCTTCTAAACACCTAATCCTGACTCTACTAATTGGAGAAATAGGGCACCCTCTTTCAGAGATGCTGGACTAGATTTCACAATTAAGTGACTTTGTGGAATGGGGCAGAGATAAACTTCCTTGAGAAAGAAAAGTAAATAGCCAGGGGTATTCAAAGACAGAATAGACTGACAAGAAGAGAAGTGTTCAATGCCCTATTGAGAGCAGGGGTAGATTCTAGAAGAATAGATGGTATTCCAAATGAAGAGCTACATAAGATGTACCAAGAAAAGGTACTTAATATTAGACTGAATAGGGAAGTAGAAATCACACCTACAGATACACCTGGATCATTGTATCCAACTTTGCCACACCTTCAGAGAAAATAGAAAATAGGCCAAGTCTCAGCCCAGATGAAAGAAATACAAAAATCAGATTAGAGATCCTGTATTGGTTTAACAATACATTGGGAAAATGGATCACCCACTGAAACTATTGTTTATTCAGCAGAAGATGATTACGACTCATATATTCTACCATGAGTGAGGCTACAATAGTGGGCTCATGGACTCCAGAAGCACAGCTGACCCTGTGACTACCCTGTTTCTGGTTATTGTCTCCGTGTTTCTTCTTGGCTTTTTGTCTGTTCACCTTGCTGCTAGATTTGTTTCTGCAGGCTCGGTACCCTCCACCTGTAGATGCCTGATCACTTCAGCTGGAATGTATGGGTCACCACCTGGAAGAAATCTCAAAAGAAAATCTCCCAGGAATATTATGAGCAATATCCAGAGTTCTTAGGTCAAAGAGAAAGTACTATAAATACCTAGAAAGAAAGAATTCAAATATCATGAAGCCACAATCAGGGTCACACAAATTATTTGCTATCATGTTACAGCCTTTAGGCTTTTGAAGATGATATTCAAGAAGGCAAAAGAAATAGAATTATATCCAGCAATAAGCTACCCAACAAACTCAGTAGAAACCTACAAAGTTTAAAAACAAAAAGTAATGAAAAGAGGCTGTTTAAGTATTCCTTTAGAGCAGTGGTTCTCAACCTACCTAATGCCCTGACACTTTAATACTTGTATGTGGGTGTATCTGCATATGGGGGGACTGTCCTGGAGACAGAGGAGAGGTGTATGGTTTCCTAAGACCATGGGAAATATGTTTTCCCATGGTCTTAGGCGACCCCTGTGACCCCTGTGAAAGGGTCGTTCAGCCCCCAACAGGGTCGTGACCCACAGGTTGAGGACCACTGCTTTAGAGTCTACAGCTGCATAGAAAATTTGAGTTTCATACACAAAAGAAGTATAAAAAAGAAAAATATGAGTGAGAAATGATCAGCGACTTGAAAAGGTCAAACACTTTCCATTCCTATGTGAGACTATGGATAATACATGTATCCCCTAAGACCTCTATGGTCATGAGAGGGTTAGGAGTCCAGATGGAGGGCATAGATGTGAGTCTATTTTATGTGAATGATTCACAAAGAAAAATGAAAGAGAAAGAATGATACGTAGGGAGGAGGAGGAGGGAGAAGAGGAATGGGGGAAAATCTACATGTAAAAGAAGAGTTAAACTAGTTAAAGGTAGGGAGCACACACATAGAAATGCACATGTATGCAATGCTAACTACTACACATATATAAATGTATCAATGTGTGCTTGTGTGTATACACACACGTAGTAGAATACTGAAACTCATATTACCTAATAGAGAGGTAGGAAAAGAAAGTATCAAGAAAAGGTGGGGCTGCTAAGTGGAACAGTGAATAGAGCACTGGCCCTGGAGTCAGGAGGACTTGGGTTCAAATCCAGCCTCAGATACTTAACACTTACTAACCGTGTGACCTTGGGCACCTCACTGGACCCCAATTGCCCTGTCTTCCCCAAAAGAAAAAAAGGGGGGATAAGAGAAGGTATAGATTCAGGGAGGTTAGCAAAACACTTTGGAGGAGCGTACCATGTAAAAAAATAGGAGAAATAGAAAATAAAATGGGAGGAAATGTATATTTCGCCATTATGATTGTGAATGGGAATGGGATGAACTCACCCATAAAATGTATGATAGCAGAATGTATTAGAAATGAGAATCCAATAATATGTTTTTTAGAAAATATGTACTTCAAAGAAAAAGACACTTGGAGAGTTAAAATAGAAAACTAGAGTAAAATCTGTTATTTTTCAGCTGAAATAAAAAAAGGCAGAGGTATCCATCATGATTTTAGACAAAGCAAAGGCAAAAAGGGCCCTAATTAAAAGAAATAATCAGGGAAACTACATTTTGCTAAAATGAACTGTCCTAAATATATATGAATCAAACAGCATCTAAAATGATGAGGCAAATGTTAAGAGTTACATAAGCCAATGTAGAACAACAACACTTTTCTTAGTGTGTCTACAGACACACCACACATAAAAACTAAATTGTTTTAGCAAATTTGGGGGTCTTCAATTTTTACCTCTCAGGCCTAAATAAATCTAACCATAAAATAAAAGAAAGAATAGAGGAAAAGAATGGAATTTTTAAAAAGGTAGATATGATAGACCCCCAGAGCAATCTGAGTGAGAACAGGATATTACTCAGTTGTAACTGGTACGGTCACAAAAAATGATGATATATTAGGGCCTAGAAACGTCAGAAGAAATGCAGAAAAACAACCAATAAAATGCACCTTTTCCAATCCATAAGGCAATCAGTGGTGGGGAAGGCATCCCCCAGTCCTCTGCTTTGGTACTGTCTCCTGTTCATCACGTTGCAGATGTTGAGGAAGCTTACGGGGTCCCTTGACCCCTTAAGTCTTTTTGACTTCCCATATCAGATTACCCTCATTTGTCTGTACCTCTTAGCCCTCATATACACTGGTATATGTGAAGGGGCTGAGAGGCAATGTCCCTTTTACTGACATGGACTTATCCAAATGGACTTTTGTCTCCTTACAAAAACTGGGGAACCAAAAGGTGGTTCCGTCTTGAATCCCTTGCTGATCTGCAGTGATAAGCCCTTCAATGTGTGTATATCTTGATATGATACCAGAAAGTTCTTTGAATTCTCTTAGTCCTGAGTGTTGACCACTTAGTGCAAGTTAAAGCCTGAACAAAGACTTGTACTTTTAACAATAGGGAGAATATACGAAGTTCTTTGGACTTTCCTGAAAGAGTAAGTTGTTGATGTTGTTGTTACTAATCGTTTTGTTTTTAAAAAATAATTTAATTTTTAATTTATGGAAAAAAGTAGTTTCACAACACAGTCCGTTACAGAAAGAACATTGTGTGTGAAACTGCAAATCTACTGCAAGTAACTGCAAAGAGCTCAACGTGCTGTTCCTTTCAGTTATATAATAGAATTTTCGTGTAAATTTCTTTTTTTTTTCTTCCCCAACCTCCAGCCATAGAGATGACAACCAGTATAATGACTTAGGAGCTTAAAGTCCTTCTTAAAATCCCATGTCTACTACTGGATACAATGTTCTCTTGGTTTCACTCTTCTTCATTTCATACTTGTCATGTTTTTTCTAAACTCACTGAATTCACCATTTCTTAAAGCACACTAGTACTCTATCACATTTATATACCACAAGGATGGCTAGATGGTGCAGTGAATGAAGCACAGGGTCTGCAGTCAGAAGGACCTGAGTTCAAATCCAGCCTCAGACACTTAACAGAAAAAACTAGCCATGTGACCTTGGGCAAGTCACTTAACCCCAACAGCCCCTCCAAAAAGCAAAAAGAACCAAAAAACAAGTATATACCACAATTTGTTCAGCCATTCCCCAGTTGGTCAACATCCCTGCAATATGCAGTTCTTTGGACACAAAGAGAACAGCTGTAAATATTTCAGAAGATGTTGGTCCTTTTCCCCTTTCCCTCATTATCTTTGGAAATAGACAAAGTCGGGGCAGAGCTGACTCAGAGGTATAGTTAGTTCAAAACTATTTGGGTATAATTTCAGATTGCTCTCCAAAGTGGCTGCATCATTTTACAATTCCACCAACAATGTATCCGAGTCCCAATTTTTCCTCATCCTCGCCAACATTTGTCACTTTCCTCTTTTATCATTTTGGCCAACTGTTACAACCTGCCTTTCTCTAATCAACAACTAATTAAGGCATTTTTGTAATCTGACTACAAATTATTTTAATTTTTTCACTCAAAAACTTTCCATATCCTTTGTTTATCAGCTAAGGAATGTCTCATATTCGTATAGATTTGACAAAGTTCTTTGCCTATTTTAGATATGAGACCTTTACCTGATAAACTGTCCATAATTTTTTCCCCCAGTTTTCTGCTTTGTTCTGATCTTGGCTACATTTGTTTCCTTTGTAGAAAACACTGTTAATTTAAAGTAGTTGCAGTTATCCATTGTACACCTAACTTTCCTCTATATGATTTGTTCATAAATTTTTCACCTTTCCAAAAGTCCAAGTGATAAACTCATAAGTCATAAGTGATAAATAACACATTCCTTGCTCTTTTAATTTTCCTGTCAAAGTCTCTCTATCTATCTAGGTCATGTATCCATTTTGACCTTATCTTGGCAAATGGTGTGAGATACCAAATAAACATAGTCACCTTGTATCTGACAGGTGTAAAGACTTAAGATTTCCAGATAAGTATTCAGTATGTGGTGGAAATCATTATTCATTTTAAAGCAAAACACACCCAATTAAATATGTAACCGTTTTTAAAGAGCATAGCTACATTTTTACAGCTTAATTCAGAATTGTGAAGTATTCAGATCCAAGGAAGAGGACTTTTTCCAAGGGAACAATTATATAACCTTCTGGAAAGCATTTTTCAAATTCACAGCATTCCTTACAAAACAATATTTTTCAAAAAACTGAAAAGGAAAAAAATTAGAAGTATAATAATAACATGATAGTACAGTATTAAAATATGAAGCAAAGTTGCCAAAGGACATTAATTCAGTCAATTATCTTATGTGATAGATGCTCTAGGTCAGCTCCATTCAGAGGGTGGAATGGGGCAGGTGTGACCCAGTTACACTGAATTCTCATTCTCACACCTCCTAAACACATCAGCTGCAATGCCAAATTTTAAGCACGTTTGGCATTAAGGGCTGATCTACCCTCAGAGGGTCAAACATCCCCCTCCTCTTAAAGACCTTAGTCTAAACAGGCCAGGATCTCCCAGTGCCTCCCGGGCCATCCACAGGCGTCCTGATCCATATCTCACAACTGGGCTCAGGAGGCTCCTTAGGACAAAGGGAGGCTGGTGAATTTGCTCCCCTCCCTCACTTCAAACCCATTCACTTTGGAGAAGGAAAGACAGAGGGCAACCTGGGAGAACACATCTGACCTGAAGTGAGCCCCAGTCTGATTTAAGTCAGGAGAAACGTGCTAGCCAAACAGATGGCATTTTGTGAACAGCCTCCATTCTGAAGCTAAGCTCTGTGTTGCTGCGAATCACTTGTTTTCCTGAAAATCTCCAGGTTGCGTCTTCCTTGCACTCCCCCTCCCACCTCCTAAATTCCCAATATTTCCTCCACTAAGGAATCAGGTTGTAGTGAGGTGGAGGAGGAGCTGTCAGAGTTGGTCAACATGGTGAGGGGGGAAGGGGGGTGGCCGAGGTGCAATCAGAATCCTGGGGTGGAGTCTGGGGGCCTGGGAGGGGTTTAGGGCAGGAGAGGGCTCATCCCAGTGGCCAAGGTATTTCATGTGACGGGGCAGGGCTTGAGGAGTAGTGGCAGGCGGGTCCTGGGTGTGACTGGAGGAAAGGGTCCATCCTCGGGGCCTCTGGGGCTGGACAGAGGCGGGGAGGACCCTCCTAGAGGGGGCTGACAGAAAACCGGAACTTGGGCTGAGATTGGGCTGCCTGCTTCCTCTGCAGTTGAAAGATCTCTGTCTTCCCTGGAGCCTCTGCCTTTTCTGGAGTTCCGATCCCGCTGCCTCCTTCCCTCGGAGCCGAGACCTCTCTGCCTTCTGGACCCCGGTTCTGTGGGTGCACGTCCCAGGTCGGTCTGAGCCAGTCCCCTTCTGCTCCACGACCTCCTGGCTTCTGCTGGCTGGTCCTACCACGGGGTGAGCATCCTCCTGGTCTACCTGGAGTAATCCTCTCCCTCTCCCCGTCCCCCTCCCCCCCCCCCTGCCTCTGGACAAGCTCCCTGCCCCTAGCTGTCTCCAGGCTCCCAATCACTTTCCAAGCACTGCAGTCAACCTCCCCAGGGCCCAAAACTCCTGCCTGCTCCCCTCCCCTGGACCCACAATCTGGGAACAGCTCCCATAACAGATCCCAGGCCCTGGCTCCCTGTGTCTAGTCCCCCTTGAGGAATTCCAGGACTAAGCTTCCCCAGACCGTCCCAGGAGAACGGCCCAGTTCCTAGTTAGACCCCAGGACACAGTCCTCCTGCTTTCCCAGGGTCAGTGTCCCCCTTGGAGCCCTTCTGTCACTGCAGTGTCCCTGAGCTCTCTGCCATGAGCTAGGTTAGAATGTCTTTCTCCCAGCCCCCATCAGTGCTCCCCTTCCCCAGGCCTCCTGCTCCCCTGACCCCTCTTCTTTCAGAGCCCTCAGGCCCCCTGCCAGGGGGCTGAATTCCAGCCTGGATTGGGTCTCCCATCCTCAGGCTCCCCCTGGTCGTTCCCTGGTGGCTCCATCCCAGAGCCCTCCCCATCCCAAACCTCCTAAGCTTCCCTACTCCTTAGATCAAGCAGACAGTCTGTTATCTAGATAAAGTGTATGTGTGTGTGTTTCTGTATGTATGTGTATTAGTTGGGGAGAGGGCAGGCAGGGAGGGCAGAGGACCAGCTGCTGGAAGAGCTCTGAGTCTGGAGCTGTTGAGACTCTGATTGGTCTCACCCCACCTGGGATCCCAGGCCCCTTCTGCCTCTTGGTTCTCTGAAGCAGAAGGCCCCCAGGGCAGGGCCAGATCCTTTGTTAATCCCTTTGTAGGCCAGCCTCCTGCCCTGGACCAGCTATGTAGGAAGGGCCTCTGCCCCCCTGGGATCCTTCAGCCTCCCCAGCTCAGCCTGCAGAGGACTAAGGCCTGGCCCCAGCAGGGAGCCTGGAGCCAGAGGGAATGGCCCCTGGGAGCTGCAGACCCCCTGCCCAGGTGAGTGGCCTCTGTGCTCAGACTTGACCAACATCAGCCAGAGAGACGATTTCCTTAGACCTAGAGGATGGTTTGTGAGGCAGGCAATGCCCTGCCTAAGAACTGTTTCCTTGCACAGACAGGCAGGGAATGGAAACAGTAGCAACAGGACTGCTGGGCTCTTTTTGTTTGTTTTTTTTTTGCTTTTAGGGGAGCAATTGGGGTTAAGTGACTTGCCCAAAGTCACAGGGCTAGACTCTCTTTTTATGTTTTTAAAAGTAATTCATTGAAACTTCAGAAGCTCCTGGACCAAACTCCTCTCTGCCCTCCCCCACCCCCATTGCTGCTCTCCCATGTAGGTTTTTAAAGTTTTCCGTCATGATCCCTGAGGCCCAAGGACGACCACCTCACTCATTCCTCTTTATTCTCTAGGGGTCATGTCTTTGGGTCACTCCCCCCAGCCATCCATGGCACTTCTACCCCTTCTCTGGCTCTTGTGGCCAAGCTCCCCTGGTACCAGCTTAAAGGCCAGGAAACCCCTTCCCTCAGTCTTGCTGGGCCCTTCCTGGAGCAGAGCCCTGAAAGCTCCCTCAGCTCTAGGCCTTGGCAGGGCTGGCAGCAGCAGAAATTGCCCTCCTGGGGCTGCTCATGTCCTGCCTCAGGCCACACGGACCTTCCAAAGTCTCTCTGAATCCTTCCCATTTAGGAGTTCTTGGGTGAAGTCCACAAGGCTTTAGAAAGGGTAAAAGGTGAGATTTTTGTTGATAGTTGAAGCCAGAAGGCCCAGGGGATGAGGAAGGACTTTCACATCACAAGAGATGGCCATTGGAAAGGCACAGAGTTAGGAGCATGGCAGGCAGGAGGGCAGTGTCCCTGGACCAGGGAGGCAGGAGGGGGGGCCTGGTTATATGTGTCTGCTGTGTTCTGGAAACTCAGGCAAACACAGTGACTCACCAGGATCACACAGCTAGGAAGAGGCTGAGGTTGGGTTTGAACTCAGACCTTCAGGATCTTGTACCATTTCCTAGCTCCAACATTGGCTTAGTGTGTCCACCTTCCCACCACCCCTCCAGCATTGACTGATGCCAGCTTTTGTCACTTTGGTCAGGTTTGCAGAGTATGAAATGAAGCCTCACTGTGCTTTTGGCTTACCTTTCTTTTATTAGTGGTTTGGAGTATTCTTCCTGTGGTTCAGAATACTTGGCAGTTCTTCTTTTGAGAATTTTTTGTCTGCCGTCAGGATGATCTGAGTTCAAATCTAGCCTGAGACATTTATTGTCTGTATGACTCTGGGTAAGTCACTTAACCCTGTTTGCCTCAGTTCTTCTTCTGTCCAGCAAGCTGGAGAAGGAAACTGCAAAGCATTGCAGTATCTTTGCCAGGACAAGCCCAAATGGGGTTACACAAAGTAGAACCTGACTGGAAGAACTGAACCAGAAAGTAGCACCCCTGTGGATGGTCAGCAGAGTGTGGTGCAGGACGCTGGTCTGAGCCCCATTTCCTCCCTGACTCTCTTCCTAGTTTTCTCAGCAGGTGTTTTTAAACCCAATAGCTGGTGTTCCCTCAAGGGGGCTTGTTTTCCTCTTTATCAAACGCTGGCTTCCCAGGATCTCTTGTTTCCGCATCTCCCTCCTTCAGTCTCTTCAGCTGATTTATCTGTTATTTCACCAGTCAGGCAGCTTTGCTGAGGGCTGCTTCATGAGATAATCTGAGTCCAGAGGTGTTGTTCAGTCTTTGTCCTCTCTTCTTTTCATCCCTTCCCTTGCTCTAGTGGATCCTTTGTTTTCCAAATGAATTTTGGTGTGATTTTATTCAGCCCTGTGGCCTGTTCCCTCCCTAACTCTTGGGCTGCTCATCATGACCCATCCGGGGTTTTCTGGGCAGAGATGTTGCAGTGGTTGGCCATTTCTCTCTCCACCTCATTTTACAGATGAAGACACTCAGTCAAACAGCGTTCAGAGATTGGAACTGTTTCCCATTCTTATTTCTTTATGAAAGGGAAGGATATTTTGATAATGTCTGCCTTTTGACATTTGTTTGCAGTGTCTCTGTGCCCTGGTTTGATTTATTAAAAGTTCCACATGGGAGAAAGAAATATGCACGTTCCTGTGTTGTCCCATGTAGAAGATGCCCTGGGGCTTTTGCCTCTAGTTTCTCCAGAAATTCATTCTTCCCTCCTGCTTTTATCTCCTGCTATTACTTCTTCCCCTCCCTTTTCCTCAGTCAGGTGGATTGCACTTCCTCTCTTCCCTTTCAGCTTGTCCTATTCATTAAATTTGTAATGACATCAAGTTTTGTGCCCCCTTCCCACAAGGATTTTCCTCCTTCTCTTTGGTATCTGTATTTTCTTTCTGTTTTATCTAGACTCTCATTCTCTGATACATGACAGCCATAATCATCTGAATTCTTTCTTTTCTCTGTGTAGTTCATACATTCAAATCCTCCCAGGTATCCCTTATAAGCTCTGCCCTCCAGATACTTTCTGGCACTGCCTCGTAGGGCTTAACCCTTGGTCTCCCCTTTTCCATTCTGCCTTGCTTTCAGAATAATGTGCATAATGCAGGTGTCCCTCTGTTATGGGAATGTGAAGATCTTCCCTGCTCCTAGGCCTTTTCATAGGCTTAAGTGACCCTGATTTGAAAATATAGTCTGCTCCCTAATAGGCTGAATGTGGTCACATTGATCCTTTGGCAGGACCCTTGTTCTCCAGAAATGCCCACACCTTATTACCTTGTGATTGGGAAGTGGGTCAAGAGGGCTGTGACATTCTCTGATCCAGGACAAGACCATATACAAAGGTTTTGCTTTGGGGCTCACTTTGGGAAAAGTTGTGTGATTTGGCCAGATGAGACCCTGGGAAGGGGTTGAGCCCCCCGCCTTTCAAAACCCAAATGTTGAGGCTTCCCTCTCGAGTAACTGACTAGGTATGGATGTCATGGTCAGACGGCTGGAAGTCCCGCCTGCTGCTCTGTTTCTTTGTCTGCTTGTAACTTGTATTTGTATTCTCTGAAGTTCAGGATGCTGACTTTTCCCCCTGAACTAGGTAAATGATATATGTTTAATTGATTAAAGTATGGTTGTTAACCCATTTTGAGTTGCTTTCCTTTAAAAAAGCAGATCTAATAACCTGTGCTAGCAGCCATCCTGGGTATGCTAGGGTGCTTGCTGATACACCCTCATGGTAGAGAAGATCTCCTCCTATTGACTTCCCAAAGGGTGGGCAACTTGCAGCCTTAAGGCCACATGTGGCCTTCTGAATCCTTAAGTGGGGTCTTTTAATGGAATCTAAATTTTACTGAACAAAAATACATAAATTGGTTCTGTAAAATTTGAATTCAGTCAGAAGTCTGCATGTGGACTGAAGTGGACTGAAACTCAGGACCCACATATACAAAAATAATAGTAGCAGCTCTTTTTGTGGTTGTGACGAATTGGAAATCGAGGGGAGACCTTTCAATTGGGGAATGGCTGAATAAGCTGTGGTATATGATTGTAATGGAATATTATTGTGGTATAAGAAATGAGGAGCAGGTAGACTTCAGAGAAACCTGGAAAGACTTACATGAACTGATGCTGAGTGAAGTGAGCAGAACCAGGAGAACATGTTACCCAGTAACAGCCACATTGTGTGTTGGCTGACTTTCATAGACTTAGGTCTTCTCAGCAATATGAGACAACCCCAAAGGGCTCCTGATGGAAAATGCTATTCACATCAGGAAAAGAACTCTGGAGTCGAGACACAGATCGAAGCTTACTACTTGCCTTTTTTGTTTCTTTGTTTTTGTGGTTTTTCCCTTTGGTTCTAATTCTTCTTTACAACATGAATAATGTGGGAATGTGTTTAATATGAATGTATATGTAAAATCTATATCAGATTGCCCACCATCCTGGGGAGGGATGAGAAGAAAATTGAAAACTGAAAAACTTATGAAAGTAAATATTGAAAACTAAAAATAAATCAATTAATTAAAAATAAAAAAATAAAGGCCATTATAGCCCAACCCCCTCCTCCCTTTTCAGTCTTCTTATACCTTATCCCCAATATCTACCATTCGATCCAGTGACACTGGCCTCCTGGTGTCTCTCACCCACCTCCAGGCATATTCAGTGGCTCCCCCCATGTCTCCAATACTCTCCTTCCCCACTTCAGATTGCTGACATTCCTGGCTTCCCTTAAGACCCCACTGAAACACCACCTTCTACAGGAAGCCTTCACTAGTCCCTCCTAATTATCTTGCCTTGCCTCTCTCATTTCCTGTTTGTCCTGTGCACAGTTTGCTTTGTTTTTATTTCTCTGCATTTTGTCTCCCCATTAGACTAAACTCCTTGAGGACAAGGACTGTCTTTTGGCTCTTTACTTATCCCCAGTGTTTACCATAGTGCTGGACACATGTGGAATTGAATGGAAAATCTCTAGTCCTTGATTAGTCTTTGGCCTCTCTCTTCCCTCCAGCCCCCTCTTCTTCTGCCCCCTTTCAGGTGTCTTTCCATGGTGTAATGGGATCTCAAGAACAAGCCTTCCTTTGCAGGCAGGGTGCCACACCATTGTGTCCTCCTCTTCACTGGGACCTTTAGCAGACTTCCTCCTTCCTCCCTGGCTCCTCTTGTAGTTTTAGGGAAAAGTCTGTTACTGGTCTTTCTTTCTCCCTGTCACCTTTATTGTTTGTAATTATTTGCTCCTCCTGCTTTTCTGTTCTTCATGGTGTTTGAGAAGCAAATAATCTCATTAGTTCTGGCTTTCTTTTCAGGGAGGCAGTCAGTGCTCAGAGACTAGTATAGAGTCACACAGCCAGTAAGTGTCTGAAGCCTGATTTGAATTCAGGTCCTCTTGATTCCAGGGCCAGTGCTCTAGAAGCAGACTCAGTAGTGGTATTGCTGGATCATTGCTGGATCCAGGGGTTTAGGCAGGTTAATAACTGTTTGGTCCTAATTCCAGATCGTTCTCCAAAATGGTTGGAGTAGTTCACAATTCCACCCACAATGATTTAGTTTCCCAGGTTCTCCACATCTCCTCCAACAATTGTTGCTTTCCCCTTCAATCATTTTAGCTAATCTGAAAGGTGTAAAATGAATTCTTAAGGTTGTTTTAATTTGCATTTCTCTAATCAATCACCTGGGCTGCATGCTGAGCACCAGTGCTCTCTGGAACAAATTCTTCCATTCCCTTCTCATTTCTAGTGATTTTGGAATAGTTTAGCATATTTTAGTATCTTTTCCATTCTATCTGAAAGTATTTTTCCTTGTGGCTTGTAGACCTCCGTTAGCCTCAAGGAACTGATGGTCTAACATAGGAAGATACCATGCAAAAAACGATGAAGAAGGGTCCATGAGAGGAGAAGGTATGTGATACAAGAGCATTGTGGAGAAGTCAGTCAGAGAAATCCCAAAGAAGTAGACCCAGGTGAGAATTTAGATGTCTCAGATAAGTTTTCTTCTTCAACAGTGGTTCAGGGGTCCTAACTCCATCCCATTTCAATGTGGGAAGGTTGTGGGAGGCTTGAAATGCTTCTGTTGAGTATGAATTAGGTAATAAATTAGAGATCAGTTATAGATCAATAAAGAGATTGCCATCCTATAGTGAGAGCCCACACAATGAATACTATGCAATGAAGAGGCTCAAGAGACCTTAGTGAAAAAGAAAGATTTCTACATTTTAGGGAGTCAAAAAAAGTGAAAAAGTTTAATAGATACCTCAGTTGTTCAAAGGCAAAGTAATGAACAAAGGCAGAAAAGGGTAAAATATGGATTAAAAAGTGACCGTGATTCAAATGTTTAAAGACAAAATCACAATGATAGGGGCATGTGGGTGGCACAGTGAGTAGAGCATCAGCCCTGGAGTCAGGAGGACCTGAGTTTAAATCCAGCCTCAGACATGTAAACCTTACTAGCCATGTGACCCTGGGCAAGTCACTTAATCTCAATTGTCCTTTTCCCCACCAGAGAAGAAAAAAAAATCACAATAAATGGGAAGATGGTTTTATACTTAGGATGGAGAATTGTTCCCAAACATCAGAGTCTTTGATAAAGTGAATCACATGCTAATGATGGAAATAGAAGACCATCACATTTCCAGCACATCGGCCAAACACACAGTGTACCTGTAGCAGACTGGAAGTCTCGATGACTTCTCCTAAGCACCAGGATATTTTCAGACTGGCCTAACCTCCCCTGTGTGTGGTCCATCAGTCAGTCTCTTAACTCATTCTCTTGACTTTTCTTCTCCCAAGTCTCCAGAATTCTAGTTGTATCTTTACATCTTTTCTTTCTCTTGGGGAACCGGGTAATGACTGTTCCATGGGCTCAAAGAAAACCACTAAGTACTGATTTTTAAAAATGGATTAAGGAATCCTTCTTTTACCACGACAGCTATTCCTATTTCTCTGTAACTAAATATTATACTTAAGGAATATATGCTATTGTGAAACAAAAGCAGTCAAAGAAAACGTGCAAGATACTTTGGTCATAAGACATCAAAGCCAAAGGAGCCTCAAGTCCTCAACATAACAAGTGATAACTCAGCTTCACTAGGCTGGAAATGCTCATGTCACTCAGTTCAGTCCAGATTGTCATTTAATATCTCTTTGGAATTGTCTCTGTGAGCAATTTGGCTAAGAATTTATTTCACCCTCTTGGAAAGTAAGAGGATTACTTTTTCTTTCCTCTCTTTTCTATAATTACATGTAAATCCTCCCCTCCTTCCCTTAGAATACACTGTACTTGCCGGCTTCTCACAAATTTTTTTTTTGGGGGGAGGGCAGTTGGGGTTAAGTAACTAGCCCTCGGCCAGTTTCTGTGTTAAGTGTCTGAGGGTGGATTTAAACTCAGGTTCTCCTGACTCCAGGGCCGGTTCTCTATTCACTGCGCCACCTAGCTGCCCCAGCTTCTAAAAATTCCACATAGAATTGGCTTTTTAACATATCACTTCTACCATTTCTGAGAAGGCAGAAATTTCACATCATCTTCTTTCTTTCTCTTCCGCAATCATCTGTATTCAAAAATAAAACATACAGTTTGTCTCAGTTTTCATAGGAAGACATTTTCCATAGAAAGACATTTCTCACCTTTATTCCAACTGACCATATCAAATATTTTTCTGAATATTCCACTGGGCTCTTAATGATTATGTTTCAAGCGTTGACCCTGACACTCATCAAGGGTAAGACCTTTGGGAAAATCCCCTTTCTCTGCTTCAGTTTCCTCCTCTCACCTCAGGAGGGTTAGACTACAAGAATTCTGGAGGCTCCTTCAGCTCTAAATCCTGTCACTTTTGACTGTTTAGGAGCCGGTGACATTCAAGGATGTGGCTGTGGACTTCACCCTGGAGGAGTGGGGCCTCTTGGACTCTTCTCAGAAGGAATTGTACAAGGAGGTCATGCTGGAGAATGCCAGGAACCTGCTCTCCCTGGGTAAGAACACTTCCCTTGACCAGTCTGAATCTGCTGTTAAAGGGAATATCTTCATTCCTGAGTGTGTTGGCTTTGGAGCATTTTATCAATTACTAGAAAGGGAAAAGGGCTGGTCTACTGTGTCCCTGAGACAGAGTCCTCCTGCTGCCTGGTTTTCCTATAAAACCTCAGTACATTATATGAAGAAAACCAGGAGGTTGCCTGGTTGCTCCTGAAACTGTCTCTTGCCTGTTCTAGCAACATTGAGGTCCCAGATCAGATGAGTGTTGGAGTATCTCAGGTGGGGAAGTCATCCCACATGATGTGGTCCAGCCTCTCCCTGGCCATGAATCTTGTCTGCCAAATCTCTGAGAGCTGCTCCGGCAGCTTTTCCCTCCTCTCCTTCCTCTGTGGGATGGGCCAAGTATTTAGGAGATTCTTTGGGAGAAGCCTCAGTTTGTAGCTTCCAGGTCCCAGCTGTGCCTGGTAGGGCACGTTTCTCCTTCATCTTCCTTGACATTGCCCCAAATTCCAACCCAGATAATGGGAAGGGAAGAAAGGGGGAATGTATTTCTCTTGACCAACTCTTGTGCCAAGTGCTTTCTTTACAATATGATGTCATTAGGTGATATTATTATCCCCATTTGATATTCAAGAAAACTGAAGCAAACAGAGGTTAAGTGACTTGTCCAGAGCACACAGCTAGTAACTGAGGCTGGATTTAAACCCTGGCATTCCTGGCTCCAGGCCCAGGGCTCCCTCCACTGAACTACCAGCTACCTCTAATTCCTAGATAATAGAAGCTATGTAAGGAGAGTCTCTTGCAGGGATGAAGGTGCTCCAGGACCAAATTTCTTTTTTTGTTTTTTTTTGTTTTGCTTTTCTTGGCAGTGAGAAGGCTGGGCATTTGGGGTTAAGTGGTTAAGTGACTTGCCCCAGGTCACACGGCTACTAAGTGTTACGTTTCTGAGGCCAGATTTGAACTCAGGTCCTCCTAATGCCAGAGCCAGTGCTCTATTTCCTGTGCCACCTCGCCGCCCCCAACAACCAAATTTTCTGAATCCAAATTGGCTCCATGATCTTCTCCCCATCTCTCCCCAAAGCTCCCAAACTAAATGCTATGGAAACTTGCTTCAGGACTTCTGGGAACCCTGCAGTGCTCCTTGCTGGCAAGCCCCTGGCTCTGGCAGGAATATCAGACTGGCCCTAAATCAAAGTCTGCACTAACGTTCATTGAGGTCCCCAACAGGAGAATCTCATCAGATGTTGTGATTCCCTGAAGGAAGAGTCCCAAGGTTTTTATAAGCTTTAGATAATGGGGAATAGGGGAGGAGACAGGCACAAAGCTGATTCATCAGGGTCTGATTTTCTGGAACTCAAGCCTGATCTGCCCATTCTTCTGTGGGTTGCTTACTTTACAAGCTTTAATGGCAGAATAAGGCAGATCTGTGCTAACATGATGGAGTGATTCTCAAAATAAAGTAGCTTTACATGCGCACTCTTCCCTAAAGAGACCTGAATCACAAGGTTTTCTCCATCCTCATCCCTCATTCCCCATGCTCAGGGTGGCCAGTTCCCAGAGAGCATCTGATTTCTTATTGTGAGGAAAGGGAAGCCCCATGGCTGCTGGAGCCAGAAAGCCTGAGGACCTGCCATCCAGGTGAATGAGGGGAAAGCAGGTGTGTGAGAACTGGGATGACAAGAGGCTTCTAGGTGGGGAGTGAAGCAAGTGCTAGATTTGGGGGCAGGAAGACCTGACTTGGAATTCTCTTTCAGACACTTTTTAGCAGTATGATCCTGGACAAGTTACTGAACCCCTGAGCCTCAGTTTTTCCATCTGTAAAATGAGGGATTTATACCCAGTGGCCTTGAAGCTCTCTTCCAGTGATAAATCTATGATCCTATAAAAAGTCATTGTTGGGAATTTGGGGGAAGGAACTCTCCTCAAAGTGCAAAAAGCATTAGGCTTTCTGATATGGGCTCTTTCTTAGGCTTTCTTCAAGTCAGTGAACTTTTATTAAGTGCCTGCTCTGTGCCAGACCCCATCTTGAGCACCAGGGATATAAAGAGGCACAAGGAACATCTTTTGTTCCCCTGGAGCTCCCAGTCTAAGGGAGCAGACAACCTGCCAAGAATGATATAGAAACCTGTGGTGGACAGGAAGAATAGGAGCTCATTGAGAGACGGAAGGCCCTATAAGTAAGGAAGACTAGAAGTGCTTCTTGTGGAAGGTGGACTTTAGCTGGGGCTTCAGGGGAGCCAGGGCAAATATTCTAGGCATGGGAGTGCTGAGGGAAGCCTGTGGACTCAGGAAGTGGAGTGTCCTGTTTACAGACCAAGAGGGAGGTCCATACCACTGGATTATATCACATTTGGTGGGAATATCATGTGAAAGAAGACTGGAAGATTTGGAGAGGAGTAGGTGACAAGGTACTTTAATAGCGCCAGAGAGTATTTAATATTTGACCTTTTGCTACAGAGCCACAGGAGGTTGTTGGGTACAGGGTGATGTGACCAGTACAGAACTTAAGGAAGATGAAGTTTGACAACTGGGTGGAGGAGTAACTGGTGTGAGGGGAGACTTGAGGCAGCTGAGCCATCAGTAGGTTCTTACAGTACCTCAGGTGTGAAGTGATTGGGGTCTGAAAAAGGAAGAGTAGGAGTGTTGGGAGTGGAGAGGGTGCATGGGACAGATGTTACCAAGGGGTAATCACATGCCTTTGTAGCAAATTGAATGTGAGCGTTGGGAGACGGAGGAGTGTGTGACACCTCATTTATGAGTCTGCTTTATTGGGAGAATTCCTTGGAGAGCCTTTGGAAAGTGGGAAGAGGAGGGATTGGGGAGAAAAGAATGAGTGTAATATGACGAACTGAGAAAGGAGTACAGCTAGAACCCAGACAGAAAGCAAGAGAAGGGTGGTTGAGTGTCACAGTCTGCAGAGAAGGCAAGGAGGATGAGGATGAAAAAATGGCCTGTGCATTTAGCAGCTTTGAGCTTCTGGGTAATTTTGGAGAGAGGAGTTTCCATCGAACAGTGAAATTGGGGGCTAGACTGCAGTGAATTTCAGAGAATGCATAAGAAGGGAGTTGGTGACACAAGTTGTAAATGGGCATCTCTGGTTGTCTAGCCAAGAAATGGAGAAATATTGGAAAAATACCTCTATGGGTTGAATTCTATGTCCCCTCATCTCTAAGGATCAGTCTTTGGCCTCTTGGAGAGTCATTGGCCTGATTCATTGAGGTGACAGCTACTCTAAGTTTCAGCAAATGAAAAGGAGAAACTTCCAAATGTCCCATAGTATGAAATGCTTCAGGAGCCGAGAATAATGTCTCTGTAATGTTCACCATTGGTCTGGTCAGGTGACAGCAGGATTAGGACCAGACAAAGGTGACTCAATATAGAAGATAATGTGTAAGAAAGAGACACAAAGAAGGGTGAGGCCAGAACCTGCATTTGTCACCTTAGAAAGACACCAGAATAGAAGGACTGAGGTAGAGCCTGGGGCTTTGATTAAGCACCTCCACTTTTCTTGGTGCTGTGCTAAACCTTGGGGGTACGTAGAAAGGGATAAACCAGTCCCTACTGTGAAGGAGCTCCCAATCTGGTCTACAGACACGGAGGTGGTTTGAGAAGAAGCAAGGTATTGGGAACTTCACTCTTAGCTGATCCAGAAAAGAGAGTGTTTTGGAACAGAATTTATCATTAGTGCCATTGTAAATAAGGGAATAGAAGGAGAAAGACTAACAGTGGTTTAAGGAGAGCAGAATTAGGGAGCAAAGAGTCAAAACCAAATTAAAATTGATAAAAATGCAAGAACACCTCAGAGATACTGTGAGTTTGGTTCTGGGGCACCTTAGTTAATGAATATTGTCTTAAAATACATCACATGAATTTTTTTGCTTCCTAATTGGTATAAAATTTATATCTACACTACACCGCTCTCCATTACATGTGCAGTACTGTTATGCTAGAAAAAAAATCTATGTACTTTAATTTAAAAATATATTATTGCTATAAAAGCCATCTAACATGTAAACCTTCAGTGAGTTGTATTCTTGTTACTGGTGGAGACTCTGGCCCAGTGTTGATGGCTGCTGACTGCTTAGGGTGGTGGTTGCTCAAGGTTGGTGGTGACTGTGACAATTTCTTAAAATAAGGCAACAGTGAAGTTTGTCCCATTGATTGAATCTTCTTTTCCCTTGAACTTAAAGCCCTATTGTGGGGTTATTAATTGACCTAATTTCAACATCATTGTGTCTCAGGGAATAGGAAGACTCAAAGAGAGGGAGGGAACACATTAACATAGAATGAAATTTTTTTTTCTTAAAAAAAGAAGAAAGTGCAAGGCAGACAGATCATCTAGTACCATGGACAGAGCATGCCCAGTCACAGGGTTAGATATCTTGTCTCAGCTTCAGGGATGTTGGTCATGTCACTGAACTATTCTGAGCTCATGGCCTGAGTTGTGAATGTGATGAGAATGATGAACCTGCCAGTCTCATAGGTGTGTTGTGATGATCCAATGTGATTGAGCATTAAGCTCTCTTTCAATCAAATCATCCAGCTGATGGGAGCCAATGGTATTTTTGAATGATTGGTTCTGTTTATTGAACTTGAAGACTTTTCTGTTAGTCTGGGAAAATAGGATGTAGATACTTTTGTCATTGGAATACAATTAAATATCTGTGTTTATGTGGCTCTATATACATGTTTTATGGCTTCTTTTTTTGCAGGAGAGGTTGCAACTAAAATGAAAGAGAATGCTGCAAAACAAAGCATTTCTGTGAAAGAAAATCCCAAATGTTTTTTGAGTGATCGTTCATGTGGCCACACTAGTAGACAAATCTGCACTGTATTTTTCAGAATGCACACAGAGAAACCTTATGATTGTCATCACTGGGGGAAAGACTTCAGTCAACAGGCATCCCTTACTGATCATCAAAAAATTCAGACTGGAGAGCAATCACATGAGTGTCATTATGAACTTGGGAAAGGTACACAATCATCCATCCTTATACGTCAGAAAATTTACAGTGATAAGAAATCTTGTGAATGTAATCAATGTGGAAAGGCTTTCAGTTGTAAAAGCCATCTTGCTCTACATCAGAGAATCCACACTGGAGAGAAACCTTATGAATGTGATCAATGTGGAAAGGCTTTCACACAGAGGGACAATTTTGATCAACACCAGAGAATTCACACTGGAGAGAAACCTTATGAATGTGATCAGTGTGGAAAATCTTTCAGATGGAGCTCCAGTTTAATTGTACATCAGAGAAGACACACTGGAGAGAAACCTTATAAATGTAATCATTGTGGTAGGGCTTTCATTCAGTGGGCTGATTTTGATATACACCTGAGAATCCACACTGGAGTGAAACCTTATGACTGTAATTATTGTGGCAAGGCTTTTAGACAGGGGGCCCATTTTGCTGCACACCTGAGAATTCACACTGGAGAGAAACCTTATGAATGTGATCAATGTGGAAGGGCTTTTAGATATAACTTTCAGCGTGTTCAACATCAGAGAAGCCACACAGGAGAGAAACCTTATCAATGTGATCAGTGTGGAAAGGCTTTCATTTACAAGGCCAGTCTTGCTTCACATCAGATGATTCATACTGGAGAGAAACCTTATGAATGTGATCAATGTGAAAAGGCTTTTAGACGGAACTATCAGCTTGCTGAACATCAGAGAATACACACTGGAGATAAACCTTATCAATGTGATCAATGTGGAAAGGCTTTCCGTTGCAGCTACATGCTTGCTGAACATAAGAGAATTCATACTGGAGAGAAGCCTTATGAATGTGATCAATGTGGAAAGGCTTTTAGATGTAATGTTCAGCTTGCTCGACATCGGAAAAGCCACACCGGAGAGAAACCTTATCAATGTCATCAATGTGGAAAGGCTTTCAGGTACAGCACCAATCGTACTCGACATTTGAAAAGCCACACTGGTTAGAAACCTTATCAGTGTAATCCATGCAAAAAGCCTCTCAAATGCAATTCCACTGCTGCTGTACATCAGAGATTCCACAGTGGGGAAAAAACTTTCAAATATTGCTCTGATCTTACTCTTCATCAGAGAAGTCACACATGAGAGAAATCTGATAGGTGTTTAGAATGTGATAAAGCGTTTAATGCACACTCTTCCCTTCCTAAACATGAGAGAATCCACACTAGAGACTATGCCTCATTGTTATGATCTACATTGGAAAATCATTCAGGTTAAAGTTATACCTCATTTTTCATCAGAGAATTTACATGAGAGAGAAATCATGCATGTGAAAAGGCATCCACATAGAGTACAGAGCCTCTTAGACATCTGAAAATTCATCTAGGGAGCAAGCCCTGTAAGAACTCAATGTGGGAAGGCTGTCAGCCAGACAGCTTCTCTTTTCATCAAGGATTCAGAGTGGAGAGAATACTTTAAAATGTTCTCAATTAGGTCCTACCTTTCCCTGAAAGGTCACTAGACATCATGATACTCACTATGTACAGAAGCTTTTTTGCAAAGATTTTGAAAAGGCCTTCCCCTGAAGCTCAAACATCCCTGGATAAATCTTGCTGGAAATAAAACTCACATGTCTAATTAGTGAGAGGACATCTCTTCATGCAGCAAAGTCCTCATGAGGTGTAACATATTTTATATTGGCCATTGGAACTCTGGAAATTGCCTTTTCCTCTGAAATCCTAAGGTTACTCCTGATTACCAGAAAACATTTCATGATAGTCTTCTACCATTCCCCATGTAATTGGTACTCACTTTGTCTCATCATGCTGGCTGGTACAAAAAGCCCTACTATAGATATTTTAGTCTCACCTGGACATTAATTTTGTAATGATGTCTTAAACTGCTGCATGGCAGTATGGATAGAAGACTGTCTCTGAGGCCACAGGTCCTCAGATCAAATTCGTTCTCTCATGGTTACTGGTTATGTGTCCTTGGTCAAGGAAGTTACTCTATTCTTGCATGGGTTGTTCCATCTATAGAATGGGAATAATAATAATATCACCTACCTGCTAGGGTCAGTGAGAGGATCAAATGGGACAGTATTGGTCAAGTGCTTTGCAAGCATTAAATCTCTATGTAAAGTGAACTGCCTGTGAGCCCAGTACTATTATTTTTCCTTAAGTCATAAGTCTCATAACAAAGTGCATGGTCTAAAAGGTATGGGTAGTTTAGTCACTTTTTGAACTCAAGTCCTTCTGACTCCAGGGCTGGTGCTCTATTCACTGCATCACCTCACCGGCACCATCACTTTTTCTTTCTTCAAATTGACGTTCAAAAGAATGTAGGTCAAAGTAGTATGTTGCAATGGATATAGAGAAGAATTTCAAGTTGAGGAGGCTTGACTTTCCATCTTGTCTCAGATTCTCTTGCACTGTGTAATTCTGGATGAGGAATAAACTCTTTGTGCCTACATTTACTCATCTCTAATATCAGATTGGCTCATGTAACAGAAAAGGAAAATGATGGATGATGGAGAAGATGTGGGAAAATCACAATACTAAGGCTTTGTTGTAGAGTTGTGAATGGATCCAAGCATTATGGAGAGCAATTGGGAGCTATGCCCAAAAGGCACATGCCCTTTAATCGAACCATACCACTAGTAGGTCTATAGCCTAGGAGATCATAAAAAAGGGAAAAGGACCTACATGCACAAAAACATTTATAGCAACTCTTTGTGGTGGCAAAGATTGAGAAATTGAGGTAATGCTCATTATTTGGGGAATGACTGAACAAGTCATCATATATGAATCTAATAGAATACTATCGTTCTATAAGAATTGTGAGCAGGCAGATTTCTGACTAATGTGGAACATTGTTTCCATGATTCTATAACTATAACTTCTGTCAGATTCGTCGCTGTCTGTGGGAGGGTGACTAAGGTAGAGGAAGGAAGGAAAAAATTGAATTTCAAAATATTATAAAAAATGAATGTTGAAAACTAAAAAGCAAGCAGTGGATTGAGGAAGGGAGATAGTTCAGAACTTAAAATGTTACGATAATATATAATTTAAAATGGAGAGGTTGAATTCAATGCTTTCTTCTATCATGCCTTCTGATTCAAAATTGGTGTCCTCAAGTACATTCCAAAGCCACATCTGGTATTCTAGAAAGGCAACCTAGAAGGACCAAGTCCTGAGACTAACAGAAAACTATCATCATTGAAATTGTCCTTTGCTAGAGAAAAATAGAGATTCTGTACAAATCAGATATGTTATATTGAAAAGAAAATCAGTGTACTAACTCTGTGTTCAGTAAATCCCGAGATCTTCCTGGCTAGTCCTAGATTTCCTAATCACTACAAAATACTGAAAACTGCAGGCAATCTGGCAGAAACTCATTGTAGTCCAATGTTTCATAGTGTAGATCAGAATTAGCTCCAAATGCATACATGCCTGAGATACGAAATGTCACAGCAACAAATGAGAGAATTAAGGTTCATTTTTGAATTATTGAGTGGGGAAAAGTGCACCTCCAGAGAAGGGGTGGAGTAAAATGGAGAATTTTTATTACATGAAGCAATTTGTGCATCTAAAGGGTAAAAGGGAAGCAATTAGATGGGGACATGATTTGCTTTTTTTCCAATAATGGTCTCATTTCCAAGTATTCAAGGAATGGATACAAATGTATAAATACCCGCCATTCCGCAGTGGATCTCTCTTCAAAAGTTATGAATAGACAGTTTTCAGGGAAAGAAACTAAAGTTTTCAGTGACCATATTTTTAAAATGGCTCACATCTGTAACCACTAATGCACATCACTAATAATTGGAAAGATTTTCTGAGTGGCAAAAGTGATAAGAAAATGAAATCACCTATATTAGATGGGAATTTTAGATGAAACTTTCAGCATTCTCAACATTAAAGAAGCCACATTGGAGAGAAACCTTATGAATGTGATCAATGTGGAAAGGCTTTTAGACAGGCCTTTTTAATATGGCTACTTCCCTGTTGAGTTATTAAAATAAATGGGTTAACAGTCTGAAAATTGTAATAATGAAGTGCCTTTTCCCTTAAATTTGTGTGTGTGTGTGTGTGTGCTTTTTTGAGGTGAAAGGCAGGGCAATTGGGGGTAAATGACTTGCCCAAGGTCACATGGCTAGTAAGTGCCAAGTGTCTGAGGCCAGATTTGAACTCAGGTCCTCCTGACTCCAGGGTCAGTCCTCTATTCACTGGACCACCTAGTAGCTTCCCTTAAATTTTTATGATTTAATAAAAGGTTTGAGGAACCTACCACCCCAACCAGAGTCCTGATCTGAATTTGTAACAGTGCTTGGGTAAATTTAACTGAAAAGAACCAAACTGATGTCATTTGACAAAAGTTTGGCATCTTATCAATTGAACTGCTGTAGGAGAATTAGATTGTTCAAAAATGATTAAATAATTCAGTGGGTAATATTTTCCTCTAAACTCGCCTTCTAGAGGGAAAGACTTCAGTCTTACTGTTCATAACTGCCCTGTGGATCAAGCAATAACTGAGAAATCAAAATCTCCAAATTCTAGTATACTACAGAAAGGTGACTCTGAAATTCTTCTGAGTAATATTTAAGAACGGGAGAGGAAGCCTGGCATGTGGTAAACATTATCTAAATGGACTATTGTTACCTGCTTGATTGACTCTACTTACTCCATACTCACTAACTCAACTCTGAGTTTTAGATGTCATTAGATGTGATTAATAAAATGCCAAAGGAGATAAGATGATTTTTCCTGTTAACATATTCAAAAATATACGTTCCCTTTCATTTGCTGTATACCTTCCAGGGATGTACACTTTCCCAGAGCCAGTTCAGTGCTTGGGAAACTCTAAAAGAAAGTGTGGGAGAGAAGAGGTACTAGACTGACTACCAAACTGACATCTCTAGAGCCATTGTGCTGACCTCATTGTTGTATGCCTTTGAAACATTGACAGTCTACCAGTGCCATAATAGGAAACTGAATTGCTTTCATTTGAAGTGTTTTAGGAAGACTCTGCAAATCGTCTGGCAACATAAGGTAGCAGACACTGAGGTCCTTTTTCAAATTAAACTGCCAGGTATTCAAACTCTGCTTCAGAGAGCACAGCTGTGATGTACTGGCCACAGAGTTCGAAAACAACTTAAGCTTGCCAAAAAGACTATATTATCAAGAGGATTCTGGGAAGATGGTGGAGTATTTAAAAAAAAATTCCAGCTCTCCATATTTCCCCCCACAGAAGAGATAAAATATCACCATACTGATCTTTTACAAGAGGTGATAAGTGAATTCTTTCAATTTTGATCTTACCCTCTGGTTGTAGAATATCAGGGCACTATCTCTTTTTTTTTATTTGTTTTTTTGTTTACGTCATTCATTTTCATAAGATTTTTGAGTTACAAATTTTCTCCTCATCTTTCCCCTACCCCACCCCTACCCCCAAAACAGTGATGACTCTGTGGAGCCCCTCCCCTGGTCTGCTCTCTAACTTTCTGGTAGGGCAGGGAAGGTTTCCCTATCCCAGCCCCTGTATATTTTGATTCCTAGTTGCAGGTATTGCAGAGCTTTATATTCTAGATTCTTTCAATTCCTCCCTTGTCACCCACCCCCACTGGAAGGACAACTAATTCAATACAGGCTGTATAGGTGTGATTATACAGGACATATTCATAGTGGACATATTGTGACAGTGATCATATGTCCCTCCTTCCTATCCCTCCCCCCCGTTCTGTTTTCTACCCTGTCCCTGTCCCTGTCCCTTTATTGAAGTGTGAGCATCTAGCATCCCTCCCCCAGACCCTGCCCTCCCCTCTGTCATCCTCCCTGTCATCCCCCCGCCCCCTACTCTCTTGTGTGGCATGACGCCGATTTTAGAGTTTATGCCCATTTCTTCCCTAAGCCAGATTCAATGAGAGTAAATGAAAGTAAAGTTGTAACAGTT
>CM053596.1:2641080-2675640 GCA_028646575.1 Pseudocheirus occidentalis | reverse complement strand
CCTGAAGTGAGCCCCAGTCTGATTTAAGTCAGGAGAAACGTGCTAGCCAAACGGACGGCATTTTGTGAACAGCCTCCATTCTGAAGCTAAGCTCGGTTTTGCTGGGAATCACTTGCTTTCCTGGAAATCCCCAAGTTGCCTCTTCTTGTTCTCCTCCTCCCACCTCCTAAAGTCCCAATCTTTCCTCCACTAAGGAATCCGGTGGTAGTGAGGGGGAAGAGGAGCTGTCACAGCTGGCCAGCCTGGTAGGGGGTGGTCCAGGGAGCCCTGGGGTGGAGTCTGGGGGCCTGGGAGGGGTCTAGAGCAGGAGAGAGCTCATCCCAGTGGCCAAGGCATTCCATGTGATGGGGCAGGGCTTGGGGCGCAGCGACAGGCGGGGTCCCGAGCTCCTGGTCCTGGGTGTGATTGGAGGAAAGGGTCCATCCCGGGGCCTCAGCAGCTGGGCAGAGGCGGGGAGCATCCTCCTAGAGGGGGCCGGCAGAAAACCGGAACTTGGGCTGAGATTGGGCTGCCTGCTTCCTCTGCAGCTGATCGATCTCTGTCTTCCCTGGAGCCTTTGCCTTTTCTGGAGTTCCAATCGCGCTTCCCTCCTTCCCTCGGAGCTGAGACCTCTCTGCTTTCTGGACCCCGGTTCTGTGGGTGCACGTCCCAGGTCGGTCTGAGCATCCCCCTCCCGCCCCACCCCTTCCTGGCTTCTGCTGGCTGCTCCCACCATTGGGTCTCATTCTCCACCTCAGACCACGTGGTGAGGGTGCTCTTGGTCTACCTGGAGTAGTCCTCCTCCCCCAGGGCCGGCCTCAAGACAAGCTCCCTGCCCCTAGCTGTCTCCAGACTCCCAATCATTTTGGAAGCGCTGTAGTCACTCTCACCAAGCTCCAGAGTTCCTACCCGCCCCTCTCCCCTGGACGAACAATCCAGGATCCGGGGGCTGCTTCCCTACCAGATATTAATCACTGGCTCCCTGTGTCCGGACCCCCTTGAGGGATTCCAGGCCTAAGCTCCACCAGAGGGTCCCAGGAGTCCTCCCAAGCTCCTAGGCAGACACAAGGACACAGTCCTCCTGGAGCTCTTCTGTCACTGCGGTGTCCGTGAAATCCCTGCCATGAGCTGGGTTAGAATGTCTTCTTCCCAGCCTCTACTTGTGCTCCCCTTCCCCAAACCTCCTGCTCCCTTCACCCTTCTTCTTTCAGAGCCCTCAGACCCCCTGCCAGGGGGCTGAATCCCAGCCTGGATTGGGTCTCCCAGCCTCAGGCTCCCCCTGGTCATTCCCTGATGGCTCCATCCCAGAGCCGTCCCCATCCCCAACCTTCCTAAGCTTCCCTACTCCTTAGATCAAGCAGACAGTCTGTTATCTAGATAGAGTGTATGTGTGTGTGTGTTTCTGTATGTATGTGTGTTAGTTGGGGAGAGGGCAGGCAGGGAGGGCAGAGGACCAGTTGTGGGAAGAGCTCTGACTTAGCAGCCTTTGAGGCTCTGATTGGTCTCACCCTAGCTGGGATCCCAGGTGCCTTCTACCTCTTGGTTCTCTGAAGAAGGCCCCCAGGGCACGGCTTGATCCTTTGTTAATACCTTTGTAGGCTAGGCTCCTGCCCAGGATGAGCAAGGAAGGGCCTCTGCCTCCCTGGGATCTTTCAGCCTCCCCATCTCAGCCTGCAGAGGATCAAGGCCTGGCCCCAGCAGGGAGCCTGGAGCCAGAGGGAATGGCCCCTGGGAGCTGCAGACCCCCTGCCCAGGTGAGTGGCCTCTGTGCTCAGACTTGACCAACATCAGCCAGAGAGACGATTTCCTCAGACCTAGAGGATGGTTTGTGAGGCAGGCAATGCCCTGCCTAAGAACTGTTTCCTTGCACAGACAGGCAGGGAATGGAAACAGTAGCAACAGGACTGCCCGGCTCTTTTTGTTTGTTTTTTGTTTTTAGGACAGCAATTGGGGTTAAGTGACTTGCTCAAAGTCACAGGGCTCGCCTGCCCCTTTTTATGTTTTTAAAAGTGATTCATTGAAACTTAAGAAGCTCCTGGACCAAACTCTTCTCTGCCCTCCCCACCCCCATTGCTGCCCTCCCATGTTGGTTTTTAAGTTTTCCCTCATGATCCCTGAGGCCCAAGGATGACCACCTCACTCATTCCTCTTTATCCTCTAGGGGTCATGTCTTTGGGTCACTCCCCCCAGCCAACCATGGCACTTCTCTACCCTCTTCTGGCTCTTGTAGCCAAGCTCTCCTGGTATCAGCTGAAGGGCCAAGAAACCCCATCCCTCAGTCTTGCCGGGCCCTTCCTGGAGCAGAGCCCTGAAGGCTCCCCCAGCTCTGGGCCTTGGCATGGCCTGCAGCAGCAGAAGTTGCCCTCCTGGGATTGCTCATGTCCTGCCTCAGGCCACAAAGGATTTCCCAGGTCTCTCTGAATCTTTCCCATGTAGCAGTTCTTGGGTGAAGGCCACAAGGTTTTAGAAAGGGTAGAGACAGGGAGCTAACCTGCTATGTATACAAAGGAAGGAAAACCAGGGCCTGCCCTCAAGGGGCTCCCAGACAACTGGTGAACAGCTGTGTCTATGAAAGCTCTCAATATAGAAGGGAGATCCCTTAGAGGCTCTAAGAGGAGAAGCAGTTTTTAAGAAGGGGAGATTTTCATTGATAGTTGAAGCCAGAAGGCCCAGGTGATGAGGAAGGATTTTCCCAGCCTGAGAGATGGCCATTGGAAGGGCACAGAGTCAGGAGCATGGCAGGCAGGAGGGCAGTGTCCCTGGGTCAGGGAGGAAGGAGGGGGCCGTTTATATGTGGCTGCTGTGAACCTGACTGGAAGAACTGAACCACAAAGTACCACCCTTGTGGATGGAGGGCAGAGTATGGTGCAGGATGCTGGTCTGAGCCCCATTTCCTCCCTGACTCTCTTCCTAGTTTTCTCAGCAGGTTTGTTCTTTAAACCCAATAGCTGGTTTTCCCCCAGGGGCTTGTTTTCCTCTTTATCAAACGCTGGCTTCCCGGGATCTCTTGTTTCTGCATCTGCCTCCTTCAGTCTCTTCAGCTGATTTATCTGTTATTTCATCAGTCAGGCAGCTTTGCTGAGGGCTGCTTCATGAGATAATCTGAGTCCAGAGGTGTTGTTCAGTCTTTGTCCTCTCTTCTTTTCATCCCTTCCCTTGCTCTAGTGGATCCTTTGTTTTCCAAATGAATTTTGGTGTGATTTTATTCAGCCCTGTGGCGTGTTCCCTCCCTAACTCTTTTGTGTCCTCTTGTGCTGCTCCTTGAGAACCCATCTGGGGCTTTCTGGGCAGAGATGTTGCAATATTTGGCCATTTCTCTATGTCACTTTAAAAAAAATTAATTTGTTTACTTATTTTCTTGTTTATATTACTCATTTCCATGAGATTTTGAGTTACAAATTTTCTCCCCATCTTTCTCCTGCTCACCACCCCAAAACAGCTGTCCCACTGTACACCCCTTTCCCCAATCTGCTCTCTCCTATGTCCTCTCCCATCACCCCTCTGACTTTCTGGTATGGCAGTATGGGCATCTCTACCCCAGTTCCTGTATATCTTAATTCTAGATTCTTTCACTTCTTCCCTCCTCACCCATCCCCACTGGAAAGACAAGCAATTCAATACCTACTGTACATGTGTAATTGCAGAACATCTCCACAATGGACACATTGTGAGAGACAGATTATATATCCCTTCTTCAGAAGTGTGTGCTTCCAGCATGCCTCCCCCCCACCCTTACCTCCCCTCTATCATCCCACCTCTTTTCCCCATTTCCCCCTACTCTCCTGTGTGACAAGATGCCCAGTTTAGAGTTCATGTCTTTCCTTCCCTAAGACAAATTCAATGAGAGTAAGTTTGATCATTTCCCTTGTGCCTTCCTGTTCTTCCCCTCCATTGTAAAAGTTTAATATTTCTCTAATTGTTTCAATCTGATTATAGTTGTATAAATTTTAAAACTAATTTTGGTCACATAATTCTTGTGTTTGTTTTAGCTGGTCTGCTCCCAAATATTTTGTATTATCTAGAGCTGTTTTAAATGGGGTATCACCTGTTTTTCTTTCTAGAAATATTTCAGTCTCTTCTTTATTATTAAACAATCCCTTTTCCCCACATTGCTAAGCTTATATTTGCAGGATAAATTGATCACCTGGGCTGCAATCCTGAGCTCCAGTGCTCTCTGGAACACATTCTTCCATTCCCTCATTTCTCGTGATTTTGGAATAGTCCTGCATATTTTAGTGTCTTTTCCATTCTATCTGAAAGTCTTTCTCCTGGTGGCTTGTAGACCTCCCTTAGCCTCAAGGAACTGACAGTCTAACAGAGGCAGACACCACACAAAAGAATGATGAAGAGGGGTCCAGGAGAAGAAAAGGTATCTGATTCAGGAGCATGTGGAGAAGTCAGTCAAGAAGTCCCAAAGTAGAGCTAGGTGAGAATTGAGATATCTCAGATAAGTTTTCTTCTTCAACAGTGGCTTGGGGGTCCTAACTGGATCCCATTGTGATATAGGAAGGTTGTGGGAGGCTTAACAAGCTTCTGTTGAGTATAAATTAGAAATCAGTTATAGATCAATAAAGGGAATGCCTTCCTATAGTGAGAGCCCACACAACGAATAATATGCAATGAAGAGGCTCAAGAGACGTTAGTGAAAAGAAATTTCTACATTTTAGTGAGTCACAAAAAGTGAAGAAGTTCAATAGATACCTCAGTTGTTCAGAGGCAAAGTAATAGAACAAAGGCATGGAAGGGTAAAATACAGATTAAAAATAGACCATGATTCAGGTGTTTAAAGACAAAATCACAATGATAGGGGCATGTGGGTGGCGCAGTGAGTAGAGCATCAGCCCTGGAGTCAGGAGGACCTGAGTTTAAATCCAGCCTCAGACATGTAAACCTTACTAGCCATGTGACCCTGGGCAAGTCACTTAACCCCAATTGCCCTTTTCCCCACCAGAGAGCAAAAAAAAAAATCACGATGTTAAGTGGAAAGATGATTTTGTATGTGTGATGGAGAATTGTTCCCAAACATCAGAATATCTTTTCTTTCTCTGATTTTTAAAAACGGATTAAGAAACCCTCCTTTCTCCATGAGAGCTATTCCTATTTCTCTGTAATTAAATATTATACTTAAGGAATATATGCTATTGTGAAACAAAAGCAATCATAAAGAACACGTGCAAGATACTTTGGTCATAAGACATCGAAGCCAAAGGAGCCTCAAGTCCTCAACATAACAAGTGATAACTCAGCTTCACCAGGCTGGAAAGGCTCATGTCACTCAGTTCAGTCCAGATTGTCATTAATATCTCTTTGGAATTATCTCTGTGATTAATTTGGATAAGAATTTATTTACCCCTCTCAGAAAATAAGATGAATACTTTTTTTTCCTCACTTTTCTATAATCACATGTAAATCCTCCCCTCCTTAGAATATTCTGTATGGCCAGCTTCTCACAAATTACATATACAAGTATGTATAGTATATATCACTACATATATATAGTATGTATAGTATATATCACTTCTATCATTTCTGAGAAGGCAGAAATTTCACATCATCTTCTGTCTTTCTCTTCCATAGTTCCTGTGAACTCAAAAATAAAACATACAGTTTGTCTCAGTTTTCACAGAAAGACATTTTTCACCTTTATTCCAACTGACCATATCAGATGCTTTTTTCAATATTCCATTTGGCTCTTAGGGACTATTTTTCAAGTGTTGACCCTGACACTCATCAAGGGTAAGACCTTTGGGTAAATCCCCTCTCTCTGCTTCAGTTTCTTCCTTTCACCTGAGAAGGGTTAGACTACAAGAATTCTGGAGGCTCCTTCAGCTCTAAATCCTGTCACTTTTGATGGTTTAGGAGCTGGTGACATTCCAGGATGTGGCTGTGGACTTCACCCCAGAGGAGTGGGGCCTCTTGGACCATCCTGAGAAAGAATTGCACAAAGAGGTCATGCTGGAGAATGCCCAGAACCTGCTCTCCCTGGGTAAGGACACTTCCCCTGGCCACTCTGAGTCTCCTATCAGAGGGAATATCTTCTTTCCTGAGTGTGCTAGTTTTAGAGCATTTATCAATTACTAGAATGGGAAAAGTGCTGGTCTCCAGTGTCCCAGAGATAGGCTCCTTCTGCTGCCTGGTTTTCCTGCAAAAGGTCAGTACATTGTGTAAAGAGAGCCTGGAGGGTGCCTGGTTGCCCCTGATGCTGTCTCCTGCCGGTTCTGGGGAACTTGAGATCTCAGATCAGGTCAGTGTTGGAGCATCTCAGGTGTGGAAGTCATCCCACATGATGTGGTCCAGGCTGTCACTGGGTATGAATCTTGTCTGCCAGATCTCTGAAAACTGCTCAGGCAGCTTTTCCCTGCACCCCTTCCTCTTTGGGATGGGCCAAGTGTTTAGGGGATTCTTCTCTGGGAGAAGCCTCAGTTTGTAGCTCCCAGCTGTGTCTGTTTTTGTTCTTCATCTCCCTTGACACTGCCCCAAATTCCAGCCCAGATGGTGGGAAAGGAAGGAAGGGAATAAGCATTTCAGTTCAAGTGCTATTCACCACCTTTTGTGCTAAGTGCTTCCTTTACAATATGATGTCATTAGATGATACCATTATCCCCATTTGACATTTGAGAAAACTCAGGCAATCAGAGGTTAAGTGACTTATCCAGGAGCACACAGCTAGTAACTGTCTGAGGATGGATTTAAACCCTGGCATTCCTGGCTCCAGGCCCAGGGCTCTCTCTGCTCCACTATAAGCTGCCCCTAATTCCTAGATAATGGAAACTATGCAATGAGATTCCCTTACAGGGATGAAGGTGCTCCTTGACCAAATTTTCTGAATGTAAATTGACTCCATGATCTCCCCATCTCTTCTCGAAGCTCCCAAAAGAAATGCTATGGAAACCTTGCTTCAGGACTTCTGGGAACCCTACTGTGCTCCTTGCTGACAAGCCCCTGTCTCTGGCTGGAATAACAAACTGGCCCTGAATCAAAATTTGCACTAACTAAGATTCATTGAGATCCCCAGCAGGAGAATTCTCATCAGAAGATATTGTGATTCCCTGAAGGAAGAGTCCCAAGGTCTTTATAAGCATTAGATAGTGGGGAGGAGGCGAGGGGACAGGCCCAAAGCTGATTCATCAGGGTCTGATTTTCAGGAGCTCAAGGCTGATCTGCCCATTCTTCTTTGGGTTACTTGCTTTACAAGCTTTAATGGCAGAATAACACAGATCTGTGCTAACATGATGGAGTGATTCTCAAAGTGAAGTAGCTTTACATGCAAACTCTTTTCCCTAAAGACACCTAAATGACAAGGTTTTCTCTATTCTCATCCTGATTCCCCATGCCTAGGGCTGCCAGTTCCCAGTCAGGATCTGATCTTTTATTGTGAGGAAAAGGAAGCACCATGGCTGCTGGAGCCAGAAGGCCTGAGACACTGCCATCCAGGTGAGTAAGGGGAAAGCAGGTACGTGAGAGCTGGGATTACAAGAGGCTTCTCATTGTGGGGGTGAAGGAAATGCTAGATTTGGGGGCAGAACGGTCTGACATAGAATTCTTTTTCTGACACTTTATCATTGGGATACTGGGAAAGTCACTGAATCTCAGTTTTCCCATTTGTAAAATGAGGGATTTGTACCCAGTGGCCTTGAAGTTCTCTTTCAGTGATAAATCTATTATCCTACAGAAAGTCATTGTTGGGAATTTGGGGGCAGGAACTCTCCTCAAAGTGAGAAAAGGAATTAAGCTTTCCAATATTGGCTCTTTCTTAGACTTTCTTCAAATCAGTGAACTTTTATTAAGTGCCTGCTCTGTGCCAGATCTGCTCTTGAGCACTAGGGATATAAAAAGACACAAGGAACATTCCCTGTTCTCCAGGACTCCCAGACTAAGGGGGCAGACAATGATAAGGTGCTTTAATAGTCCTGAGAGGAATTAGTATTTGATCCTTTTGCTAAGGAGTTACAAGAGGTTGTTGAGTACATGGTGACATGACCAGTACAGAACTTTAGGAAGATTAACTTTGACAAATCAGTGGAGAAAAAACTGGAATGAGGGGAGTCTTGAGACAGCTGAGCCAATAGTAGGTTCTTGCATTACCTCAGGTGTGAGGTGATTGGGGTCTGAACCAAGAGAGTAGGAGTGTTGGGAGTGGAGAGGGTGCATGGGACAGATATTACCAAGGGGTAATCACAAGCCTTTGTAGCAGATTGAATGGGGTCAGGATAGTGAATTGTGAGAGTGAGGAGTGTGTGACACCTCATTTATGAGTCTGCATTATTGGGAGGATTCCTTAGAGAGCCTTTGGAAAGTGGGAAGAGGAGGGGTTGGGGAGAAAAGAATGAGTTTAATATGGAGAACCGAGAAAGGAGTACCGCTAGAACCCAGAGAGAAAGAGAGAGAAGGGTGGTTGAGTGTCACAGTCTGCAGAGAAGGCAAGGAGGATGAGGATGAAGAAATGGCCTGAGAATTTAGCAGCTTTGACCTTTTGGGTAATTTTGGAGAGGAGTTGACACTGAACAGTGAAACTAGGGGCTAGAGTGTAGTGAATTTCAGAGAATGCTTATGAAGGGAGTTGGTGACACAATTTGTAAATAGGCATCTCCAGTTGTCTAGCCAAGAAATGGAAGAAAGATATTGGAAAAATATCTCTTAGGGTTGAATTCTATGTCCCCTCATCTCTAAGGATCAATCTTTGGCCTCTTGGAGAGTCATTGGCCTGATTCATTGAGGTGACAGTTACTCTTATTTTGGTCAAATGGGAAGGAGAAACTTCTAGATGTCCCATAGTATGAAATGCTTCAGGAGCTCAGAACGATGTCTCTGTGATGTTCACCGTTGGTCTGGTCAGGTCACAGGAGGATTAGGACCAGACAAAGGTGACTCAATATAGAAGATAATGTGTAAGAAAGAGACACAAAGAAGGGTGAGGCCAGAACCTGCATTTGTTAACTTAGAAAGACACCAGAATGGAAGGACTAAGGTGGAGCCTGGGGCCTGGTGTCAGCCCTGGGCCTGTTGGTCAGTCAACAAGCCTTGATTAGGCACCTCCACTTTTCTTGGTGCTGTGCTAAACCTTGGAGGTACATAGGAAGGGATAAACCAGTCCCTGCTGTGAAGGAGCTCCCAATCTGGTCTACAGACATGGAGGTGGTTAGAAAAGAAGCGAGGTATTGGGAACTTCACTCTTAGCAGATGCAGGAAAAAGAGAGTGTTTTGGAACAGAATTTACCTTTAGTGCCATTGGAAATAAGGGAATAGAAGGAGTAAGGCTAACAGTGGTTTAAGGAGAGCGGAATTAGGGAGCAAAGAGTCAAAATCAAATTAAAATTGACAAAAATGCAAGAACACCTCAGAGATCCTGTGGGTTTGGTTCCGGGGCACCTTAGTAAATGAATATTGTGTTAAAATGGGTCACATGAATTTTTTTGCTTCCTAATAGGAATAAAATTTATATCTACACTACACCACTATCCATTTACATGTGCAGTACTGTTGTGCTAGAAAAAAATCTACATACTTTAATTTAAAAATATGTTATTGCTATAAAAGCCATCTAACATGTAAACCTTCAGTGAGTTGTAATCTTGTTACTGGGGGAGGCTCTGGCCCAGTGTTGATGGCTGCTGACTGCTCAGGGTGATGGTTGCTGAAGGTTGGTGGTGACTGTGACAGTTTCTTAAAATAAGTCAACAGTGAAGTTTGTTCCATTGATTGAATCTTCTTTTCCCTTGAACTTAAAGCCCTATTGTAGGGTTATTAATTGACATAATTTCAACATCATTGTGTCTCAGGGAATAGGAAGACTCAAAAAGAGGGAGGAACACATCAACATGGAATAAAAATATTTTTTTCTTAAAAAAAAAAAGAAGAAAGTACAAGGTTGACAGATCATCTAGCACCATGGACAGAGCATGCCCAATCACACGGTTAGATTTCTAGTCTCAGCTTCAGGGATGCTGGTCATGTCACTGAACTATTCTGAGCTCATGGCCTGAGTTGTGAATGTAATGAGAATGATGGGCCTGCCAGTCTCATAGGTGTGTTGTGATGATCCAATGTGATTGAGCATTAAGCTCTCTTTCAATCAAATCATTGGGGAGATGGGAGCAAATGGTATTTTTGAATGATTGTTTCTGTTCATTAAACTTGAAGACTTTTTTGTTAGTCTGGGGAAATAGGATATAGATCAGTTACTTTCTATCCTTTGGATACAAATAAATATGTGTATACATATGTCTCTATATGTTTTATGGCTTCTTTTTTTTACAGGAGAGGTTACAACCAAAATGAAAGAGAGCACTGCAAAACAATGCATTTCTGTGAAAGAAAATCACAAATGTTTCATGAGTGATGGTTCGTGTGGCCACACTAGTAGAAAAATCTGCACTGTATTTTTCAGAATCCACACAGAGAAACCTTACGATTGTCATCACTGGGGGAAAGACTTTAGTCAACAGGCATCCCTTAATTTTCATCAACAACTTCAGACTCGAGAGCAGTCACATGAGTGTCATCATGAACTTGGGAAAGGTACACAATCATCCATCCTTATACATCAGAAAATTTACAGTGATAAGAAATCTTGTGAATGTAATCAGTGTGGAAAGGCTTTCAGTTATAAAAGCCATCTTGCTAAACATCAGAGAATCCACACTGGAGAGAAACCTTATGAATGTGATCAATGTGGAAAGGCTTTCACACAGAGCTCCAACCTTGCTGAACATCAGAGAATCCACACTGGAGAGAAACCTTATGAATGTAATCACTGTGGAAAGGCTTTCAGATGGAGCTCCAGTTTAGTTGTACATCAGAGAAGCCACACTGGAGAGAAACCTTATAAATGTAATCATTGTGGCAGGGCTTTCAAACAGTGGGCCCATTTTGCTAGACACCAGAGAATCCACACTGGAGAGAAACCTTATGAATGTAATCATTGTGGTAGGGCTTTCAAACAGTGGGCCCATTTTGCTAGACACCAGAAAATTCATACTGGAGAAAAACCTTATGAATGTGATCAATGTGGAAAGGCTTTTAGACTTACCTTTGAGCTTTCTCAACATCAGAGAAGCCACACTGGAGAGAAACCTTTTGAATGTCATCTGTGTGGAAAAACATTTAAACACAGCTCCCATTTTATCTATCATCAGAGAATCCACACTGGAGAGAAACCTTATGAATGTGATCAATGTGGAAAGGCTTTTAGACATAACTTTCAGCTTGCTCAACATCAGAGAAGCCACACTGGAGAGAAACCTTATGAATGTGATCAATGTGGCAAGGCTTTCAGTTGCAGCTCCAGTCTTGCTTCACATCAGAGAATTCACAGTGGAGAGAAACCTTATGAATGTGATCAATGTGGAAAGGCTTTTAGACGGACCTATCAGCTTGCTGAACATCAGAGAATACACACTGGAGAGAAACCTTATGAATGTGATCAGTGTGGCAAGGCTTTCAGTTACAGCTCCAGTCTTGCTTCACATCAGAGAATTCATACTGGAGAGAAACCTTATGAATGTGATCAATGTGGAAAAGCTTTTAGACGTACCATTCAGCTTGCTCAACATCGGAGAAGTCACACTGGAGAGAAACCTTATGAATGTGATCAATGTGGAAAGGCTTTTAGTTGCAGCTCCAATCGTGCTGCCCATCAGAGAATTCACACTGGAGAGAAACCTTTTGAATGTGATCAATGTGGAAAGGCTTTTAGAAGTACCTTTCAGCTTGCTCAGCATAAGAGAAGCCACACTAGAGTCAAACCTTATGAATGTAATCACTGTGGAAAGGCTTTCAAATGGCGCTCCAACCTTGGTGCACATCAGAGAATCCACACTGGTGAGCGACCTTATCAATGTAATCCATGTGATAAGGCTCTCAAATGCAGCTCCACTGCTGTTGTACATCAGAGATTCCACAGTGGAGAGAAAAATTTCAAATATTGTTCTGATCTTACTCTTCATCAGAGAAGTCACACATGAGAGAAATCTGATAAGTGTTTAGAATGTGATAAAACTTTTAATTTACACTTTTCCCTTCTTAAACATGAGAGAATGCACACTAGAGAATATGCCTCATTATTATCATCTACATGGAAAATCATTCAGGTTAAAGTTATATCTAATTTTTCATCAGAGAATTTACAGGAGATAGAAAATCATGTCTCTGTCATGCATGTGAAAAGGCATCCCCAGAGCCTCTTAGACATCTGAAAATTCATCTAGGGAGCAAGTCGTATAAGAACTCAATGTGGGAAGGCTGTCACCCATGGATCTTGTCTTCCTTTTCATTAAGGGTTCAGAGTGGAGAGAATACTTTAAAATGTCCTCAATTAGGTCCTGCCTTTCCCTGAAAGATGGAGGTCACTAGACATCATGATACTCACAATGTACAGAAGCTTTATAAAAGCAATGATGGTGAAAAGGCCTTCACCTGAAGCTCATATATGCATCTATGCTGGAAAAATCTTCCTGGAAATAAAATTCATATGTCTAATTAGTGAGAGGACATCTCTTCATGCAGCAAAGTCCTCATGAATCATCACATTTTATACTGGGCATGGAACCCTGGAAATGGTTTGCATTTTCTCTGAAATCCTAAGGTTTCTTCTGACTACCCGAAAACATTTCATGATATTCTTCCACCATTCCCCATTTAATTGGTACCTACTTTGTCTCATGATGTTGGCTGGTACAAAAAGGCCCTAGTGTAGATATTTCAGTCTCAACCTCGACATTAATTTTGTAATGATATTTTAATCTGCTGCATGGCAGTATGGATAGAAGATTGTCTCTGAGGCCACAGGTCCTCAGATCAAATTTGTTCTCTCATGGTTACTGGTTATGTGTCCTTGGACAAGGTAGTTACCCTATTCTTGCATGGGTTGTTCCATCTATAGAATGGGAATAATAATAATAGCACCTACCTGCCAGGGTGAATGAGAGGATCAAATGGGACAGTATTGGTCAAGTGCTTTGCAAGCATTAAATCTCTATGTAAAGTGAACTACTTGTGAGCCCAGTACTATTATGTTTCCTTAAGTCATAATTCTCATAACAAAGTATGTGGTCTAAAAGGTATGGGTAGTTTAGTCACTTCTTGAACTCATGTCCTGACTCCAGGGCTGGTGCTCTATTCACTGCATCACCTCACTGCCACCATCACTTTTTCTTTCTTCAAATTGACATTCAAAAGATTGCTGGTGAAGGTGGTATGTTGCAATCGATATGGAGAAGAGTTTCAAGTTGGGGAGGCTTCACTTTCCATCTTGTCTGAAATTCTCTTGCACTGTGTAATTCTGGGTGAGGAGTAAACTCTTTGTGCCTACATTTACTCATCTCTAATATCAGATTGGCTCATGTGACAGAAAAGGAAAATGATGGATGATGGAGAAGATGTGGGAAAATCATGATACTAATGCTTTGTTGTAGAGTTGTCAATGGTTCCAAGCATTATGGAGAGCAATTGGGAGCTATGCCCAAAAGACAGTTAAACTGCACATGCCCTTTAATCCAACCATACCACTAGGTCTATAGCCTAGGAGATCATAAAAAAGGGACAAGGACCTACATGCACAAAAACATTTATAGCAACTCTTTGTGGTGGCAAAGATTGAGAAATTGAGGTAATGCTCATTATTTGGGGAATGATTGAACAAGTCGTCATATATGAATCTAATAGAATACTATTGTTCTATAAGAAATGATGAGCAGGCAGATTTCTGAAAATCCTGGAAAGAATTGCTTCAGCTGATGCAAGGAAAGTGAGAAAAACCAGGAGAACATTTTACACACTATTAGTCCTGTTTTGAAATGTTCAACTAGGATAGACTTGACTCTTCTAAGCAATACAATGATCCAAGGCAAGTCTGAAAGACTCATGATAGAAAATGCCATTCAAATCTAGGGAAAGAAGTATGATGTCTAAATGCAGATAGAAGCATACTAATTTCACCTTTTTTTGGTGACCTTTCCCTTTTGTTCTGTTTCTTCTTTCAGAACATGACTAATGTGGAAATGGGTTTATGTAGCTGTACATCTATAACTTCTGTCAGATTAGTTGCTGTCTGTGGGAGGTTCAATGAAGTAGAGGAAAGGAGAAAAAATTGAGTCTCAAAATCTTATAAAAAATGGATGTTGAAAACTAAAAAAAAAGAAAGAAGCAATGGATTGAGAAAGGGAGATAGTTCAGAACTTGACATGTTACAAAAATATGTAATTTAAAATGGAGATGTTGGACTCAATGCTTTCTATCCTTCCTTCCAATTCCAAATTGGTGTTCTCAAAAGTACATTCAGGTGTCTTCCCAAAGCCACCTCTGATATTCTAGAAAGGAGACCTGGAAGAACCAAGTCTGAGACTATAACAGATAGATGTCATTCAAATTGTCCTGTCCTACTGAAAAACAGAGATCCTGTACAAATCAGGTATCTAATATTGAAAAGAAAATGAGTGTACTAACTCTGTTCAATAAATCTCAAGATCTCACCTGCTAGTACTAGATTTCCTAATCACTACAAAATACTGAAAACTGGTGAGCAATCTAGCAGAAACTCAGTATAAACCAACATCTTATAGTGTAGACCAGATTTAGTTCCAAATGCATACACACCTGAGATATGAAATGTCACATCAAACAAATGAGAGGAACCATAATGAAGATTCATTTTTGAATTATGGAGTGGAGAAAAGTGCATCCCCATAGAAGGGGTGGAATAAAATGGGGAATTTTTATCACATGAAGTTGGTGCATCTAAAAGGCAAAAGGGAAGCAATTAGATGGAGACATGCCTTTCTGTGAGTTTTCCAATAATGGTCTCATTTCCAAGTATTCAAGGAATGGATACAAATGTATGAAAATGAGCCATTCTCCAGTAGATCTCTGTTCAAAAGTTATGAATGCATAGTTTTCAGAGGAAGAAAGTTTTCAGTGACCATATTTTTAAAATGGCCCACATCTCTAACCACTAATCCATATCACTAATAATTAGAACAATTTTTAGACTGGCAAAGGTGATAAGAAAATTAAATCAATATTAGAGTGAATTCACAAACATTTATTGTTGGACAGTGTTCCTGCAATGTCCATGGCAAAGAAAATGACACACAGTTGCACATTCCTGAGTCCTTCATCTCTGTCAGGCCATGGGTAACATTCCATCTTTTTTCCTCAGCAGACATGTTCATTATTGCATTGATCAGAGTTCATCTGTAAGGCATTCTGGTTCTTCTCACTTCTATTTGTAGTAGTCAATACAAGTCTTCCCTGGTTCTCTTCCTATCATCGTCATCTTTTTTTATTTCTTAATTTTTAAATTTTTTTTGCTTTTTGGAGGGCAGTTGGGGTTAAGTAACTTTCCCAAGGTCACACAGACAGTTTTTTGTGTTAAGTGTCTGAGGCTGGATTTGAACTTAGGTACTCCTGAGTCCAGGGCCACTGCTCTATTCACTGGGCCACCTAGCCGTCTGTCACCATCTTTTAAAAATTTTTTAATTTATTTTAGTTGTCACCATTCAGTTCCACATAGTTTTGAGTTCCAACTTTTCTTCCCATCTCTCCCCTCCCCCACAATTCAAGATGCCACGCATACTAATTAGCCTTTTCCCCAATCTACCCTTTTATATCCCTCCGTTACTCTCCCTTAGGCTGTTCCCTCTTACTTTCTTCTAGGGCAAGATGGATTTCTATACCCCATTCCCTGTAAATGTTATTTCCTGGTTGCATGTAAAAATAGTTTTTTAATACAGACTTTCAGATTCTCTCCCTCCTCACCCACACTCGTTAAGGCAAGTGATTAAATATAAGCTATACATGTGTAGTTGTGCAAAACATTTCCATGGTAGTCATATTGTGAAAGACTGTGTCCTGTCCTATCCCCCCCTTGCCCCATGTATTCTATTTTCTCCTTTGACCCTGTCTCTTTTCAAACGTATTTGGTTCTGACTATTCCTTCCCCCAATCTTCCCAGCCTTCTATCATTTCCCCCCACTAACCCCCATACCATTTCCCCCTACTTTCCTGTGGGATAAGATACTCAATTGAGTGTGTATGTTATTCCTTCCTTATGCCACATTCAACGAGAGTAAGGTTAATTCATTCCCTTTCACCACCCTGCTCTTCCTCTCCATTTTAACATTTTTCTCTTGCCTCTTTTATGTAAGATAGTTTACCCTATTCTATCTCTCCCTTTCTCCTCCCAACATATTCCTTTCTCACCCCTCAATTTTATTTTTTAGATATCATTCATTCATATTCAACTCCCTCTACATATATACATATATACACACATTCCCTTTAACAAATTCCTTGGGGTTTCTTTTTTCTTTTTAACTTTTCATGCTATGCTTCTCTTGATTGTATTTGAAAGTCACATTTTCTGTTTAGCTCTGGTCTTTCAATCAAGAATGCTTAAAAGTCATATGTTTCATTGAATGACTGTATTTTACCCTGAGGTATACTCAGTTTTGCTGCATAGATGATTCTTGTTTTTAATCCTAGTTCCTTTGACCTCCAGAACATCGTATTCCAAGTCTGCTTGTAATGTTTTCTCATTGACCTGGGAACTTTGAGATTTGGCTATAGTATTCCTAGGAATTTTCTTTTGGGGATGTTTTTCACAAGATGATCAGTGGATTCTTTCAATTTCCATTTTGCCCTGTGGTTCCAGAATATCAGGGCAGTTTTCCTTGAAAATTTCTTTAAAGATGATGTCTGTATGCTCTTTTTTTAATCATGGCTTTGAGGTAGTGCAATAATTTTTAAATCATCTCTCCTGGATCTATTTTCCAGGTTAGTAGTTTTTCCAATGAGATATTTCACATTGCCTTCTTGTTTTTTTTCCCCTTCTTTTGGATCTGTTTTATGGTATTATGATTTCTCATAAAGTCATTTACCTTCCATTTGTTCCATTCTAATTTTGAAGGAATTATTTTCTTCAGTGAGGTTTTGGACTTTTCCATTTGATCAGTTCTGCTTTTTAAGGCATTCTTCTCATTGGCTTTTTGGACTTCTATTCCTAGTTGAGTTAGTCTATTTTTTAAGGTGCTGTTTTCTTCATTATTTGGGGGGGGGTCTCATTTAGAAAGCTATTGACTTGTTTTTTGTGATTTTCTTGCAACACTGTCATTTCTCTATGCAAATTTTTCCTCTACCTCTCATTTGATTTTTAAAACTTCTTTTTGAGCTCCTCCATGGCCTGGGACCAATTCATATTTTTCTTGGAGGCTTTTGATGGAGGAGTTTTGACTTTGTTGTATTCTTTTGGTTCTGTGTGTTGATCTTCTTTGTCACAAAATTATGATTCTATAGTCTGATTTATCTTCCTCTGTTCACTCATTTTGCCAGCCAATTACTTGACTTTTGAGCTCTTTGACATGGCAGAACTCTACCTCCAGAGTGGAGAGTGCTGTGTCCCCATTTTTTGGAGTTTTAAGCAGCTGTTGTCAGAGCTACTTTTATGTACCTGCCTCAGCATGGTGAGGAGGATTCCCTCTCCACAGCCTCAACAAACTCTGCCACAGTAGTGCTCCTCCTCACCCCAGGACCACCACCCAGACCCAAGCAGGGCAAAGCGAGAGAATCCCATCTCAACACCAGCAAAGAGATTTCTGCAATTACCCTCTCATAAGCCAGTTAGTCCCCCCACCATTTGTGGACCTGGAGCTCCAAAAGCAGCCACCCTGCTGCCACAGTCCCACTGCCCCAGGGGCAGGAGCTGGACGGGGCTCTTCTTTCACCCAGGTCCAACAGTTTCCCCACTGACCTTTTATTTTCTCTTTGGCCTTTATGGGCTGAGGAGTCTAGAAATCACCATATCTGCTGGTGATTCAGTCCCCTGAGGTATGCTTTGGCAGGTCTGTGCTGTCAGGCTGTGCTGGTATGGCCCACGGGGGACTGCGCTCTGCTCCCAGTCTGGTGCAAAAGACCCTTTCTTTTGGTTTGACAGACTGACTTCAGATGGTGCTTTCTGCCATATGGATTTTGTAGCTCTAAAAATTTGTTTAGAATCACTTTTTACAAGTATCAGAGGTTGTTGGGGGCACTATGTAAAGCAAGTTTCTGCTTTTACTCCACTATTTTGCCTCCACCTCATTTCATTTATGGTAATAGCACATATTTGGGGAAACTTACTTTTCCTGACTACATATTAGCTTCAAAATTCTGGGGAAATCCAGTGGAGTGTGTGTGTGTGTGTGTGTGTGAGAGAGAGAGAGAGAGAGAGAGAGAAAATACATGTAAATTCAACAATTAAAAAAGGCAAATGTATGCTTGAATTAATTTATAATTAGTAGATACCTTCATTAATTCACTGTTGATGAAGATCTGAAGCCCCCAAAGTGACAAACATGAAGATTAGAGGGGATCAGGACAGACTTGAAAGTACCATATTGACTTTTTAATATCATTAAAACAAAATCAAGCAATAAATAATAGAAACTGTCACGTGGAATCCTCTTTCTCATTAGTTATGGTTGATTGGTTGTTGTCCTTCATTCTTAAAGAGGATCAAAATGACATCAGTATGCTAGAGTCAGGTTGCACTGTGTCTGACTGGCTGATAAAACCAATATGAGCTCAGAATGAGTTCAGTGACTCTCTAGACCTTCAGTTTGGTAGTCACATACTGCTTCTCTCTCCCACTTTGCTTCAGAGTCTCCCAAACACTGAGCTAGCTCTAGTAATGCATGTACAGACTCATTATCAATGTGCACATCCCTAGAAAGTACATTAACAAGGTAAGTGAACTTAGCCAGAGCATTCAACATTCCTCCATTTTGAATTGCACTTCCAGGAGCCAGGATGGCAGAGTAAGTAGTAAGTTGCTCTCCCTCTCCCTTATTGACCTTTAAAAACCCAGAAAACATCCTGGATTGGCAAGGCCAGCAGAAAAAGGCATTTTGCAGTCTTTTGGCCTGGAAGACTTGAGGGTGCAGACTCTGGTGGAAGAGGAACACTACAGGATGTGGGACATCCTAGCAAGCCAGCAGGAAGCCCCAAACCAGTAGAGAAGTGGGAGATTCTGAGTCCCTGGTGGTGGAGCAGGCAATTGCCAAGACCAGGACTCCCCTTGTGCAATAGACTGTAGCTTGGAAAACCACCAGGTGCACCAGAGGGCAGGCTTTCTCCAACAGCCCAACCTCCCTATGAATGTCTGCAACTCCAAGAAGCACAATTCCAGGTGGGCAGGTGCCCTCCAGGGGCTAGACCCACCCTCACACCCCAAAGAGAACTTCACAGTAGCCCCAAGGAAATGCAGAAATCCCCACCACCCAGGCTCAGCACATGCCAGCCACCACTACTAGGACCCCAGGTAATCTGCCAGACCCCTACACCATCCAGCTGCCAGTAACTGAGGCCTCAGCACACAAAGCCAGTGGCCAGGTCCCTGGCTCCCAGCACAAGGAGCTTGAAACATTGCCTTCTCCAGCAGGAGAGCTCAACTTTAAAAGCTAGGAAATAGGCAAACACCATGAACAAAAAGCAGAAACAAACAATGACCATGGATTCTTTCTATATGGGAAAGGAAGATCAAAACATAAATTCAGAAGAAAGCAACATTATCAATATATCCATATTTCCTATGTCCTCTCCTTCCTTTCTAACTGCTCTGACTCCCAGCTTCCTCTGGTCTTTGCTCCACCCATTCAGCAAGCTCCTCTCACCACAGGCTCCTTGTGATTCCATTTGGCTTATTAAGGGGCCATTAAAATCTTTAAAGCATGAAAAATCTTCAAGGTCCCATTACCTTTACAAGAACCAATATCTGATTGCTTACCATTTCAGAGAGGGGGGAGAGGGTGGAGAGATAGAATTTGCAGCTCAAAATTTTAAACAAAAATGTCAAAAATTTGGAATAAAAAGAATTATGAGTATTATGTTCCCATATAGGGATGTAAACATTTTAGCCCCATTGAATCACCTCGCCTTTTTTTTTTAACCTTTTAATGCTTCTCTTGAGTCTTGACATTGAAAAAAAATTTTTTGGTTCAATTCTGATTTTTTTCTTCAGAAAACGTTGGGAGTCTTCTATTTCATCAAATGACTTTTTTTTTTCCCCTTGTAAAATTATGCTCCACTTTACTCAGTAGGAGATTCTTGGTTGTAATCCTAGCTCCTTTGGCTTCCAGAATATCATGTTCCGTGACCTTTGATCCTTTAAAGTGGAACCAAGTCCTATGTAATTCTGACTATGGGTCTCTGATATCTGAATCATTTATGGCTGCTTCCATTTCTTCCCCCTTGACCTGGGATTTCTGGTATTTGGCAGTAACATTCCTGGTGTTGTACTGGAATCCGAATCCCAGGCACCTGCCCACCACCTGATTCGTGGCCCACCTGTGCCCCACCATTAAGCCCCTTTTTATTTTTGCTTTGCCACTTTCCTATAGCTTGAAACTGCTTAAGGCATGTCTGGGCATATTGCTCAAGGCTTAGTTCCCTGTCCCCTTAGGCATAGTCCTGGGTATTGCCCAAGGCTAGTCCCTTGATCCCCTCCTTCCTCAAATTAGCATTCTGTATATTCTTTCTGAATCAGCATACTGTACAAGGATCAGCCTGGGGTTATGGTGCAAGACTATCTTAGAGACCACCCTGTCCTGTTCCATTAACCAAACAGGGTCCCTACACCCTCTGCCCAGAACATGACCTTGGTCTATTTTGGGAGAGTGACTATTCCCCACTCCCCATTACCTAACCACCCTCCACCTTGTGCCCTCCACCCTGTTCTAGGAGGGACCCCCATGTTACAGGAAGACTGCACCCTTGTACCCTCGCGCCACATTCCAAAATTAGCCCTGAATGATCTAACCAATGACTGCTCTTTATGCTTCTGTATGTAATGGCTTCTGCTAGCTCCCCTCCCTGGTTGTGGTTTTCAGTTGTGGCCTATATAATCAAGTCTGTAAGGCCCAAAGATCACTACTCATTTGAGTGAATACACTCGGGTAGTTGCATGCTTGATTAATAAATCCACACCTAAATTTACATTGAACCCAGGTCTGGAAGGGGGTGGTCTAGGGCCCCAGAGGGGCTTCTAGGACCCCCAAATCTCACTGGGGTCTGCTTCCATTTCTTCCCCCTTGACCTGGAAAGAGTTCTGGTATTTGGCAATAACATTCCTGAGTGCTTTCAGTTTGGGATTTCTGTCAGGAGGGGATTGGTGGAGTCTTTCAATGTATGTTTTACCCTCTTGTTCTAGGATTTTAAGGCAGTTTTCTCTGATAATTTCTTGAAGTAAGATGTTCAGGTCTTTCTTTTCATTAGGACTAAAAAAATTCCAATAATTCTTAAATTGTCTTTCCTGGGTCTATTTTCCAGCTCAGTTGTTTTTCCAATGAGATTTTTCACATTTTCTTTTTTTTAATCCCTTTAATTTTGATTGATTCTTGATAACTCATGAAGTTATTAGCTTCCAGTTTCCCATTTCTTATTTTTAAGGAACTATTTTCTTCAGTTAGCTTCTGTACCTCCTTTTCCATTTGATGCATTCTAATTTTAAGGACTTCTTTTCTTCACTGGATTTTTGTACTTCCTTTTCCATTTGTCTATTTCCCTTTTTTAAAGAGTTGTTTTCTTTTTCCAAGCTGATGACCTCTTCTAAATTATTCTGTTGCATCAATCTTATTTATTTTCCAACTTTTCTTTTACCTCTTATTTATTTTTCCACACACACACACACACACACACCCCCTTTTTTTTGAGCTCTTACATGAGTGCTTTCTGGGCTTGAGTCCAATTGCCATTTCTCTGTCAGGCTTTCTTTTTAGGTGTTTTGACATTCTTGTCCTCTTCTGAGATTGTCTTGATTCATCCAACCCCTAATGCCCTGCTGATATAACATTTGTTTAACATATGCATAATTTTTGGCTCTCAAAGCAAGGACTATTGAACAATGGGGTTTTGTACTTTGCTTTCCCTCTCTAGAGTGTCCAAGTATCAAAGCCAGCAACAAACCCTAGAAAAACATACTCCTAGGAACCAGGGTCATGGAGGGAGCCATGGACCCTTTTAAAAAGGATCTTATAGCCCTCAGTGATTTTCTTGTGGATGGGACACTTTTGGACCCCACGATCTTCAAAAAAAGCCTGCAGCAAAGGCAGGTCTAGCATTCTCGTTCCATTCACAGCTCTGGCCATGAGTTCAGAATGACTGAATAATCTGACCAACATCCTGAGACTGAGACTGGAATTGTAACCCTGTGACTGGGCAGGCTCTGTCCATGTACTAGATGGCATTTCTCCATTCTACTTATTTCTTCTTTTTTTTAAGAATAATTATTTTATCACTGTATGTTAACTTTTTCTCTTCCTCTATTTGGGCCTTTCTATACCTTGGGACATGATACTGAAATTGGGCTAACTAATAACCTGTAATGGTAATTAATTAGTAACTAAGGGCTAAGTACCTCTGAGAAAGAAACAGAAGGTAGGAACTCTTTCTCCTGCTGTTGACATAACAGGAAGGTGTTGGCTGAGAGAGGAAGCGTGTGTGCGTGCATGTGTGTGCATGTATGTGTGTGCGTGTGTGTGTCTGTGTGTGTGTGTCTGTGTGTATTTAAGAAGAGCCCAGAGAAGAGACAGGCAGAATGAAGAATTTTTACTCCTGGTGGAGGAAGCAGAACCTGGTAAAGGCTGAGGTTGCTGCCGAAAAGGCCACCTGGAAGGCTGAGATTTCTCCTGGGTCCCAGGGCCAGTTGAACTGCTGGAGGACTGAAGAAGCATGACCCGGATAAGCCTTTGTTTGTAGCTTGGCTGATCCTTGAGTTCCCAGCAACAGAAGCTGTGAAGGTTTTGAGATGTGCTGGATCCTGTGAACTCCAGTTTGTAACAAGAACTGCCCAGAAGACTGGACAAGAACCTGAAGTCACTGTGGTTACTTTGTCATCTATAGAGACAAACCCTCTCCCTTCCTCCAGTCGGATCCTCTCTTAGAAAGATAGAAAGAAACATCACTGAGGCTGGGAATCTAACCCCATGGGCACATGGGCTAGGAGAGATAACCTGGCACCCTGAGGTGAGTCCCCAGGGCCTCTGGGTGAAGAGGGAGATCCCTTTCCTCATCGACCTTGGAGCTGGCCACTGCTCTGGACAGCTACTCAGCGTTGTGAAGAGAATTAGAGTGAGCCAAGACCTGGGTTCAAGATAAATTTAGGTGTGGATTTATTGACCAAGCACACAACTACCAGAGTGTAATCACTCAAATGAGTAGTGATCTTTGGGCCTTACAGACTTGATTATATAGGCCACAACCGAAAACTACAACCAGGGAGGGGAGCTAGCAGAAGCCATTACATACAGAAGCAAGAAGAGCAGTCATTGGTTAGATCTGTAGTTCAGGGCTAATTTTGGAATACGGTGTGAGGGTACAGGGGTGCAATCTCTGGTGACTCAGGTGTCCCTGGAAAAAACAGGGGTTGTTGGCTCTTTCCAGAACAGGATAGTGGGTCATGGGGTATGGGGAGGGAGGAACTGGAAAGTCCCAGGACAGGGTAGGGTCATGTTCCCGGCAGAGGGTGTAGGGACCCTGTTTAGTTAACAGAACAGGACAGGGTCTCTTTGGTGCGCCATAGCCCTGAGCTGCACTTTATACACTCATAATGATTCAAGGGAAAATATATAGAGAGAGAACAATAACAGGGAAGTTGGCCCTGAGCGATGCCCAGTCATGCCTTGTAGCTGTTCTGAGCTAGGACAGGATATAGGACAAAGACAGAAATAAAAAGGGGCTTCATGGTGGGGCACAAATCAGGTGGTGGGCAGGTGACCTGGGATTTGGATTCCGGCACAACAAGAAGCCTGCTGGCCTTGGGCTTCCCATTTACCTTGCTGTGGTCATTGGGCTTGTACAACATACACCGTATATGGTTCCCAAGGTTCCACTCTGCCCCGGGTGATAACAGATGAAGGGGAACCACTTAGATGAGAAAAAACAGAACAATTGAATGCAGGGGCCCAGAATTGGATAAACACAAGCCCAGAAACCTAGAAAGCAGTTTGGTAGAAATCGGGTCATTCTCTCAGCCTCCACCTGGGAATGGACCTGAGCAGAAAAGTCACCAGTGAAAACCTCCATGAAGGAGGATGGAGACGGAGGTCAGCACCCCCACAGCTTCTGCAAACAGCTGGAAAACATCCAGGCCCAGCCTGAATCCTGAGGGGGAAATCCAAGAAACCACAGGGAGGCCTGGTTCCAGACTGGGTCAGCATAGAGGGACAGAGAGAGGTCTGGGGGCTCTGGGGAAGGGGTCTAGACAGGAAGGGCATTGCTGGGCATTCCTGATCAGGGAGAGGCTGTCCAACAGGCCCAGAAGAGGCCCAGGCCCAGCCTAAAGAGGCTTCAACTTGTGCAGCCTGCAGGAACACGTGGTGCCTGACAGCCCTCACTTATTGCAGGGTTCTGGCTTGGATACCTGGCGCAGACTGAAGGGATCTGTACCCCAGAGGTGGTAGTTCCAGGGTGAGGGAGTTTTGTGAGCTCTGGAGGTGGGGCATGAGGGTGAGAATGTGTCACTAAAATGACGAGGTGTAGGCTCTGGGACCCCCCCCCCTTTTGAACTTTCCTTGAATCTTTGAGGTACCTACTCTGGGAAACCTCTTCAAGTCTGATTGTCATTAACTCCACCTGAATACTGGAGTCTGATTGTCATTAACTCCACCTGAAGTCCCTCCCCAAACTCATTACTGGAGTCAGACCTCATTGGTTCTTCCTGAAGACCCTTCCCCAGCTCCTCCTCTGAACCATCCCTAGACTGCTCTGTATATAAGACCCCATCTTCCCTACATCTTTGTGAAAGCGCCATGGAATGGCTTGGCAGAGACTTCCTGTGTGAAAGCCACAGAATGCCCTAGCAGACACTTGCTCTGGGTGAGAGCACCTTATGATAGCTTAGCAGAGACTTGCTCTGTAAGAGTCTATCCCATATCTTTCAATAAACTTTACTTTTTCTTTGGCTAAGAAGACTTGAGTGGAATTCTTTCAGCAGGACCCGGCGTGTTGGTACTTTGGAGTCTCAGGCAGCCCTAACCCTCTTTGGGCACCCTCTTGAGTAATGTGTGAGTTAGAGGGGTTCAAGTGTGATCACGTCAGAGAGTGTTTGGGGTTGAGGAAAGAGCTTAAGTGTTTCATGGTATGGTAGGGGCTGATACTGTGTCAGAATGACAGTATGACAGGCGGAGCAGGGAGGACTCTTGGGGAGCTGGCTAGAAGCAAAATTCCCTTCCTCATCTGGAGCAGAGATCAGTCTGCCTTTTGGGAGTCAGCTCTCCCCTTGCAGGTCCCAGGTAGGGTGGCCCATGCCTTTGGGGTTCATCCACCTCCTCTGCTCCCCACCCCAGCATGTGTCCAGGCATCCCGTCTCTTCCCAGATTCCAGGGTCACCTCCTCCAGGTTTAACACTGGGGCCCACTTTCCCTAGGGATTCAGGACCCAGTGTTCTGTCTCCATGACCCCAGCTCCAGGTGGAAGATTTACTTTTCAAGCCTTCAGATATGACCCTCTGCAAGGATCTTTCTGCTCCCAGGATCTCACCTGGATACAGGAACCCAAGATCCTGCCAGCTTAGATCCTGGGCTGCTTCCCTATCAGATCCAAGCACTGGCTACCTTGAGGGATTTCAGGCCCAAGCTCTTCCGGACAGTCTCAAGAGTTCTCCCCAGCTCCTAGTCCTGCTGCCCAATCTGTTAAGCAGAAACTCCCAACCCAGAAAATGGGTCAGTGTTTTGTTGTACCAGAAGAGTGTGGAGCCCTAGCAACACTGCTCTGGGGCCCTCCCTGAATGGTGTGGACTCTCCCTGAGTGGGGGAGCCCCCCTCCTCTCAGACCGAAGGCACCTGGCTTTGGTTCACCAGGTGATGGAGCAGTGACCCGGATGTCCTCATCACCTCCCAGGCCTAGGTCACACATTTTCATTTTAGCCATTGTATTCAGTGTGGGCCCTCACTCCAACGCTATCGTTTTGTACTGAGGGGCAGCTGCGTCTCTAACTCAGTCCGGACAGAGCTTTTCCATCCCCTTTCCCTCTCAATCTTCCCCCATCCCTCCCCAACACCATGGGGGGCCATGGCCTCTGACTGCCCCTCCCCTCATCTCTCACTGGCTCCAGACCTTTGGGACTCCTGACTGACCTCTCTCCCCTCCAGTGTCTGGGGGCTCCTCTGACCCTCCCTCCCTTTTCAGCTTCCTTTCCTGTGCTGTCTCTTTCCATCAGAGGACAAGGGCTGTCCATCCCCTTTTGTCTTTGAATTCCCAGCCCTTAGCAATATACCTGGCTTATTGACCACTCTTATAGGCCACCCAAACTCTTAGGTGTCGCAGTAGAGCACAGAGCGCCAGACTTGGAGCCAGGAGGACTTGTCTTCCTGAGTTCAGATCTGGCCTCAGACACTTCCTAGCTGTGTGACCCTGGCCAAGTCACCTCACCCTGTGTGCCTCAGTTTCCTCATCTATAAAATGAGCTGGAGAAGGAAATGGCAAAGTGCTCCAGTATCTTTGCCGAGAGAACTTCAAATGGGTCAGGGAAGGTCCGATGGGACTGAACAATGACTGAAAATACTCTCCTGCTACGGCTACCATCCGGCTTCCTGGATCTGGAGCTGCCCAATGCCTCAGTCTGGATGTCCAGGACCTGGAGGTCCCACGGAGCTCCTTCTCCTTCCACGGGGGCCCCATCCTTCCTTTATGCTGTCCAGGGCAGCTTCGCCCCGCTGCCCCTCCGCCTCCTCTCAGAAGTGCCGGCCCAGACTGTCGGTAATGGATTCCTAATAAAACTGCCCCCAGCCCCAATATTCTAACTTCATTATAGGCCACGCCCCACTGAAGAGCAGGCCCACGGCACCTACCTAGGCTCCCCTCCCTCCCCTCAACGTCTTAACTTCTCCCTATATGCCTCACGCCTCATGGGAACCACAGGTGTGTCCTTGAACTCCCTGAAGTTCCCACAGAAAAAGCAGGTGTGCCCATGTGATGGGAACCCGGCTACTGCCTCTACCTGGTCACTGCCCCCAGACTCATTCCCAAAGAAAAAGGTGTGTTCTTGTATTCAATCAATCACATCATCCACCTAGCCCAAGGCAGGACCCCAATAGCTAGCCAGTTGGAGGGCAGCATGACCAGACTGTTCAGCCACCCGCCCCATAGATGGGACCCCTCCTCCAGTACCTAATCCCTTAACAAACCCCTCCTGCCTTTATAATATTAATCATGTTCCTCTATTCTGTGTAAGTTTCTGTTCTGCGATTGCATCTTTACCGGATAAAAATCCCGCTTTCCGTGCAGCTGCGGGTTCCTCCTGGAACTTAGCCCGCTCCCTGAGAGGCGTGGGTCTAGTAAATGCCTGTCCTTAGACTGGAGGTGCCCGGTTCCAGCGCAGCGCATCCTGAACCATAGCAGTTCTGGGGTGGGCAGAGCTCCACCGCAACAGCGTTTGGCGTCCCTGGGTTTAAACAGCAGCGGGGGCTCTCCTCCCCTCCTCGGCCTGGGGTCAAGCCACCCCGGCCGACACCCCTCCCGCCAGGCAGCGCCCTCTGCCGTGCCCCCCAACTGCCCGCGCCCGCTGGAGGGGCTGCCGGCCTCCACACCTTCCCTCCTCTGGGCAGTAGGGAACACGTACGAGCCCCTGCGCTCGGCATTCACAGCCCTGGCTGACCCAGCCCCCAGCTCCTGTGCTCCGGGTCCCCAGGGCCCGCTGCCCACCGCCCTCCGCCTCTTGCTTAAGGCCCCATCTGAACCCCCTTCCCCAGGGAGCCCCTCTCTCAGCTCGGCCCCACGGGGCTCGTCCCTCGGACCCAGTGCTGCCACTCCTGCTTTTCTGACCCAAAGCAGGGGCTTCTCCTAGGCTGAGATTGACAAGGGGGAGGGGCGCTGCTCGGCCCCACTTCCGGGTCACGTGGCCAGGGAGGTCCCGCCCCGCCCCCGCCTCCAGGACCAGAACGTCTCCCGGCTCCTTCTCTATAGAGGTAAAGGTTGTCTGGCGCCGTGAGCCTCCCCTCCCCAGGGAGCGCCCTCGGCCCCGCCCACCCCATCATTGGCCCCGCCAATGACGAAGAGCGGTCGAGGGAGCTCGGTCAGTGCGTGGGCCGCCCTTCACCGCCTGGGGCTCCACTTCAAAGGTCTCGCCGGGCCTAGGCTGCGACCCCTTGGGATCCCGGGAGAGGGACGAGTGTAACGGCCCCGCTCAACCGCCAAGAGCGCCCCCTCGGACTCGAACTACATTTCCCAGAAGGCGCTCGATGCAATCGGAAGCACCTTTCCCCATAACTCGGAGGAGCGGCCCCGCCCCTGGACTCTGTCCGGGATCTTGAGGAAGCTACCGCCCGGGGTCTGGGGCGCACGCGCAGTGGCGCCATTGGGCAGTGGGATGTCTGAGGTGAGCCGGGGGTGTGTGTGTAGGTGTGGGTGTGGGTGTGTGTGGGCGTGTGGGCGTTTGTGAGTGTGTTACTGTACGTGTGTGAGCGCCAGGGGTTCTGTGTGTGTGTGTTGTGTGTGTAACGAGTGTGTCAGGGTGCGGGCGCGGCCGGGGGGGGGAGGAAGGCCGGGACTGAGTCTGGGGGCTTCGAACCCCTCCCCCCACCCCCCGTCAGATTAGTCGCTCTCTGTGGGAGGCTGAATGAGGTAGGGGGAGAACAAAATGGAATGTGAAAATCTTATAAAAGTGAATGTGGAAAACTACAAAGAGGCGGCGGGGCGGGTGGGGGAGGGGCAGTTGAGAACGTGAAACATACAAAACGTACGTCACAGGGAGAGGCCGGGCTCGAGGCCTTCTCTGGTCCCTTCCGATTCAGCGTCTGGGCTCCCTCCGAGTCCTCTCGTGGACTGGAGACCCGGGTCCTGCGGGCTCCGCTCCTCCCTCCCCATAGGTCAGTGTCCGTCCCCCGGGGCTTCTCTGACCCCGGCCCTGCTGTCTGGGTCCTTCTCCGGGCTCCGCTCCTCCCTCCCCATAGGTCAGTGTCCATCCTCCAGGGCTTCTCCGATCCCGGCCCTGTCTGATCCTGCTCCGGGGCTTCGCAGGAGTCTCTGTTTGGATGTGGCTGGTGGGTTCTCTGCGCTTCCCCTTTGTCCCCTGGTTCTAGAGTTCTGTGCAGTTGTCTTTGAAGATCCCTTGAGATACAGTATCTAGGTTCTCCATTTGGCCCTGGCTTTCAGGTATGCTGAAGGTTGTTACATTTATTTCTCCTCAATCTGTTTTCCAAGTGAGTTTTTGTTAGGGGATACTTTGCATTTTCTTGTGTTTTTTTTTTCCCTCCAGTCTTTCACTTAGGTTTTAATCTTTCTTGGCTTTTTATCGATTGAAAGAATAATCCTTTATATATAGCAATACTTTCAAGTGTTTTTATTACAAAAGAGTGTAGTCCTTTATCAAAAGCTTTTTCTGCATATATTGATGCAATCATGTGATTTTAAAAATGCTTTTATTATTGATAGAATCAAATTTGTCAATAGTTTTCTTATGTTAAAGCATCCCTGCATTCCTGGTTAAATCCCACTTGGTCATAAGGTATAACCCGTGTAATATTTTGTAATCTTTTAGCTAATACTGTATTTAAGATTTTTGCATTGATGCTCATTAATGAAATTCATCTGTAATTTTCTTTCTTGGTTTTTACTCTTCCTGGTTTAGGTACCACTGTCAGTATCATTTTTGTTTCATAAAAGGAGTTTGGTAGCATCCCTTTTCTGCCTACTTATTTAATCAAGTTTATAAAATATATTAATACAATTTAATACTAAATCAATTATATTAATGTTTTTGTAAATATTTCCCTTTTACTTATATCGCTAAATTTATTGGCACATAATTGGGCAAAGTAACTCCTCATAATTTCTTTCATTTCATCTTTATTAGCGGTTTATTCACTCTTTCCATTTTTGATATGAGTGATTTGATTTTCTTCTCTATTTTAAAATTCAGATTAATCAGTTATTTATCTATTTTATTTTTTGTTAGAATTCCTCTTTGTGAATTTCCCTGCATCTTATTTTTACTCACTGTGGTTCTTTCTGGCTTTTCGACCCTATCCCTGTTCCCTTTTGTTCTTCCCTTACCCTCCTAGTCCTCATTCTACCCGCCCCTCTCAGAAGGCCCCCCATTTTCTCCCCCACCCTCAATCTCCACACCCCAGCTCTCCACCTCTCTGCAACTTCAGCAGCCTTCTACCCTCTCCCACAGGTATACCTTGTGTCCTCTTCGACCCCAGGGTAAGGTCCCAGAATTACCAGCCTTCACCCCGACCTGCTTCCTCTGCATCTTCTTTCGTGCCCCATTTTTTAGGAGAGAATTCTTCCTTTTGACTTTCATTCCCAGTTTGGTTTTTTAGAATCTTCCCATCTTACACAACTCAGCCCCAACCTCTCTTTCTTTTTGTCCTTTTCCAGGGGGAAGGGATTAAGTGACTTGTCCAAGGTCACACAGCTAGTAAGTGTAAAGTATCTGAGGTCACATTTGAACTCAGGTCTTCCTAACTCCGGGGTGGTGCTCTATTCACTGAGCCACTGAGCTGCTCCTGCTTTCAAACTTCCTCAGAAATGATGACACTTTTAAGAATTCTGCTAACCCTTTCATATACAATAAACTCGGTGGATGTTCCAGAGTCATTCTCTTCTCCCGGGTTTGGGTTTTGAGTGGCTCTGTCACCCAGGTAACACTGGGGGTGGGGTTATTTCTTGTCTTCTGAGTCTTCCAGGCTCCTTTCCCACCATGGACTTGATAGCAGGGCCAGGCTCTGTCCACTCTCTGCCGGGAATGGCCATGATATTCTTGCTGCTTTCTTGGGGTCCTGACTTTGGTGTTTCCCAGGACCTCAAGCAACACTCATGCCAGGGACCTACAGTCCTTCAGTGCCCCCTAAGGCGTCTGATTCCCCCCTCACTTCCCTGTCATCGATCTGAATACTCCTGACCTGTGTTTGGCTTTAAGCAACACATCTTTGGACTTCTCCGTGTAGAGTTCTAGTAGAATATTAACGAGCTCCGTCAGTATAAGGCAGCTGGAAAACTGGTCCAGACTGACAGAATTTTGGGGCCCTTTTTTGTGTGAGGTTCCCACCCTGGTTATTCTTCCACATGCCTCACAGTGGCCCAGGAGCTGGTCCTGACCGACCCCCCCCAACCCCCCATCCTGGGATCAGAACCACGGTGGCTGCTTGTGTTGAATATTTTCCTTCCCTAATACCCAGCCTGGGGCTCAGCAACTGCCCTCACCCTGTATCTGCCACATGTAGGGGCAAGTCCTCTCAGTCTGCCTCAGGTGTCCAAGCCAGAACTGGGCAGTAAGTGAGGGCTGCCAGGCAGCATGTATTCCTGCAGGGTGCACAAGTTGAAGCCTCTTTAGGCTGGCTCTGGGCCCCTTCTGGGCCTGCTGGACAGCCTCTCCCTGATCAAGAATGCCCAGCAATGCCCTTCCTGTCTAGACCCCTTCCCCCGAGCCACCAGACCTCTCTCTGTCCCTCTACACTGACGCAGTCTGGAACCAGGCCTCCTTGTGCTTTCTTGGATTTCCCCCTCAGGATTCAGGCTGGGCCAAGATGTTCTCCATCTGTTTGCAGGAGCTGTGGGGCTGCTGTGGGGCTGCTGAGCTCAGAGTTCTCTTTCCTTCTCCATTCTCCTTCATGGAAGTTTTCACTGGTGACTTTTCTGGTTAGGTCTATTCCTAGGTGGAGGCTGGGAGAATGACCTGATTTCTACCAAACTGCTTTCTAGGGTTCTGGGCTTGAGTTAATCCAATTCTGGGCCCCTGCATTCAGTTGTTCTGTTTTTTCTCATCTAAGTGGTTCCCCTTCATCTTTTAACACCTGGGGCAGAGTGGAACCTTGGGAACCATATACAGTATATATTGTACAAGCCCAATGACCACAGCAAGGTGAATGGGAAGCCCAAGGCCAGCAGGCCTCTGAGTAACTATCCAGAACAGTGGCCAGCTCTGAGGTCAGATGAGGAAAGGGACCTCCCTCTTCAACCAGAGGCCCCAGGGACTCACCCCAGGGTGCCAGGTTATCTACCCTAGCCCATGTGCTCGTGGGGTTGGATTCCCCATTTCACTGATTTTTCTTGGTCCTAAGAGAGGATTCCATCTGGAGGGAGAGAGAGGGTTTGTCTCTCCTGTGGTATAAAGACAAAATGCACCAATAAAACCTCAGAAGGAAAGCTGATGAGAAGGCCTTACCTAGAGCACAGATGTTCAACTGTATGAGTTAGAGTTGATCCTATTCCCCATAAGTTTAATGGATGTGGGAGGGTATTTGGCCAACCTTTAGTTTGGTTTGTCCATCAGACAAGCCCTAGTGGAGAAGAGGAGCCTTGTGAAGGAATCACCGTGGGAAGGCTCTAGGCTGGAGCCTCTTTCTGACACCTAGAAAGTCCCCACTCTGGCCTGGCCTCATTTCTGGGACTTTGGTGGAAAACACAACCTGGGAATCCAGGGGCAGGGTCCGAGCCGGCCTGACTCAGGGAGGAGGCTTTCAGTGTAGCTGGTGCCTTGGTGCACATTTTCTCCTGGAAGCAGATTTAGAACCTACAGGGAAATGGGACTGAGTTGTTTGAACCTCATCCTGTGTAGTTTAGAGGCTGGGTTTGTGTGAGCCTTTGAGACCAGCTTTGTTGCTTAATCTGGACATGCAGGTTGTGCTGAGCCCAGAAACCTTCAGGGAGGGAGTGGCCCAGAGAGTGAGGCAGGGGATTTTCTGAGATGAGCCTTGGGGCCTTTTGTGTGTGCTGTGCTTGGGAACAGCCTGCCAGCCACCCTGTCAGGGTATCCTAGTTTCTGGGTTTACACTCTGGGAGCTACAGCTCACCAAGGCTCTGGCCTTTGCCAGAGGACTTCATAAGCTGCTTCCTAAAAGCTGTTACCTCAGAAGTAGAGATGGACGTATGTGTGTGTCTCTGTTTGTATGTGTGTGTGTCTGTGTGTACATTTGTGCATTGTGTGTATGTGTGTGTATATATGTGTGTTACACACCCATGTATGTGTGTGTATTTATGTGTGTATATATGTCTCTGTGTAGGTGTGTGTATGTGTGTGTGCGTGTGTGTGTGTGTGGGTATGTGTTTGTGTGTGTCTGTGTGTACATTTGTGCATTGTGTGTATGTGTGTGTATATATGTGTTACACACCCATGTATGTGTGTAGATATGTCTCTGTGTATGTGTGTGTACGAGGGTGTGGGTGTGCGCGTGCACGCGCGCATTTAGTACTTTTCTGGTTGGCTCCTGTTGTGTTTAATTTTCTGTTCTGGGCAACTCCAGAGTCTATGTTTCCTGCTACACTAGGAGCTTAATAAACATTTGTTGACTTAAACCATTGGAATATGAGCTGCTTTTTCACCTTGTAACCTTAGCACTTAGCCTGCTGGCCAGCACATAGTAGGAGCTTAATAAATGGTTACTGATTGATTGATAAATGCTTGTTGAGTTAACATAATTGAGTCTCCACTTCCAGACCGTTGGAGACTTTCTTTCATTTTCTGTGCCCCAAGGTCTAACAATGTCAACGCTGCTCAAGGAGGGAGGCCCCTTCTGAATCAAGGCTGTGATCTGTTGAGACTAAGCTGGCTCAAAGGTGTCACTTTGACACAGATCATTCTGGGTTTTATAATTTAATAATCATGATTTTATGGTTTTCATCATCAGTGGTCAGACAGTCCATCAGACAAAATCACTTCTGTATAGAAAATGAGTAGCCAGACTCCTGAAGCCTCCTTCCCCTGCAGCAGACAGCTCTGGCTCCTGTGGGTGTGGTCCCAGGTAGGTCTGAGTCACGCCCCTGAGCTGCCCTGCCTTCTCCTTACAGCCCTTTCCACAGGGTCTCTCCCCCACCCCACACCCAACCCCTGCAGCTGGGAGAGATCTCAGTTACTCAGGGAACCACTTCTTCCCTTCAGATCCAACACCCTTCTTTCAGCAGCTTCTCCCATGGGACTATTAAGATTCTGTGACCTCACCCAGAGAGAAGGTCTCAAGGTTCTTACTGGGTAAGTTCCCAAAGAATTTCATAGATAAGAAGAATGTACAGGGTCTTTTGTAGTTTTCTCAAAGAATCATTTATTCTTATTCATAGTGAAGTCACGTGTACCCAATTAAATACTTGCCAGTGTTTACACGTTGTAACCACCCTCTCTCACAGCTTAATTCACAATTTCACAGCATTCAAATCAAAAGAGGTGAGATTCTTATTTTTTTTCCAAGTTTAGGTGTTGTTTTTTTTAATGGTACATAGTTTTAAAAATTGGGCTGCAAATTAATTCTTCCTTACAAATTTGTTATGTGCAGTGCCAATCAGCTGCAGAGCTCACACAGCTCATTGTGGTTCCCAGGTGCCAGTCTTAGAATTTGCTTGCCTTTGGCTGCATACTTAATAGTATTTTCGTTTTTCCAATTACATGTAAAGATAGTTTTCAACATTCACTTTTATAAGATTTTGAGTTCCAAATTTTTTTTCTTCTCTCCCCCAACCCCAAGGCAGCAAGGAATCTGATGTAGTTTATACATGTACAGTTACATTAACCATATCTCCACCTTAGTCATGTTGTGAAAGAACCTGAAGAAAAGGAAAAAGCACAGAAAAGTAAGAACAACAAAAAAGAGAAAAGAGTCTGCTTCACTCTGCATTCAGACC
>CM053596.1:2613049-2632815 GCA_028646575.1 Pseudocheirus occidentalis | reverse complement strand
TTTTATTTCCTTCTTGGAGGCCTCGTCCACATACTTCTGGTAATAGGCCACCAGGGCTTTGGAGATGGACTGGCAGATAGCATAAATCTGGGCCACATGGCCTCCTCCTTTCACAGGGACCCGGATATCTACTCCAGCAAAACGTTCCTTGCCTAGTAGGAGCACAGGCTCGAGCAGCTTGTACTGCAGGGTGCGAGGTTCAATCATCTCCAGTGGCTGCCCATTCACCTTGATCAGCCCATTGCCTCTCTTGCAGTGAGCCACGGCGGTGGCTGTTTTCTTTCGTCCAAAGACCTGGACGGACTGGTCCAGTGGCCCCTTGGACGGCATACTGCTAGTGGGCGGCGCAGGTCCAGAACCGGGCTGGAGGCGGAGGAAGCGGCGGAGGAGGTGGCGGCGGCAATGGCGGAAGCCAGAGACTGGAGCACCTCACCCGCGCAGCGCCGAAGCACGAAAAACGAACTCAGGTACTTCTGACTCCCGGGCCCGTGCTCTATTCACTGCGCCACCTAGCCGCCCCGTGTCTCTTTTCTTCTTGACCTGGGAGCTCTGGAACTTGGCTATAATATGCCTAGGAGTCTTCATTTTGGGATCTTTTTCAGGAAGTGATTGGTGGATTCTTTCAATTTCTATTTTATCCTCTGGCTCCAGATATCAGGGCTGTTTTCCTTGATAATTTCTTTGCCAAGAAAATACTAAATGGGATGATGGAGGGTCAGATATGACTCAAACAACTGAAGAAAATCGATAACATCCATATAGAATGTCTTGTAGAGTCCAGTATTGGTCTAATGTTGGTCTAATCCTAAATTCCTTCCTGACTGTTTTCTAGTTTTCTCAGCAGTTTTTTTAATCACCAAATAGTAATTTTACTCTAAGTCACTTGTTTTCCACTTTACCAGGCACAGGGTTTTAACGATTCCAAATCTCTCTTGTTTAATCTGTTCCATTAATTTCTTTTCCTCTCTCTCTCTCTGTCTTTTTTGTTTTCAAGATTCAGATGACCAGCATAGCAAACCCCATTTATTCAGCAAAACATTCACAGAACAGAGAAAGTCAAAATACAGTGTAACTCATTCATTTAGCAAGTAAGTTCTCAGTTCAGTTGCCAAGTACCAAGGTCCAGGTATCCCACTCCTGGATCAGTAGTCAAAGTAGCCCACCCCTAGACAGTACATTCTTTTAGTCAGTCAAAGTCTCTTCTCAAATGGAGATCAGTTTCCAATCATAAACAAAGTACATTCCTTTAGTCAATCACAGCACACAAAAAGGCCAAAGGTTTCCCACCCCTGGACACTACTGAATTACAATAAACCAGCCATTAACACCAAGCACTTTCTCAAAAGGGGCAAGAGAGTACAAAAGGCCACCCACTCTTAAGCTACAACAAGGTTAAAATATCATCTCAGCATTGAGAACCCAAGGAAAGGCCCTTCTTTCATCTTGACTAGAGGCAAGCCCTCAGCAATCTCAGTTCCTGGGGAGACAAGGCTCAACAAAGCCATAGCCAGTGTCCTCATCAAGTCACACTCTGCCTGTAGAACAGCCCCAGAACCCCTGAAAACGTCAGCAAGGCCCTCCTCCAGGATTTCTGTGAACATACCACAAGAAAAACCTTCAGGGCTTCTGAATCAACAGCAAGGTTCCAGGACCTCTACAACAGCAGCACTGCCCTTCCCCAGCAGGTGAATCTGGCAAAACAACGTCAAAACAGACAGACAAAATACTGGCATCACAGCCATGTCCCCTCAGTTCTGGGCAGCTCTGGGTGGCAGTTCTCAAAAATCCTGGGCAGCTCAAACTGGCTCTAAGCAACTCAGGCTACACAATACTGGATATTACTCTCCAAAAGTCTGCCTAGCGTGCTTGCTAATACAATAAGTTATTAAAATGAAGTATATATTAATTTCCAAATGAACACTAATGTGGATAAAGACATGTCTCCTATCAAATATAAATTTCAGGGGAGCCTCAATGTAGGTAGGAATTCCAAGAGGAGAAGAAATAAAGTATTCCAGGCCTGTGAGGAGACAAGGAGTAAGTAGATGAAATATACCATATAAGAATAAAAAAACTGATCACATTGATTGGAATATAGAATTTGTGACAAAAACTAACATGAAAGAATTCAGGTTGTTGATTCTCTTTTAATGATTTTCTTGCATCATTCTCATTTCTCTTCCCAATTTTTCCTCCACTTTTCTTGTGTGGTTTTCAAAATCCTTCTTGAACTCCTCTATGACCTGTAACCAGTTCATATTTTTTTGGGAAGGTTTTGGTGTAGGAGTTCTGACTGTGTTGTCTTTCTCCTATTTCATGCTTTGGTCCTTTTGGTCCCAAAAAAAGGAATCTAAAGCTGGATGGCTGTGTTTGCTTTGCTTCCTTTGCTTGCTTATGTTGCCACTCAATAACTTGACTTTTGAGCTCTTTGTGACAGTAGAATTCTGCTTCTAGAAGGGAGAGTTTTGTCCCAAATGGCTGGAGTTTACGCAGCTGCTAGAGCTATTAAGAGGGCACCATCTCTTCAGCCCCCACCAACTTTGGCTCACTGGTCACTCACCTCAGGACCACCACCCAAGACAGTGATCCCGATCCAGGTAGGTTAAGGCAAGAGCACTTAGCCTCTGAATGGTCACTTGGCCCCCCCTACAATCTGCAGGCCAGGAGCTCTGAAGCAGCCACTTGGAGACAGCTGCATGGCCAGGCTGCTGATTCTGCTACTTCTTCTTCAGGGGATAGCAACCAGACCACACTCTGTACCTCCCAGATCCAGCAGAGTTCCACTGGCCTTTTACTTTGTCTTTGGCATTTATGGGTTGATAATTCTGGAAAGTGGCACAGTTGCTGGTGATCCACTCTTAACTCATTCTCTTGACTTTTGTTCTCTCAAGTTTCCAGAGTTCTAGAGGTATGATTAGATCCTTAATTATCTTGAGCAATCTGTCAGTGTCTTTCTCATAAATTAGCTGAAACACAATATATGTTCATTAAGATTTGCTTTTTTAATGTATGAAGGAACTCTTTACAATTACTCATAATTCTGCATAACTAAGTAGCAGAGTATGGATCGATTCTCTGCTACTTGTGCTAATTTTGGTATGACAATAAGACCAAGAAAATAGAGGTTCTGCAGAAGGTAAGGAATATCAAGGGAATCAATTTTTTTGATTGTTTGGGGTATTTTTGTTTTGGTTTTTTTTTTGCTTTTTTTTGGAGGGGGAAGGTAGGGCAATTGGGGTTAAGTGATTTGCCCAAGATCACACAGCTAATAAGTATTAAGTGTCTGAGGCTGGATATGAACTCAGGTCCTTCTGACTCCAGGGCTGGTGCTTTATTCAGTGTGCCACCTAGCCACCCCTAAGGGAATCAATTTTTAAAAAATCAAGGAGTGTGGTCTAGCTGTACCGGATCTTAAACTGTAGCATAGGGCCGTAATCATCAAATCAGTCTGGTCCTGGATAAGAAAGAGAGTGTTGGATTGGTGGAACAAATTAGATACAAATTAAATTATAGTAAATGACCATAGTAATCTGGTATATGGTCTCAAAGAGCCAAGCTTTTGGAGGATAAACTTTTTTGACAAAAACTGCTGGGAAAATTTGAAAACTTTACAGCAGAAACTAGGCATAGACCAACATCTCACTCTGTATACTAAGATAAGGTCAAAATGGGGACATGATTTGCACATGAAGGGTGATATCATAAGAAATTAGGAGAGCATATCTGTCACATCAATGGTTAAGGGAAGAATATATGACCAAACAAGAGATAGAGAACATTACATATAAAATAGGTCATTTTTATTTGATCTGATTAATTTTTTTTTTTTGCAGAAACAAAACCAGTGTAACCAAAATTATAATGAAAGTAGTGAATTGGGGGAAAGTTTTTCCAGCAAGTATCTCTGATAAAGATTTCATTTCTCAAATATGTGGAGAAGTGATTCAAATTGATATGGTCAAAGGACATGTACAGGTAATTTTCAAAGAAATCAAAGCTATCTGTAGTTATATGAAGAAATACTCCAAGTCACTATTGATTGGGGAAATATAAATTCAAACAACTCTGTGATACCACTTCATACCTATCAGATCGGCCAATATGACAAAAGCAGAAAATGATGTATGTTGGAGAAGATGTGACAAAACTGGGACGCTAATGTACATGGGTGGAGATGTGATCTGATCCGTCCATCCTGAAGAGCAATTCGAAACTATGCCCAAAGAGATGTAAAATTGCATATTCTATAATCTAGCAATACCATTGCTAGATCTATATCTCAAAGACATTAAGAAAAAAAAGAGGGATGGACCTATTTGTAAAAATATATATATTTATAGCAGCTCTTTCTGTGGTGGCTAATAATGGGAACTTGAAGGGATGCCCATCACCTGAGGAATGGCTAAACAAACTGTGCTGTATGATTGTAATGGAATATGAATGTGCTTGAAGAAATGACAAGCAGGATGATTTCAGACAAACCAGGAAAGACGTATCTGATGCAAAATGAAGTGAACAGAAACAGGAGAGCATTGTACACAGTAACAGTAATAGTGTCCAGTGAAGAACTATTCTCAGTAATAAAGTGATCCAAGAAAATTCCAAAAGCATACTGTCTGCCTCAAGAGAAAGAGCTGGTATTGTTTGAATACAGACTGAGACATGAGATTGTTTACTTTCTTTAGTTCTTTTTTTAAGTCTCCCTGTACAAAATGACTAATATGGAAATGTTTTACACGATTGTACATGTATAACCTGTATCTGATTGCTTACTGTTTCAGGGAGTGGGGAGAGAAAGCGGGATAGAATTTGAAATTCAGAACTTAAAAAAACCCAGGTCTTAAAAATGTTTTTAACATTTAATTGGAGGGAAAAACAAAATATATTTTTTAAACTTGTAAAAAAAAAAAGAGAAAGAACATAGAGGTTCTTCACCATCTAGCACAGAACCATCCATATGTGGAATCATTGGTTACAGCAAATTGGTTACAGAAATTTTGAATCCTATGAAAAATTTCATTTACCTTGGCAGTATATTTTCCAGCATGTCCATTTAGGTAATGAGGTTGTGAAAAGAAATAACCTTTAAATCAGTTACTATTTAATTATATTTGATTGTAGGATTAAGTTGCCTTCTTTGGGAAAAGCTAGCCCTAATAACTAAGTCAGATAGATATTCTCTTAAGTCTGGGTTACTGGTAGTTATAGTTAATAGATAAATTAGTGAAACTCAGTCATTTAATAGCAAATAGTTTAGAGTAAGAGACATATCTGTGTAGAAATAAAATAATCATGGGAAAGACTCTTTTCAAAGGCTAAATTCCTCTTTTTGGCTGCTGGAGGAAGGGGGTTGATGAAAGACTAAATTCCTCTTTCCAGTCTTAGTGGATTTGCTCCTTTTTACTTTTTCTACAGCTAGAGGTTAAGTCTGAATTTGAGTAGTGCAGTCTAATAAGGTTGAATTTCCCTTTCTGGTAGCTGGAGGATGGGGTGGGACTGTGAGCTAGAAACCACGAGCTCCTCTTTTCCAATCTTTCTTCAAACTGTAGGCTCCTTTAAAATAATACTTCTGCTTGCAAAACTCATCAGCTGCAGAGCGAGTCTTCTGGGGGTAATCTCAGTCTGACAGACAGTTTGATAGACATATAATGAATCTGGATCAAGAAAACATGAGAGGAACAAGTAGTCAGATGACTTGCCTTGTCCAATAGAATTATGTTAAAAACGTATTTCCTAAGATTGTTGTAATTTTCCTCTTTCCCTTCTATTATAAAAATAAATTCTAGAAATCACACCTTTGTCACAAATTACTGAATAATTAGTTGCCCTTAATGGTAACCTGTTAGCTGGTACACTGAAATCATTATTTACTAGCAAATTTTGTACCTCAGATTATTTTCTATTTCAGATAGTTAATTTTGAGTTGATGGCTGCTTTGCTTAAAATAGTTCAGTGCTTGAGAAGCTCTCAAAACAAGTGTGGGAGAGAAGAGGTTTTAGACTGGCTACCAAATTGAAGGAATACAGAGCTATTGTGCTGACCTCATCCTTGTATGGCTGTGAAAGCTAGATATTCTACCAGGGCCATGCCAGCAAACTAAATCTCTTCCATTTGAAGTGACTTAGAAAGAATCTGAAGATTACCTGGCAAGATAAAATACTGACCAGTGGTTGTCAACCTTCTTAATGCCTTGACCTTTTAATACTCGTATGTGGGTGTATCTGCATGTGGGCGGACCCTCCTGGAGATGGATAGAAGAGCAGTGTCCCAGTTCCTAAGACCATCAGAAATGTGTTTTCTGATGGTCTTAGGTGACCCCTGTGAAAGGGTTGTTTGACCCCCAAAGGGGTCGCAACCCACAAGTTGAGAACCATTATACTGGACACTGAGGTCCTTTCTCAAGTTAGACTGCCAATTATTCCCATTGTACTGCAGAGAGTGAAGCTCTGATAGGTTGACCATGTTGTTCAAATGCCAAAACGCAATTTTACTGAGAAATCATGTAAGGAAGGCACTCACATTGTGGTCAGGAGAATTGTTACAGGGATCTTCCCAAGGTCTTCCTGAAAAACTGTAATCAATGGTGAGATGTGAGAGACACAGACAAAGAAAGGAACATCTAACATGGCATGCCTAAATCAAAGAATGTGCTGTGTCTTGTGAGCAAAGCAGAATTGCAGTCCCTCAGAAGAATGGTGAGATAGCAAATTTAGAGCCACCCCTGCCTTAGATGTTCATATAGCCTGTCTGTGCCTGACCTGTGATAGAGCCTTCTGGACTTGTATTGGTCTGTGTATCTGATCAGCCTTGGTCAGCCACACTGTACCTTGACCTTGGCATAGTGATGTGATTTGGTCCTCTTTGGGCACAAAGATCAACAAAAACGACCAACTATGTAACTAAATGTTATAATAAGGAATATATGCTGTTGACAAATGAAAGCAATCCCAAAGTGAAGGCCGAGGATGCTTTGGCCAGGGCGCATCATACCTGGGGTGTCCTCAAGCATCAGTGTAACAAGGGAAAGGTCTTCTTCTCTCGGGCGGACAGTCTCACACCCCTCGTTTCAGTCTAGATTGTAACGAGCATCTCTGATGAATCCTGGTCATGGTTTATCTAGAGAAGACTTTGTGTCGGCTTCTCAAGAAATAAACTACATCTTTTCTTTTTCTTTCCTGTCTTTCCTATAGTCAAACATAAATCCCTGAAGCCCCACAGAATATAATGAACTTGACAACTTCTCACAAACTCTTCAGAGAGTTTTCTATATATCACTTCTGTCAGTTCTGAAAAGGAAGACATTTCACATTGTTTTCTGTCTCTCTTCCACAGATCTTTCTCCATCATAGGTAAAAAATGTACTTTGTCTGAGGTTCCACAGGGAGATCCATTCCATAGTATCACATGTGTTATCTTTATTCCAACTGACCATATCATCTGCTTTTCTCAGTGTTCCATTGGACTCTTTATGACTTTGGCTTCAAGTGCTGACTCTGACACTCATCAAGGGTAGGACTGGTGGGTAAATCCCCTTTCTGTGCTTCAGTTTCCCCCTCTCACCTGATGAAGGTTAGACTATATGAGTTCTGGACTCTCAGCTCTAAATCTTGTGACTTTTAATGGTTTAGGAGTGGCTGACATTCCAGGATGTGGCTGTGGACTTCACCCAGGAGGAGTGGGGCCTCTTGGACCCTCCTCAGAAGGAGCTGTACAAGAAGGTCATGCTGGAGAATGCCAGGAACCTGCTCTCCCTGGGTAAGGACACTTCCCCTGGCCATTCTGAGTCTGAAATCAGAGGAAATATCTTCATTCCTGAGTGTGCTGATTTTGTAGCATTTCTCTTATCGCTAGAATGGGAAAAGTGCTGGTCTCCTATATTATAAAGACAGGCTCCTCCTGCTACCTGGTTTTCCTATGAACAGTCAGTACATTGTGTGAGGAGAACATAGAAGTTTCCTGGTGGATCCTGAAGCTATCTCCTGCCAATTCTAGGGAGCTTGAGGTCCCAGATCAGATCAGTGTTGGAGCATCTCAGGTGTGGACATAATCCCCCATTATGTAGACGAGCCTCTCCCTGGCCATGAATCTTGGCTACCAAATCTCTGAAAGCTGCTCAGGCAGCTTTTCCCTGCACCCCTTCCTCTTTGGGATGGGCCAAGTATTTAGGAGATTCTTTGGGAGAAGCCTCAGTTTGTAGCACCCAGCTATACATGGTAGGGCACATTTGTCCTTCATCTTCCTTGACATTGCTCCCAATTCTAGCCCAGATGGTGGGAAGGGAAGGAAGGGAATAAGCATTTCTGTTCAGCTGCTGTTCACCAGGTCCTGTGCTAAGTGTTTCCTTTACAATATGATGTCATTACATGATATTATTATCCCCATTTGACACTTGAGAAATCTGAAGGAAACAGGTTAAGGTCATAACTGTCTGAGGTTGGATTTAAACCCTGGCTTTCTCCTCTGCACTTCCATCTGCCTCTAATGTCTAGATAATGGAAACTGTGCAATAAGTGCAGCCTCCTATGAAGAAGGTGCACCAAGGTCAAATTTTCTGATTCTAAATTGGCTCCATGATGTTCTCCCCATCTCTCTCTGAAGCTCCCCCAAAATGCTATGGAAACCTGGCTTCAGGACTTCTGGAAACCATCTTATGCTCCTTGCTTAAAAGTCCCTGTCACTGGCATGAATAACAGACTGTCTAAGAGTAAGAATTTGGACTAACTAAGGTTCATTGAGTTCCCCAGCAAGAGAATCTCACCAGAAGAAGCAAAGACTCCATGAAGGAAGAGCCCAAAGGTTTTTATAGGTTTCATGGAATGAGGAGCAGAGAGAGGACAGTGACAGAGCTGATTCATCGAGGTCCATTTTGCTGGAGCTCAAGGCTGATCTGGCCCATCCTATTTTCAGTTACTTGCTTTACAAGTATTAATGGGAGAATAAGCCAGATATCTGTGACCGTGATGGAGTGATTCTCAAAATGGAGTAGCTCTGCATGCAGACTCTTTTCCCTAAAGAGTACTAAATTACAAGTTTTTATTCATCCTCATCCCTTATTTCCCCATGCCTAGGACTGCCAGTTCCCAGAGAAGATTTGTTTTCTTATTTTGAGGAAAGGGAAGCCCCATGGCTCCTGGAGCAAGAAGGCCTGAGGAGCTGCTGTCCAGGTAAGTGAGGGGAAAGCTGGTATATGAGAGCTGTCTTCTAGGGGTTGTGGTGAAACAAGTACTAGATCTGGGGTCAGAAGGCCTGACTTGGAATTCTTTTTTAGATACTTTTTAGCAGTGGGGTCCTGGACAAGTCATTGAACCACTGAGTCTCAGTTTGCCCGTCTGTAAAATGATGGAGTTGGACACCATGGCAACTAAATTGCTCCAGTGATAAATCTGTGATCATATAAAACGTTATTGTGTTGGAATTTGGGGGCATGGAGCTCCCCTGAAAGGGTGAAAAGGATTTAGGCTTTCTGGTTTGGGCTATTTGTTAGACTTTCTCTGAGTCAGTGAACATTTATTAAGTGCCTGCCATGTGCCAGACCTTCTGGTAATCACCAGGGGCATAAAGATATACAAGGAATATCCCCTGGTCTCCTGGAACTCCTTAGCAGTGGGGTGGGGGCTCTGGCATCATGCCAACAACAAATTAGAAACCTGTCATGGACAAGACAAATTGTTGCTCTTACAGAGAAGGAAGTCACTAATGTGAAGAACTGTGGAAGATGGGGTCTAGCTGGGGAGTCAGGGAAGCCAAGGTGAGCACTCTAGGAGTGGGGATGGTGAGGAAAACCTGTGGACTTTGGAGGTGGAGTGTCTTGTTCAGAGAACAGAAGGGAGGCCCATAGCACTGAATTATAAAATATTTCATGGGGATAGAAGGTGAAAGGAAACGGGAAGAGTAGGAGAGGAGTCGGTGATAAAGGGGTGTGTAGTCACCTAGGTAGAAACATAGAACTTTACAGCAGATTGAATGTGCATGTTAGGAGTGTGAATGTGTGAGAGTCAGTGAGGAATACATGACACTGCACTTATCAGCCTGTAGTACTGGAAGGAGGCCTTGGGGACCATTAGGAGGATGGAAAGATGAGAGGATTGGGGGAAAGAGAATGAGTTTAGTTCTGGAGAATGATGAGAGGAGTGCCAGTAAAATCCAGAGAGAGGAAGAAATGTGATTGTGTCAGAGGCTACAGAGGAGTCAGAAGGATGAGGATGATGAAGTGGTGAGTGGATTTAGCAATTTTAAGATTGTTGGTAGTTTGGGAGAGAGGTGTTTTTGTTGAACAATGAACCTGGGAACTAGATTTCAGAGAATTTCAGAGAAAGCAAAGGAGAGGAGTTGGAGACACTCATTTTAAATGGAAGAAAGATATTGGAAAATCTCTCGGATTGAATGGATCAAGTGAATGAATTTTGAGGATTAGAGAGAAATGATTTTATTTGAGGCAGTAGGAAAGGAATCATTAGTGCAGGAGAGACTGAAAAGTAATGAAAGAATGGGGATGCTGGCGAGGCAGTAAACTGAGGAAGATGGTGGGCTGGAATGGGATGATTTACACATGGAGAAAAGTGTCCTTTAGCGAGCAGAGGGAAGACTCTTTTATCTGATGTCGGTGTTATAAAGGGGAAAAAAGGCACTAGATTTGTGGGAGATGAGGAGGTTAAGATAGCCCTTCTTAAATATGCATTTTTCTTTTTTTAAAAAATTTTTAAAAAAATAAATTTATTTATTTTCTTGTTTACATCATTCATTTCCACAAGATTTTGAGTTATAAATTTTCTCCCCATCCTTCCCCTACCCTCCACCCCAAAACAGCCATCCCACTGTATACCCCCTTCCCCAATGTGCTGCCTCCTGTGTCCTCCCCATTCCCCTCTGGCTTTCCGGTAGGGCAGGATGGGTCTCCCCACCCCGGTAAGTATGCATTTTTTCAATGAAATATAAGACGTTTTCTCTGCTGAGAAAGTGAGTGAGAGTTTGTAGAGAGTGGGAGCAAGCAATAAGGGCAGATTGGGGAAGAATGAAAACATGTGGAAAAGCTCCTGTTGTGAATGAGACAGAGTCAGTTATGCGCTTGTTGCATCATTTCCATTGTTTCTGACTCTTCATCATACTTGCTGGAGTTTTCTTGGTAAAGATACTGCAGTGATTTCCCAAGTCCACTTTAGGCTCATTTTACAAATGAAGAAACTGAGGCCAGCAGGCCCAGGTGAGTTGTCCAGGTTCACATAGCTAGGAAGTGTCTAAGGATGGATTTAAACTGGAATCTTCATGATCCCTATCTGCTGCAGTGCCTCCCTGCCCCAAGGGAGTCTGTTACAGAGATGTCAGAGGACGGCCTTGCCACAGTGAGGGTCCCAGTGAGATTATGTAGCCTAGACATGCAGTGAACCCAGACAGCCAGGTTTTATCATTGCTTCTCTCTCAATTCAACAGCATCTAAGTAGTAGCAAAGGTTGCTGCCTTCCTTAGAATTAATCCAAGGCTATGCTTTATACAACCTGCATTTGCCAATTAAGAAAGGAACCAGAAGGGGTGGCTGGGTGGTGCAGTGAATAGAGTACTGGCCCTGGAGTCTGGAGGACCCAAGTTCAAATCCGGCCTCAGACACTTGACACACTTACTGGCCATGTGACCTTGAGCAAGTCACTTAACCTCAGTTGCCCTCCCAAAAAAAGGGGGGCCAGAATACAAGGATTAAGGTAGAAGATGGCACCTGATGTCAGCCCTGGGCCCACTCACTCAATAACCATGGATTATGCATCTCCAGTTTTCTAGGAACCCTGCTAAGCTTTAGGAAGGGAAAAGCCAGTCCCTGCTATCAAGGAGTTCTCAGTCTTGCATACAAACATGGAGATGGTTTCTGAAGAAGCAACAAACTGTGAACATTGGTCTTAGCTGTCTAGGGAAAGGAGAGTGTTTGGAAGTGGAAATCCAGTTCAATGTGATATAAGGGAACATAGAGAGTGAAGCTAGTAACAGTTTAAGAAGGAGAGCAGAATTGGGGAGTAAAGAGTCAGAATCAAAATAAGAAAGACAAATTTCAGGCAGACCTCAGATATTGTGGGTTCTGTTTCAGAGCACCACAGTGAAGCAAATATTGTAACCAAGTGAGTCACGTAAATTTTTTGGTTTCTTAGTGCATATAAAAGTTATGTTTACTATATATTGTTGTCTATTACATGTGCAATATTATAACCTATAAAGTATATACTTCAATTTTAAAATATTTTATTGCTGATATCAGTAGGACCTTCAGTGAATCATAATCTTCTTGCTGGCAGAGGCTTTGGCCCAGTGTTGATAGCTGCTGACTGACCAGGGTGGTGGTTGCTCAAGGTTGGCAGCGGCAGTGTCAATTTCTTAAAATAAGATAACAGTTAAGTTTGCCACGTTGATTGACTCTTGAATTTAACACTTAAAATCCCATTATTGGATAATTAATTGACCTAATTTCAGTATTGTTGTGTCTCAGGGAATAGGAAGACTTGAAGAGATGGAGAGAAGTCATCATACAATAGTAAAATATTTTTTCTTAAAAAAACACAACAAAGTTCAATGCTGGAAGGCCATCTAGTACCATGGATAGAACATGCCCACTTGCAGGGTTCAAGTTCTTGTCTTAGCTTCAGGGATGTTAGGCAGGTTCATCAGTCATTTTGAGCTCATGGTCTGAGCTGTGACTGTAATGAGAATGCTTGTCCTTCTGGCGTCACAGGTGTTTGTGAAGATCCATTGTGACTGTGTATGAAGTTCTTTGTAAATCAAGTTATCTTGCAGATGTAAACTAATGGCATTTTCAAAGGAATGATTCTGTCCATTGAACTTTGAAGACTCTTCTCTTAGCCTGGGGAAATATGTTTTAGATTAGTAAGTTAATTTTCTTGTAATAGAGGAAAAGAATTATAATTATTTATGTATATACATATGTCTCTGTATATATGTTTTATTGTTTGTTTCTTGCAGAAGGAGATATTAGACCTGAAATGACAGAGACTTCTGCAAAGCTCAGCATTTCTGTGGAAGAAACTCACGAGCAAAGCTTTATGAATTATGGTCCCTGTGACATAACTGGGAGACAGATCAATACTGGACTTCACAGAATCCACACAGGAGAGAAACCTTATGATTGTCATCATTCTGGGAAAGACTTCAGTCAACAATCATCCTTTAGTAACCATCAAAACATTTATACCAGTGAGAAAACCTATGAGTGTTATGAATGTGGTAAAACTTTTAGTGAACACTCATCTTTCATCATACATCAGAGAATTCACCCTAGAAGGAAACCTTACAAATGTAATCAGTGTGGAAAAACTTTCAGAAGAAACTTTGATCTTGCTAAACATCAGAAAATCCATACTGGGAAGAAATTTTGTGAATATGATCAATGTGGAAAGGCTTTTGGATGTACCTCTGAGCTATCTCAACATCAGAGAAGCCACATTGGAGAGAAATCTTATAAATGTAATCAGTGTGGAAAGTCTTTTAGAAGAAACTTTAATCTTGCTTTGCATCAGAGAATCCACACTGGAGAGAAACCTTATAAATGTGATCATTGTGGAAAGGCTTTCAGAGGTACCTCTGAGCTTGCTCAGCATCAGAGAACCCACACTGGAGAGAAACCTTATGGTTGTGGTCAATGTGGAAAGGCTTTCAGTTGCCACTCCAGTCTTGTTCTACATCAGAGAATCCACACTGGAGAGAAACCTTATAAATGTAATCTATGTGGAAAGAGTTTTAGAAGAAACTGTGATCTTGCTTCACACCTGAGAATTCACACTGGAGAGAAACCTTATGAATGTGATCAATGTGGAAAACCTTTCAGTTGCAGCTCCAGTCTTGCTTCACACCAGAGAATTCACACTGGAGAGAAACCTTATAAATGTGATCAGTGTGGAAAGGCTTTTAGACGTACCTTTGAGCTTGCTCAACATCAGAGAAGCCACACTGGAGAGAAACCTTATGAATGTGATCAATGTGGAAAGGCTTTTAGTTGCAGCTCCAATCTTGCTTCACACCAGAGAATTCACACTGGAGAGAAACCTTATGAATGTGATCAATGTGAAAAGACTTTTAAACGTACCTTTGAGCTTGCTCAACATCAGAGAAGCCACACTGGAGAGAAACCTTATGAATGTAATCAATGTGGAAAGTCTTTCAGAAAAAAGTTTAATCTGGCTAAACATCAGAGAATCCACACTGGAGAAAAACCTTATGAATGTGATCAATGTGGAAAGGCTTTCATTTGCCGCTCCAGTCTTATTCCACACCAGAGAATTCATACTGGAGAGAAACCTTATGAATGTGACCAATGTGGGAAGGCTTTTAGACGTACCTCTGAGCTTGCTCAGCATCGGAGAAGCCACACTGGAGAGAAACCTTATAATTGTGGTCAGTGTGGAAAAGCTTTTGGTTGCCTCTCCACTCTTGCTGTACATCTGAGAATCCACACTGGAGAGAAACCATATGAATGTGATCAGTGTGGAAAGACTTTTAGATGTAGCTCTGCTCTTGCTCAACATCAGAGAAGCCACACCGGAATGAAACCTTATAAATGTAAGCTATGTGGAAAGACTTTTAGAACAAACTTTAATCTTGCTAAACATCAGAGAATTCACACTGGAGAGAAGCCTTATGAATGTGATCAATGTGGAAAGGCTTTCAGTTGCCGCTCCACTATTGCTTCACATCAGAGAATTCACACTGGAGAGAAACCTTATGAGTGTGACCAATGTGGAAAGGCTTTTAGACGTACCTCTGAGCTTACTCAACATCAGAGAAGCCACACTGGAGAAAAACCTTATGAATGTAACCAATGTGGAAAGGCTTTCAAATCCAACTCCAGTCTTGATGTACATATGAGAATCCACACTGGAGAGAGACCTTATGAATGTAATCATTGCAGAAAGGCTTTTAGATGTATCTCTGCTCTTGCTCAACATCAGAGAATTCACACTGGAGAGAAACCTTATGAATGTGATCAGTGTGGAAAGGCTTTCAATTGTAGCTCTGGTCTTGCTTCGCACCAGAAAATTCACACTGCAGAGAAACCTTATGAATGTGATCAGTGTGGAAAGGCTTTTAGACGTACTTCTGAGCTTGCTGAACATCAGAGAGGCCACACTGGAGAGAAACCTTATGATTGTAGTCAATGTGGAAAGGCTTTCAAATCCAGTTCCAGTCTTGCTGTACATCTGAGAATCCACACTGGAGAGAAACCTTATGAATGTGATCAGTGTGGAAAGGTTTTTAGATGTAGTTCTACTCTTGCTCGACATCAGAGGAGCCACACTGGAGAGAAACCTTATGAATATAGTCATTGATAGAAGGCTTTTAGAAGAAGGTGTGATCTTACTGGTCATTAGAAAATCCACAGTGGAGAGATAATTTATGAATGTGATAAATGTGGTAAGGCTTTCACACAGAGGGCCACTTTTGCCTTGCATCAGAGAATTCATCCTGGAGAGAAACTTTATGACTGTAACCTGTGTGGAAAGGTGGACCTTCACCTGAGGTCATACAAGCATGTTCATTGGAAAAATCTTCCTGGAGATAAAACTTAGAAATCTAATTAATGAAAGAAGGCCTTTTACTATAGTACAGACCTAATTAAATATCAGATATTTTATAGTGTACATGAAACCTTGAAAATAGGCCTTTTCAATGAATTTTTCTCTGAAATTGGAAGGTTTCTCATGACTCCCCTTAAGTATTCCATGACATTCTTTTGCCATTCCCCAGATGATTGGTACTTTTTCTCATGGTCTTAAGTGGCACAAAAAAGTCTCCATATAATTATTTTGATATTTGTTGAACATTTATTTTTGTAATGACATTTTAGTCTACTGGGTGGCACAATGATTAGAGACCTGGAAGTTAGTCCACAAGACCTCAGTTCAACTTCAGTTTCCGATACTTACTGGCTGAGTGACCCAGGACAAGGCACTTAACCCATTTCTAGATGAATTTCTTCATCTCTATAATGGCAATAATAACAACACCTACCTGCCTTGGGTGATGAGAGGATCGAATGAGACAGTATCTATTGTTTTGTAAGCATTAACTCACTATATGAAGTGCACTACATGTAAGTTCACTATTGTTATTATTTTCCCAGGGATCATAAATCTTATAGCAATGTCAGTGACCTTAAAAGTTTGGGTTTGCCCATTAACTGGAGAATGAACAAGTCATGTTATATAAATGTAATGTAATAATACTATTTTGCTATAAGAAATTATGGACAGGCTGATTTCAGAAAAACCTGGAAAGACTTAAATGAACTGATGCAAAGTGAAATGAGCAGAAGCAAGGGACTGTTCTACAATGGTGTGCAGTAATCAACTATGATAGATTTAGCTCTTTTCATCAATACAGTGATCCAAAATAATTCTAAAAGATTCTTACTGGATACTGCTATCCACATACAGAGAACGAATTTTGGAGTCCGAATGCAGATTGAACCATACTTTATTTTTCCCTTTTTTGTGGTTTTGCTGTTCTGTTCCATTTCTTCTTTTACAACATGACTAATGTACAGGTATGTTTACATGATTGCACGTGTATAATCTATATCAGATTGTTTGCCATCTTGTGGAGGGGGGATAGAAAGGAGGAAGGAAAAAATAGAAACTCAAAATCTTATTTTAAAAAATGAATGTTGAAAGCTAAAAAAAAAGATGGCAAAGGGAGGGAAGGATATAATTCAGAACCTAAAATGTAACAAAAAATAAATATAACATAAAATGAGGAGGTTGGACATAGTGCCTTCTGTTGTCTATTCCAACTCAAAATTTATGGTCTCTTCAGAAGTACATTCCAAATCCTCCACTGGTATTTCAGGAAAGACCTAGCCAGGACCAAGTTGATAGTTTCTGAAACTATCCTTTGCTACTTAAAAATAGAGATCTTGTACTTATTAGATGTGTAATATGCAAAAAAAATTAGTGTTCAACACATGCAAAGACCTCACTTTCTAAAAATGGATTTACTAAACATTAGAAAATGCCTGGAAAACTGGCAAGTAACCTGGTAGAAAGTAGGCATAGATCAACATCTCATACTGCTGAACAGGCTTAGCTCCAAATGGATACATGCTAGTGATATGAAAGTTCACCTCAAACAAATGAAAGAAACAATAAGGAAGATTCGTTTTGTAGTTAGGAAGTGGGGGAAAGTGCATCCCCAGAGAAGGGGTGGAGAAGAGCATATGGAATAAACTGGAGAATTTTTTTATAACATGAAGAAACTAGTGTATTGGAAATGTAAAAGGGAAGGAAGCAAATGGGCAAATGATTTGCAGCATGTTTCTCCAATAAAGGGCTCTCTTCCAAGTATTTAGAGAATGGATCCAGATGTATAAAAATGGGCCATTACCCAGTAGATCTCTGCACAAAAGGTATGAATAGACAGTTTTCCAAGGAAGAAATTCATACCATATTTTAGAGCTAGTTTTCCATATTTTACCGTATGTTAAGAAATAGTCTCCATCTGTAACCACTAATACAAATCACTAATAATTAGATCAGTATAGGTGCTAAGAAAGTTATAATCACCAATGCTACAAGGAATACACAGATGCTTACTGAGGGACACTTCTTTGTACATTGTCTGTGTCAAAGAAAAAATGATGTATCTCATCCTACACTCTGAGAACTTCATCTCTATCTGGACATGGATAATATATTCCATCTTCTGTCCTCTGCAGACATGGTCATTGCATTGATTTGAGTTATTAAGTCTTTCAAACTTTTCATTACAATATTGTTTTATTTGTAAAGTGTTCTGGTTCCATTCAGTTTTCTCTAGTAGTTGATACAAGTCTTCCCAGGTTCTTTTCCAACCCTCATCATCATCATCATTTTCTACAACATGCCTTCTTTCATCTCATTCATAGAAATGACACATATTGAGGAGAATTGATTTCCCTTAAGTACACATTAGCTTCCAAAATCAATGTAAATTCAAAAATTAAAAAGAAAACCAAGCCAAAACATGTATGCTCAAATTAATTAATAATTAGTGGGCACCTTAATTAATTAATTCACTTTTGATGAATTTCTGAAGCTCCCAAAATGACCAACATGAAGATGATCGGGGGAATCAAGACTGATTTGAAAGTGCCATATTGAGTTTTTAAATATCTCCAGAAGAACAGAAATCAATAAATAACAGAAATTAGTTCAGGTGGAATCCTCTTCCTGAGTCTGTGTGTGTGTAAAAGTATGTGTATATATACAAATATATGCATATATGTATGTATATGTATATATAATTGGTTGTTGCTGTTCATATTCAAAGAGTACCAAAGTGACATCACTGTGTTATAGTTGAGTTACAGTGTGTCTGATGGGCTAATCAGACCAATATGAACTTGGAATGCTCTACTGCAGCTCAGGCACAAATTGGCTATGTGAGCATTTGGGGCAGATTCTCTAAATTTATGTATCTCGCATTTTGAGCTGCTTCAATTTTGCTTTTCTCATAGAGCATAGCACCTTCTCTAATGAAGACATACCTTGCTGGGTGAAACTGCTAATGTCTCCCATATCACACAATAATTTCCAAAGTTTTTAATCCAGTGCCATCTCTAGTCCTGATGGACATCTGGCCACTGAACCCAGATGTCTCTGGAGGAGAAAACGAGGCTGGTGACTTTGGACAGCCCTCCCTCACTCAAATTAAACTCAATTGTAATCATGTCATCACCTTCCTGATATCATGGTCCTCTTTGAGAATGAAGGATAAACCACACCACAACCACCAGAGAGACACTTGAGTGTCTTTGTATCACTTTTTCCTGACCACCATGTGAGCAGTTGCCATATGTGAGTTTTCCATAAACATCTTTTTGGCATTAGTAACGTTCGGCATTTGGACAATGTGACCAGCTCATTGGAGTTGTTGTCTCTGCAGTAATTTTTGAATGCCTGGAAATTTAGTTTGAGAAAGGACCTCAGTGTCTGGTATCTTATCCTGCCAAGTAATCTTGGGAATCTTTCTCTTTTTTTGTAATTATTTTTATTTTTTAAATTAACTTTTATTTTTAGTTTACATCATTAATTTCCATGAGATTTTGAGTTACAAATTTTCTCTGCATCCTTCCCCTACTCACCACCCCAAAACTGCAATCTCATTGTATATCCATTCCCCCAATCTGCTCTCTCCTACATCCTCCCCCATCACCCCTCTGACTTTCCAGTAGGGCAAGATCTATCTTCCTACCCCAGTGCCTGAATAAATTGTGTGTGTGTGTGTGTGTGTGTGTGTATGATGTGTATGATGTGTATAAAACATTTTATTTTAGAACTTTAAACTCCCAATTCTATCTCCTCTTCCCTCATCACCCCCTGAGGACAGACCCTGGAAAGACAAGTGGAATACAGGCTGCACGTGTGTAGTTACACAGAACATCTCCACAGTGGACATATTGTGAAAGACTATTTCCCTCCCTTCTATCCCTTCCTCTACTTGTTCCATTCTCTACTTTTTCCCTGTCCCTTTACAGAAATGTGTGCTTCTAACAACCTTCACCCCCAGTCTGCCCTCCCCTCCATCATCTTCCCTTTCATCCCCTTCTCCCCTACTCTCCTGCAGGACAAGATGCCCAATTTAGAGTGTATGTCATTCCTTCGCTAAGCCAACTTCAATGAGAGTATGGTTGACCCATTCCCTTTTGCCTTCCTGTTCTTCCCCTCCATTGTAATAGTTATGCCTTGCCTCTTCTATATGAGATGATTAACCCCATTCTGTCTCTCCCCGTCTCCTCTCAT
>CM053596.1:2582881-2612549 GCA_028646575.1 Pseudocheirus occidentalis | reverse complement strand
GAAGGAGAGACAGATGATCACTGTCTCAATATGTCCACTATGAAGATGTCCTGTATAATCACACATCCACAGCCTGTATTGAATTGAGTGTCCTTCCAGTGGGGGTGGGTGACAAGGGAGGAATTGAAATAATCTAGAATTTAAAGTTCTGTAATACCTGCAACTAGAAATTAAGATATACAGAGGCTGGGATAGGGAGACACTCCCTACCCTACTAGAAAATGAGAGAGCAGAGCAGGGGAGGGGTTTTACAGTGGGTTTGCTGTTTTAGGTTTGGGACAGGGGCAAGATGGGGAGAAAATTTGTAATTCAAAAATGTAATGAAAATGAATAATGTAAACAAGAAAACAAATTAAAAATAAATTTTAAAAAAAGAACCTAGAAAGCATCTTTCAATAAATTCTCAAGAAAAATTGCCCTGATATTTTAGAACCAGAGGGCAGAATAGAACTTGAAAGAATTTGCCAATAATCTCTTGAAAAAGATCCCCAAAAGAAAGCTCCTAGGAATATTATTAGCCAAGTTCTAGAGTTCCCAGATCAAGGAGGAAATATCACAAGCAGCCAAGAAGAAACAATTTAAATATTATGGAAACACAATCAGGATAACACAAGACCTAGCAGCTTCTACATTAAGGGATAGAAGGGCTTGGAATATGATATTCCAGAGATCAAAGGAGCTAGGATTAAAACCAAGAATCACCTACCCAGAAAAACTGAGTATAATGTTTCAGGGGAAAATATGGTCATTCAGTGAAATAGAGGACTTTCAAGCATTCTTGATGAAAAAACAGTTGAATAGAAAATTTGACATTCAAATACAAGAAGCAAGAAAAGCATGAGAAGGTAAACGCGGAAAATCATAAGGAACTTATCAAAGTTGACTATTTACGTGCCTACATGGAAAAACAATAATTGTAACTTATGAAACTTTTCTCAGTATGGAGATAGTTGAAGGGAATATAAATGTGTATATATCTATATATATCTATGTGTAGATATATATATGTATACATACATATATATGTCTATATAGGAGGGTATATGTGCATATGAATACATATGTGAGTGTGTGTATATATGTGTACATAGACAGAGGGCACAGGATAAGTTAAATAGGAAGGGATGATATTTAAAAGATGAAATTGAGACATGAGAGAGGCATATAATGAGAAAAGATGGGGAGAGACAGAATGGGGTAAATTATCTCATATAGAAGAGGCAAGGGAAAACTGTTACAATGGAAGGGAAGAACAGGAAGGCAAAAGGCAATGGGTCAACCTTACTCTCATTGAAGTTGGCTTAGGGAGGGAATGACATACACACTAAATTGGGTATTTTGCCTTACAGGAGAGTAGGGGGGAAGGGGACAAGAAGGAGGATGATGGAGGGGAGGGCAGGATGGGTGTGAGGGTAGTTAGAAGCACACACTTTTGTAAAGGGATGGGGACAAAGTAGAGAATAGAACAAGTGGGGGCGCAATAAGATGGAGGGAAATATAGTCAATCTTTCACAATATATCCACTATGGAAATGTTTTGCATAACTATACATGTACAACCTATATTAAATTGCTTATCTTCACAGTTAGGATGGAAGATGAGGGAGGAAGGGAAAGATTCTGGAATTTAAAAGTTTTAAAATCAAATGTTTTTTTAAAAATATATTGTTATTATTATTATTATTATTATTATTAGTAGTAGTAGTAGTAGTAGTAGTAGTAGTAGTAGTAGTAGTAGTAGTATTTACATGCAACTGGGAAATAAGATATACAGGCCCTGGGGTATGGAGATCCATCTTGTCCTACCAGAAAGTGGGAGGAGGGATGCGGGAGGACATAGGAGATAGCAGATGGGGGAGGAGGTATATAGTGGGATCGCTGTTTTGGGGTGGTGGGTAGGGGAAAGATGGGGAGAAAATGTGTAACTCAAAATCTTGTGGAAATGAATGATGTAAACTAAAAATAAACATAAAATTTAATTTAAAAAAGAAATGATGAAAGGAATGTTTAACTATATGAACTGATCCAAAGTGAAGTGAGCAGAACCAGGACAACAATGGAGACAGCAATATTGCAAAGAAAAACTCCTGAAAGGGATCGTTTAATCTTTCTTTGAATCCTTAACAGTCAGGATACCACCTGGCACATAGTAGGTGCCTAAAAATGTTTATTGATTGATGCATAAATGCTTCTCGAATGTACGTGATCAAGTTCCCAGTTCCAGAGAATGTGAGGTCTTCTCATTGTCTTCACCCAGTCTGATACCATCGGCTCTAGTCAAGGAAGGAAACCCACTGGGAATCGAGGCTGGGGTTTCTTGAGTCTAAGATAAATCGAAGACATCACTCTGATACAGATTATTCCAGTGCGATTTTACACTTTTTATAATCAGAGGCCAGACAATCCACCACACAAAATGGCTTCCATATCAGAAGCAAACTTATAACCAAACTTGTACAGCCTCCTTCCTGGGAGTTATTATGTCTCTGCCTTCTCCCTTGGAGCACAGTTCACTCTGCCTTCCTTTGGAACTGTGATGTCTCTGCCTTCTGGAAGCCAGTCCTGCTGATGCAGATCCCAGTAAGGTCAGACCCTGGGCCACACACAGCTCCTGGCTTCTGCTCACTGCCCTTCTCGCAGGGTCTCTACCCCTACTCTGCCCCTGCCCCTTCAGTTGTGGGAGCTTTAGGTTACTCAGTGAACTTATAGGACACCCTTTGTTCAGCAGTTTCTTCCCCAGGGCTCCTAAGATCTTGTGGCCTTACCCAAAGAGAAGTCCCAAGGCACTAACCCTAAGGGTTAGGGTTAGGGTTAGTGTTAGTGCCGGGACATGAAGGTAAGTTCCCAAAGAACTTCAGAGACAATATTGAACATTATTATACTGACTCAGTGACCCACTGTTCCCAGACCTGCTTGTCAGTCAGTGATGGGGAGAAGGGTATCAGCCAGTCTGCTGCTTTTGTACTTCCTGCTGCTCATCCCCTAACTAGGTCCCCACACCCCATTTGCACCAGGTAGCCCTCAGGTACTGGCCATGGAAGAGGTGCTGAGATGCAACGGCCAGTCCCATTCTACTTCCTTGGACCCAGGCAAATTGTCTTTATCTCATTACAGAAGGCATCAATAAAAGCTGGTTTAATCTTGAATTCCTTGCTGACCTAAGGTGAAGGATCCCTCAGTGTATTGCTAACTTGACATAAGATAATAGACTCCTTTTAATTTTTTTTGTCCTGTGTTTTTCCTCCTTAATCAGGATGAAAGCCTGAACGAAGAAATAATGAGGTCCTTTGGACTTTTCTCAAAAGTAAATTATTATGATTCATTTTAGAGCCAAATATGCCTAATTCAATATGTAAGACTTTCCTTTAAAGCATTCTAATTAAGCTCAGGCTTAATTTATAATTACAGCATTAATACATAATATAGCTTACTTCATAACTCCACAGCATTCTGATCAAAAGAACAATCCTGTTCTAACCTTTCAATTGTATATCCCTCTAGAAGTCGTTTTTTCAAATTAAGTGTAGAACTTATATGGTGATTTCCCCCATATTACCAAATAAGGAAAATTGGAAGCGTAATAACAACATAAACAATGTTACCGTTTTAATACTCGAAACAAAACCTCCAGTCAAATAACTGATTCAGTTGATGATCTTAGTTAGAGCGACCTATTTATCCACGGATGCGGTTCACCCCACAGGCAGATCAGATTCCAGAGAAGAGGCTCATTCTGACTCAGTAGCATAGAATTCTCATTCTTTCAGCTCCAAAAAACATCACTTTTCCTGCAAATTTTAAGTGTATTTTCCATGCAGGGCGGATCCACCCCACTAGCCTTCGGGACCTGACTTTGCAGGAGCCCCATTTTAATGAAATGGGGAGAAGCCTGCTAACCCCGCAGGTTGCAGTTTGTGAACAGACCCCATTCTGAAGCTAAGCTCTGTGTGGTTGGGAACCACTGGCTTTCTGGGAAATCTCCAGGATGCCTCTTCCTTGCTCTCCCCCTCCCACCTTCTAACGTCAGGAATCAGGTGGTAGTGATGGGGAGGAGGAACTCTCAGAGCTGGCCAGCCTGGTGGGTGGTGGCCCAGGTGCAACCGGAGCCCTGGGGTGGAGTCTGGGGGCCTGGGAGGGGTCTAGGGCAGGAGAACGCTCATCCCAGTTACCAAGGCAATATAGAAGAGGGAGGGGTGCGTTTGGAGAGGGCACACAGCCAGGGTCCTGAGCTCCTGGTCCTGGGCGTGATTGGAGGAAAGGACCCATCCTGGGGCCTCAGAGGCTGGGCAGAGGGCGGGAGGACCCTCCCAGAGGGGGCTGGCGGAAAACCGGAACTTCTACTGAGATTGGGCTGATTTCTTCCTTTGCAGCTGAACAATCTCTGCCTTCATTTGCTGCCAAGATCTCTCCGTCTTCCTCCCCCAGACCTGGGATCTCTCTGCCCTCTTACCCCAGAGCCCAGATCTCTTCACCTTCCTCCGCCAGAGCTGGGGTCAGGCTGCCTTCTCCTGGACCTGAGATCTCTGCCTTCTGGACGCCAGCTCTGTGGGTGCAGGTCCCAGGTAGGTGTGAGCCAGCCTCTCATAGACGTGCTGGCTTCTGCTGGCTGTTCGTGCCTTTGGGTCTCCTCTTCCTCCGATCATGTGGTGAGTGTCTTCCAGGCCCTCCTGGGGTGCTTTTCCTTCCCAGACCTGGCCTCTTGATAAGCTCCCTGCCCCTGACTCTTTCCAGAATCCCAATAACTTCCCAAATGTGTGGCGTCGCCCTTCTTAGACTTAGCGTTGGGTTACCTTTTCTCCAAATTCAGACTTTATACCCTAGAGCCCCACGAATCCTGCTTTTTGTCTTCCCATCAGGACCCAGGAATCCTATCTCCCTGCTCTCAGCTTTTGGTTCGAGACTTAGTTGTTCTGCCTTCAGACCAAGCCCCCGTAACAACCCGAAAGTTCTTCCTGCCCTGAGGACCCCGCTTTGGATGTAGGAACCAAAGCTCCTGCCGGGCCCCCTGACCCGGACCCACAGCCCATGGGCTGCTTCCCTGTCAGATCCCAGGCACTGGCTCCCTGTGTCTGGTCTCCCTTGAGGGATTCCAGGCCTAAGCTCCCCCAGAGGGTCCCAGGGGTTCTCTCAGTCCCTAGTTAAAGCCCAGGACACAGTCTTCCTGCTCTCCCAGGCTCAGTGTCCTCCTGAGCCATTCTGCCCCTGCAGTGTCCCTGAGCTTCCGGCCATGAAGTGGATTAGAATGTCTCTCCCAGGCCCTACCTGGGCTCCCATTCCCCAGGCCTCCTGCTTCCCTGCTCCCTCTTCATTCAGAGCCCTCAGGCCCCTTTCCAGGGGACTGAATCCCAGCCTGGATTTGGTATCCGAGGCTCAGGCTTCCCCTGGTCATTCCCTGGTGGCTCCATCCCAGAGCCCTCCCCATCCTCAACCTTCCTGAACTTCCTTCTTCCCTGAACCAAGCAGTCAGCCTGTTCTCTAGATCATGTGTGTCTGTTAGTTGGGGAGAAGGGAGGTAGGGAGGGTAGAGGACCAGCTAGGGGGGAGACCTCTGGGTCTGGAGCCGTTGAAGCTCTGCCTAGTGTCATCCCACCTGGGATCCCAAGTCCCTTCTGTTTCTTGGTTCTCTGAAGGACAAGGGGAGGGGAGGGATAAAAGGTAAGGAGCAGGAGAGGGCGGGACCTTCTTCTTTTCCAAGACCTAACCTACCTCTAGGTTGGTGTCTCTGCATTGAGGGGAGGGCTAGGGTCTTTGTAACTCCCAGGGGACCTCACACTCTGTAAATCCCTCATAGGCCAGTCTCCTGCCCAGGAAGAAAAGGAAAAGACTCTGCTCCTCTGGGATCCTTCAGTCTCCCCAGCTCAGCCTGCAGAGGACCAAGGTGTGGCCCAAGCAGGGAGCCTGGAGCCAGAGGAAATGGCCCCTGGGAGCTGCAGAGCCCCAGCCCAGGTGAGTGCACACTGTCCTCAGACAACAAGAGTCCATTTCCACAGACCTTGAGGACTGTCTGGGAAGCTGACAATTCTCTACCTATGGATTGTTTCTTTATAAAATTAGGCAGGAAATTGAAAACAGTATTAACAATACTGCCCTGCTCTCTCCTTCTGGGTTTTGAACTGATTCTTGGCACTTTGGCATCACAAGTACTAGCTACCCACACTCCCCCATCCCAATTGCTGCCCTACTGTGTGCTTTTATTAAGGTTTCTCTCATGACCCCTGAGGCACAAAGACGACCACTTCACTCATCCCTCTGCCCTGTGGGGTCTTCTCTTTGCTCCCTTTATCCATGTCTAGCACCCCTCCCCTTTGCCTCTTTGGCTAAGACCTCCCTGTCAGACCTTGAAGGCAGGATGCTCTGCCGGTCCTCCAGGGTCCGAGCTGCACAAACATTTTATCTGTCTGGTGCACACTGACCCCTCCTGTCTTGTGATGGTTTGACTCTGGAGGGCACAGTGAGAGGGCAGTGAGGGTGGAAAGGAGCAAATGCTCTGAGCTGGGGTGGGGTGGGGGGGCTGGGTACCAGACTCCTGGGTTCTCTGGTCCAGTGTTTCTGAAAAGTATAGCAGGTCAAGAAACAGGTGGAGTTGGCTTCTGGGTCACCCTCACAGGTTCACTGGCCCTTAGCAGAGCTGTTTGGATGAGGCCAGAGAAAAGAGGGCCTGCTTTAGCTGTTGGTGTATCAGCATTTGTGAAGGGCCTCTCCTTGTTAGACAGAATATAGGGAAAGGGCTGAAATTCGGGAACTTTTCAGTTTCCGGTGGGGGAAAGTGGGGCAGTGAGGGAGACACTCAGTTCTTGTCAGAGAAGCCTCAGGCTCAAAAGCAAAGACACAATGGAGTGACTTATTTTCTCCCCCAGATCTACTTCTGACCGTCTTCACAGCAGCCCTAATGGGAGGTGCTCTTGTCATCTCTGTTTCCCTGTTCAGGAAACTGAGGCAAACAGGTTCAATGACTTACCAGGGTCACACAGCTGATGCGTGTCTGAGGCTGGATGTGCACCAGGATCTTCAGGATCTCCTACCATCCCCCAGCTCCCCAGCCTTGTCTCCATGTGCCGCCTTCCCACACCCCCTCCAGCACTGACTGCTGCCATGTTTTGTCATTTTCATTAATTTTGCAGAGTATGAGGTGAAGCCTCAGAGTTGTTTTGGTTTGCCTTTCTCTTATTAGTGGTTTGCAGCATTTTTTCCTGTGGTTGGGAATGCCTGGTGGTTCTTCTTTTGAGAATGTTTGTTCGTATCCTTTGACCATTTATCTACTGGGAAATGGCCATTTATTGTTGTTTTTAGTTGTTTCAGTCATGGCTGACTCTGTGACACGCTTTGGGGCTTTCTTGGCAAAGATGCTGGCATGGTTTGCTATTTCCTTCCCCAACTTATTTGGCAGATAAGAAACTGAGGCAAAAAAGGCTCAAGTGACTTGTCCAGGGTCCCACAGCTGGTACACATCTGAGGCTAAATTTGAACTTGGATCCTCCTGACTCCAAGCCTGGTTTTCTAACTACTGTGCAACCTAGTTGCCATTGGCTATTAGTATTTTTAAAATAATATTTCATTTTTGCTCAAGTGCTTATAAAAACATCTTTATTCCTACATTTTAAGTTCCTACTTCTATGCCTGCCTCTTTCCTCTGACCCCTCTTGCATAGAGTAAGCAGTCAGAAACAGGTTATACACATGCAGTCTTGTAAAGCATTTCCATTTTAGTCATTTTGTGAAATAAAACTTGAATCAAAATTGAGTGAAAATAATTTGTTTTAGATCTGTATTCAAACTCAATTTTTTTATAAGCTCTGATAATGAAGGAATTTCACATCATCTTGTCTCTTTCTCCTCCCCAGATCCTCCTTCCTCACATGTAAAGCACATACTTTGTCTCTGATTCCATAATGAGACACTTTCCATAGTTTAAAACCTTCCTCAACTTTATTCCATCTGATCGTATTTTATACTTTTCTAAACATTCCATTGGGCTCTTAGTGTCTTTGGCTTTAAGTGTTGACTCTGACACTCATCAAGGGTCTGACCTGTGGGTAAATCCCCTTTCTCAGCTTCAGTTTCCTCCTCTCACTTGAAGTGAGTTAGAACTGCATGAATTCTGGAGTTTCTTTCAGTTCTAAATCTTGTGACTTCTGATGTTTTAGCATTTGGTGACCTTCAAGGATGTGGCTGTGGACTTCACCCCAGAGGAGTGGGGCCTTTTGGACCCTCCTCAGAAGGAGCTGTACAAGGAGGTCATGCTGGAGAATGCCCAGAACCTGCTCTCCCTGGGTAAGGACACTTCCCCTGGCCACTCTGAGTCAGAAATCTGAGGGAATGTCTTCATTACTGAGTGTGCTGGCTTTGGAGCATTTATCAATTACTAGAAAGAAAAAAGTTCTGGTCTCCTGTGTCCTCCTGTTGTCTGGTTTTCCTATAAAAGGTCAGAGCATTGGGTGAAGAGAACTGGGAGGTTTCCTGGTTGCTCCTAAAGCTGTCTCTTGTCAATTCTAGGGACCTTGAGGTCCCAGATCAGATCAGTGTTGGAGCATGTCAGGTGTGCACATAATTCCACGTGATGGAGTCCGGCCTCTCCTCGGACATCAATTTTGTCTGCCAAATCTCTGAGAGCTGCTAAGGCAGCTTTTCCCTCCTCCCCTTCCTCTTTGGGATGGGCCAAATGTTTAGGAGATTCGTCTTTGTGAGAAGCCTCAGTTTGTCGCTCCCAGCTCCCAGCTGTTCCTGGTAGGGCACATTTCTCCTTCATCTTCCTTGACATTGCCCCTAATTCCAGCCCAGATGGTGGGAAAGGAAGGAAGGGAATAAGCATTTCTGTTCAGCTGCTGTTCACCAGGTCTTGTGCTAAGTGCTTTCTCTACAATATGATGTCATTAAGTGATAGTATTATCCCCATTTGACATTTGAGAAAACTGGAGCAAACAGAGGTTAAATGACTTATTTAAGAGCACACAGCTAGTAACTGTCTGAAGCTGGATTTAAACCCTGGCATTCCTGGCTCCAGCCCCAGGGCTCTCTCCACTGCACTACCACCTGCCTCTAATTCCTAGATAATGGAAATTATGCAATGGGTCCATCCTCCTATGAAGAAGGTACCCCAAGACCAGATTATCTGATTCCAAATTGGCTCCATGATCTTGTCCCCATCTCCTCCCAAACTAAATGCTATGGAAACCTGGCTTCAGGACTTCTGGAAACCCTCCTCTGCCCCTTGTTTGCCAGCCCCTGTCACTAACAGGGAGAAGAGACTGGCCAAGAATCAGAATTTGGATCAACTGAGGCTCATTTGAGTTCCCCAGCAAGAGAATCTCACCAGGAGAGGCTGTGACTCTCTGAATGAAGAATCCCAAGGTTTTTAAAGGTTTCTGGGAGTGGGGAGCAGGGGAGGGGACAAGGCCAAAGCTAATTCATCAGGGTTTGATTTTCAGGAGCTCAAGGCTGATATGGCCCATCCTAGTTTGGGTTACTTACATTATAGGCATTAATGGGAGAATGAGCCATATCTGTGGGAACATGATGGAGTGATTCTGAAAATGGAGTAGCTTTACATGCACACTCTTTTCCCTAAAGAGACCTAAAGTACAAGGTTTTCTCCGTGCTCATCCCTGATTCCCATGCCCAGGGCTGCCAGTTCCCAGAGAGGATCTTATTTCTTACTGTGAGGAAAGGGAAGCCCCGTGGCTGCTGGAACCAGAAGGCCTGAGGAGCTGCCATCCAGGTGAGTGAGGGGAAAGCAGGTGTGTGAGAGCTGGGATGACAAGAGGCTTCTAGGTGGGGGAAGAAGCAAGTGCTAGATTTAGGGGCAAGAAGACCCGACTTGGAATTCTCTTTCAGACACTTTTTAGCAGTGGGATCCTGGACAACAAGTCTTTGTTTGGAATTTGGGGGCAGGAACTCTTCTCAAAGTGCAAAAAGGTGTTAGGCTTTCCAATATGGGCTCTTTCTTAGAACTTCTTCAAGTCAATGAACATTTATTAAGTAACTGGTATGTGCCGGACCCTCTGCTAAGCACCAGGGACATAAAGAGATACAAGAAACATCCCATACTTGTATTATGTAGTTTAAATGTGTAGTGCGCCCATGCCACCTGGTTTTATGATTTTTCTCTCTCTCCATTCAGCAGTGTCTGAATAGTTCCAAAGGTTGGTGCCTTATTTAGAATTAATCCAAGGCTGTGCTTTACATATTTACATAAATCTTCAATCTCTTTCCCTCCCCTCATCTTTAAGGCTTGATCTCTGGCCCATTTTTAGAGAATCATTGGCCAGATTCATTGAGTTGACAACCACTCTCAGTTTAGTGAAATGGGAGGGAGAAGCTGCCAGGTGTCCCATAGTAGGAGATGCTTTAGGAACCTGAAAAGAAGTCTTGTGATCTCCACTATGGGTTTGGTGAGGTCACAGCAGGGTTAGAACCAGACAAAGGTCTCTTACTGTAGGAGATGAGGTGCAAGAAAGAGCTAGAAATAGAGCTGAGGCCAGAACCTGCATCTGTCAGCTAAGACAGAGACCAGAATATAGCAGAATACAGGTAGAGGCTGGGGCCTGGTGTCAGCCCTGGGCCCAGTCACTCAGTCAACAAGCTTGGATTAAACACCTCCAGTTTTCTAGAACTGTTGGCTAAGCTTTAGGGATCCACAGGAAAGAAAAAGCCAGTCCCTGCTGCCAAGGAACTGCCCGTCTGGCATACAAAGATGGAGATGGTTTGAGAAGAAGCAGTGGATCAGGAAGCTTGCTCTTAACTAGTCCATGGAAAGGAGAATGTTTGGGAATGGAAAGACAGAGTTCAAGGTGTTTATAAGGGAACACAATGAACGAGACTAATAAAGGTTTAAGAAGGAGAGGAGAATTAGGGAGGGAAGAGTAAATATCAAATAAGAACAAATAAAATACAGGCCCAGCTCAGAGCTATTGTGGCTTCTGTTCCAGAGTACTACCTCAGCAAAGTGAATGTTGCAGTCAAGTGAGTCTCGAGAAATTTTGGTCTCTCAGTGTGTATAACAGGGATGTTTACAGCAGAGTTTTCCTGGATCATTGTGTTGCTGAGGATACCTAAGCCATTTACAATCTATCGTCCTACAGTATCACTGTTACTTTACACAGAATGTTTCACTTTGCATCAGTTCATGCAAGTCTTCCCAGGCTTCTCTGATGCTCATCATTTCTTATAGGACAATAATATTCCATCATCATCCCATACCACAGCTTGTTTGGCTATTTCTCAATTGATGGGCATCCCTTCAGTTTCTAAATCTTTGCACCCCAAAATGAGCTGCTACAAGTATTTTTGTACATATAAGTCCTTTTTCTTTTTTTTTTTAATCTCTTTTGCAATATAGACCTAGTAGTGGTATTGCTTGGTCAAAGGATATGCATGGTTTTATAGCTCTTTGTACAAAGTTCCAAATTACTCTACAGACTGGTTGAATCAGTTCATAACTCCACCAACAATGTAGTAATAGCTCATTTTTCCCATATATTTTCCAACCATTATCATCTACCTCTTTCTGTCCTATTAACCAATCTAATAGGTATGAGGTAGTACCTCAGAATTGTTTTAATTTCTCCAATCAATAGTGAGCTAGAGTATTTTTTTCATATGGCTATAGACTGCTTTGATTATTTCATCATATCCTTTGGTCATTTATCAATTGAGGAATGGTTTTTATTTTTATAAATTTGACTAAATTCTTTATATATTTGAGAAATGAGGCCTTTAACAGAGAAACTTGCTTCAAGCTTGTTTTATTTTTTCATGCTTACTCTTGTTAACTGTATTTCCCTCCATCCCATCCCTCTCCCTCCCACTGTTTATTGTCTCTCTTTTTACCCTGTCCCTTCTCAAAAGTGTTTTGATTCAGATTTTCCCCTCCCCCAAACTGCCCTTCCTTTTATTACCCCACCCCTTCTCTTATCCCCTTGCCCTCCTGTTTTCCTGTAAATAGATTACTATACCTAATTAAGTATGTATGTTATTCCCTCTTTGAGCTAATTCTCTTTTCTGTGAGATATTTTACTCCATTCTACGTCTCCCTTTTTCTTTCTCCAAGTACCTTCCTGTATCTCACCTTAATTTTACTTTTTAGATATCATTCCTTCTTATTCAATGCATATTTATACATTCTGTCCATATATACTCCATCTAACTACCCTAATAATTAGTAAGGTCTTATGAGTTACAAATATCATCTTTCACAAGTAGGAATATAAACAGTTAAACCTTATTAAGTTATGATTTCCCTTTCCTGTTTACCTTTTTATGTTTCTCTTGAGTCTTGTTTTTAAAAGTCATATTTTCTATTTAGCTCTGGTATTTTCATTAAAGATGCTTAAAAGTATTCTATGTCATTCAGCGTCCCATGTTTTTATGGAATGATTATATTCAGTTATGGTAGGTGGGTGGGTGATTCTTGGTTCTTATTCTAACTCCTTTGCCCCCTAGAATATCATATTCTGAGCTCTCTAATCTTTTAATGTAGAAGGTACTAAATTGTGTATTATTCTGACTGTGATTCCACAATCCTTGAGTTTTTTTTTTCTGACTGCTTGCAATATTGCCTCCTGAACCTAGGAACTCTGAAATTTGGCTACAATATTCCTGGGTGTTATCATTCTGTGATCTCTTTCAGGAGGTGATTGGTGGACTCTTTTAATTTCTCTTTTACCCTCTGGTTCTAGACTGTCAGGGCAGTTTTCCTTCATAATTTCTTGGAAGATGATGTCTAGGCTCTTTTTCTTTATTATGGCTTTCAGGTAGTCCAATAATTTTAAATGATCTCTTCTGGATGTATTTTTCCAGGTAAGTTGCTTTTCCATCAAGATATTTTATATTTACTTTTTTTTCATTAGTTTGGTTTTGTTTTATTGCTTTTTGATTTCTCATAGAGTCATTAGCTTCAATTTGCTCCATTCAAATTTTTAAGGAATTATTTTTTTCAGTGAGCTTTGGATATCCTTTTCCATTTGGCCAAATTTGCTTTTTAAGGCATTCTCCTCATTTACATTTTAAAATCTCTTTTACTATTTGGCTCAGACTGTTTGTTAAGTTGTTATTTTCTTCAGTATTTCTTTGTGTGTGAGTAATTTTTTTTAATTGACTTGTTTATTTACTTTTAGTTTACAAGATTGAGTTCTACAATCCCTTGAGTTTCAAATTTTATCTCCTCCCTTCCCCTCCTCCCTCACCCCATGATGGCACACAATCAAGTACAAGATCTACAAATTCTTTGACATTGTACAATAGTCTGGTTGTATAGAAGGGTTGTAACCAATGGAGTGAAAAATAGGAAAAAAGAAAGAAAACCAAACATGAAAAAGAACGATAGCATGAAGATTGCTTCAGTCTCCATTTACACTCTGTTCTTTCTAAATCTTTTTCTGAATGTAGATATCTCCTTCCATCCTGAGACTTGTAGAGTTGTCTTATAGCTGTGCATTGCTGAGAAGAGTCCAGTTTATCAAAGTTGTGGTCATGACACATACGCTGTGTCTGTGATTGTGTACAAATTTTTCCTGCTTCTGCTCTTCTCACTTAGCATCAGTTTGTATAAGGCTTTCCAGGTGAATATGAAGTCCGTCTTCTCCTCATTTCTTATAGCACAATAGTATTCCGTTACATTCATACGCCACAGCTTGTTTAGTCATTCCCCAATGGATGGGCATCCCCTTAATTTCCCATTTTTTGCCACCACAAAGAGAGCTGCAATAAATATTTTTGTGTATATGGGTTTTCCTCCCACTTCTATAATCTCTTCAGGATACAACCCCAGAAGTGGTATTACTGGGTCAAAGGGTATACAATTATTTATAGCCCTTTGGCTATAAATAAGTTCCAGATTGCTTTCCAGAATGATTGTATCAGTTCACAGCTCCAAGAATAATGCATCAGTGTTCCAATTTTTCCACATCCTCACCAGCATTGGTCATTTTCCTGTTTTGTCATCTTAACCAATTTGACCAGTGAGATGTGGTACCTCAGAGTTGTTTGGATTTGCATTTCTTGATTCAATAGTGATTTAGAGCATTTTTTTCATATGCTTACAGTATCTTTAATTTCTACCTCTGAGAATTGCCTGTTCATATCCTTTGCCTATTTATCAATTGGGGAATGACTTGTATTCTTATCAATTTTACTTAATTCTCTGTATATTTTAGAAATGAGGCCTTTATCAGACCCACTGGTTATAAAAACTCTTTCGCAGTTTCCCACTTCCCTCTTAATCTTGGTTACTTGGCTTTGTTTGTACAGAAACTTTTCAATTTCATATAATCAAGATTATCCATTTTGCATTTTATAATGCTCTCCAACTCTTCTTTGGTCATAAAGTCTTCCCTACTCCATAAATCTGACAGGTAAACTATTCCTTGTTCCCCCGGATTATTTACAGTATCAGCCTTTATGCCTAGATCGTGCACCCATTTAGACTTGACTTTGGTATATGGCGTTAGATGATGATGGTCTATGCCCAGTTTCTGCCATACTATATTCCAATTTTCCCAGCAATTTTTGTCAAATAGTGAGTTCTTATCCCAAAAACTGGGGTCTTTGTGCTTATCAAACAGTATATTACTATATTCGTTGACTACTGAGTCTTTTGTATCCAATCTATTCCATTGATCCACTACTCTATTCCTCAGCCAGTACAAGTAGTTTTGATGACTGTTGCTTTATGATAGAGATTAAAATCTGGTATAGCTAGGCCACCTTCCCTAGCATTTCTTTTCATTAATTGCCTTGATATTCTGGACTTTTTGCTCTTCCAAATGAAATTTATCACTATTTTTTCTAGTTCTATAAAGTAATGTTTTGGTAGATTGATTGGTATGGCACTAAATATATAATTTAATTTAGGTAAAATTGTCATTTTTACTATATTAGTTTGATGCAGCCACAAGCAATTGATGTTTTTCCAGTTAGTTGGATCTGATTTTATTTGTGTGAAAAATGTTTTGTAGTTGTGTTCATATAGGTACTGGGTTTGCTTTGGCAGGTAGATTCTCCAATATTTTGTAATGTCAACAGTAACTTTCAATGGGGTTTCTCTTACTATCTCTTGCTGTTGTTGTGTCAGCAATTTTTACCGAGCTCATTTTTCATGATTTTCTTCCATCCCTCTTGTTTGTCTTCCCGATTTTTTCTCTTCCTTGATTTTCAAAACCCTTTTTGTTCTCTCCCATGGCCTGAGACCAATTAATATATTTTCTTTGAAGCTTTGGATATAGAAGCTTAGACTTCGTTATCTTCTTCTGAGTGTATGTTTTGATCTTCCTTGTCACCATAGTAACTTCTTATTTGCTCATTTTCCTCCTCTATTTTTTTTTCTCTTTTGACTCTTTGTTAAAATGGGGCTCTGCTTCCAGGGTGGAGGGTGCACCATCCCAAGCTCCAGGGGTTTTTGGTGCAGCTGTTTTCAGAGATAATTTTAGGGATCTGTAAGTTTTCAGTTCTTCCAAAGTAGTATGATCTAAGGAGAGGGTTTTACTCCTCTCCTGGCCTGTGCCCTGGTCTCTGAGCGACCACAACCCATTTTTTCTGCCTTGGAACTGTGAGTAGGGTCCCCTCTCTACTGTAGCTGCAAGCTCTGCTAGGCTAGTGCTCCTCCTTGCTCTGGGGCCACCACCTAGGACTGTGACCTGGATCTGAGAATTGAAAAAGCAACAAAGTCCTGCCTCAGTGCTAGCAAAAGACTCCTGTAATCTCCTTCTAACCAGTTGTTTGACCCCTTTACCATCTGAGTGCTAAGAGCTCCACAAGTAGCCCCTGCTGCTGCCCCTGCTAATTCTGTCACTCACAAGGCCTGCTCCTGGTTTCCAAGGGCTGGGGCTCTGCTGGTGTGGCCTGTGCTGGACTGTGTTCCACTTTCATCCAGCTGAGACAGACCTTTCTATCTGAACTTCTAAGTTGTCTTTGGCATCTGTGGGCTGAGAAGTGTAGAAACTGCCACTGCTGCCAATTATTTACTCTTTTTCAGGCCTGCTCCCAGTTTCTTGGGGCCTGGTTTGCACTGGCATGGCCTGCACTGGACTGCATTCCTTTCTCACCCTGTAGCAGACCCTTCCTGCTGAACTTCTAAGTTGTCTTGGGCAGGAAATTTGTTTCATTCTGTCTTTTTGTGGATTAGAGCTTGGTTAGAGTCATTTTTAAAGGTATTTGGAGAGGTTTGGTGGAGTGCTTAGGTGAGTTCCTGCCTTTGCTCCACTGACTTGGCTTTGTCTCTCCTCGGTGAGTCTTAATCTTGTTGTTGACTAATCAGGGTGGTAGTTACTCAAGGGTGGCAGTGTGCAGTTACTGATGTCCTAATTTCAATACTGTTGAATCTCAGTGAATAGAAAGAACCAAAGAGAGACAGAGAACAAATCAATGCAATAATAAAATCAGTTTTCTTGGAAGCAAGAACAAAACAAAAAGAAAGCACAAAGGAAAAAGGCCATCTAGTACAATGGACAGAGCATCCCAGCTTACAGAGTTGGAGTTCTAGTCTCAGCTACAGGGATGTTAGGCAGATCACTCAATGATTCTGAGCTCATGGCCTGACTAGTGAATGTAGTGAAAATGCTTGTCCTATGAGGCAGCTAGGTGGCACAGTGAATAGAGTTCTGGCCCTAGAATCAGGAGGATCTGAGTTCAAATCCAGTCTCAGACACTTAACACAAAAACTAGCCATGTGACCTTGGGCAAGTCACTTAACCCCAATTGCCCTGCCTTCCTCCCTCCAAAGAAAGAAAAAAAAAGAAAATGCTTTCCTGCCTTAGTTGGAGGTGTGTTGTAAAGATCCAATATAATTATGTGTGAAACTCTTTGTAAATCAAGCATCCTGCAGATATGAGCTAATGGCAGTTTTGAATCATTGATTCTGTCCATCGAACTTAGAAGATTTTTCTTTAAGCTTGGGGATATAGAGTGTAGATTAGGTAGTTTACTTTATCCCAATGGAGAGAAACTATTATATTTATATAATTGTGTACATATGTCTCTGTATATATATTTTATTGTTTGTTTCTTGCAGAAGGAGAGATTAGACCTGAAATACAAGAAACTACAGCAAAGCTCAACATTACTGTGGAAGAAATTCAAAAGGAAAGTTTCATGAGGGATGGTCCTTATGACTTCACTGGGAGAGAAATCTGTGCTGTAATTCACAGAATCCATACAAAAGAGAAACCTTATGGTAGTCATAATTGTGGGGAACTCTTAAGTCAACAGTCATCCTTTATTTGCCTTCAAAAAATTCATCCTGGAGAGAAACCACATGACTGTCATGAATGTGGTAAAGCTTTTAGTGAACACTCATCCTTTATTAGACATCAGAGAATTCACCCTGGCAGGAAACTTTATGAATGTAATCAGTGTGGGAAGGCTTTCAGTTGCAGTTCCAGTCTTGATGGACTTCAGAGAATCCACACTGAAGAGAAAACTTATGAATGTGATAAATGTGGAAAGGCTTTCACAGAGAGCTCCAAACTTACTCAACATCAGAGAATCCACACTGCTGAAAAACCTTATGAATGTAATCAGTGTGGAAATGCTTTCAGATTTAAAAGCCATCTTACTCTACATCAGAGAATCCACACTGGAGAGAAACCTTATGAATGTAATCAATGCGGAAAGGCTTTCAGACTGAACTACAAACTTGCTGTACATCTAAGAATCCACACTGGAGAGAAACCTTATGAATGTAATCAGTGTGGAAAGGCCTTTAGAAGAAGCTCTAATCTTGCTGCACATCAGAGAATCCACACTGGAGAGAAACCTTATGAATGTGATAAATGTGAAAAGGCTTTCAGGTGCAGTACCAATCTTGTTGCACATCAGAGAATCCACACTGGTGAGAAACCATATGAATGTTATCAATGTGGAAAGACTTTCAGACTCAACTACAAACTTGCCCTACATCAGAGAATTCACACTGGAGAAAAACCTTATAAATGTTACCAATGTGGAAAGACTTTTAGAAGAAGCTCTGATCTTGCTGTACATGAGAGAATTCACACTGGAGAGAAACCTTATGAATGTAATCAGTGTGGTAAGGCTTTCAGTTGCAGCACCAATCTTGCTTCACATCAGAGAATCCACACAGGAGAGAAACCTTATGAATGTAATGAATGCGGAAAGACTTTCAGACTGAACTCTAACCTTGCTCTACATCAGAGAATCCACACTGGAGAGAAACCTTATGAATGTAATCAATGTGGAAAGGCTTTTAGAAGAACCTCCGATCTTACTGCACATCAGAGAATCCATACTGGAATAAAACCTTATGAATGTAATCAATGTGGGAAGGCATTCAGACTGACTTCCAAACGTGCTAAACATCAGAGAATCCACACTAGAGGGAAACCTTATGAATGTAATCAGTGTGGAAAGACTTTCAAACACAGTGCCCATTTTGCTATACATCAAAGAATCCACACGGGAGAGAAACCTTATGAATGTGATCAATGTGGAAAGGCTTTCAGACTGAACTCTAAACTTGCTAAACATCAAAGAATCCACACAGGAGAGAAGCCGTATGAATGTAATCAATGTGGGAAGGCTTTCCGTTGCACATCTAGTCTCGCTGTACATCAGAGAATCCATACTGGAGAGAAACCTTATAAATGTAATCACTGTGGAAAGGCTTTCCGTTGTAGCTTCAGTCTTGCTGTACATGAGAGAATTCACACTGGAGAGAAACCTTATGAATGTGATAAATGTGGAAAGGCTTTCACACAGAGCTCCAAACTTGCTCTACATCAGAGAAGCCATACTGGAGAGAAACCTTTTGAATGTAATCAATGTGGAAAGACTTTCAGACTGAACTCAAAACTTGTTAAACATCAGAGAATCCATACTGGAGAGAAAACTTTTGAATGTAATCAGTGTGGAAAGGCTTTCAAATACAGAGCCCATTTTGTTTTACATGAGAGAACCCATACTGAAGAGAAACCTTACGAATGTGATCAATGTGGAAAGGTTTTCAGTTTCAGTTCCAGTCTTGCAGTACATCTGAGAAGCCATACTGGAGAGAAACCTTATGAATGTAATCAATGTGGAAAGGCTTTCAGTTGCAGCTCCAGTCTTGCTGGACATCAGAGAACCCACACTGGAGAGAAACCTTATGTATGTAATCAATGTGGAAATGCTTTCAGTTGCAGCTCCCATCTTGTTGCACATCAGAGAATTCACACTGGAGAGAAACCTTATGCATGTGATCAGTGTGGAAAAGCTTTCACACAGACCTCCCATCTTGCTGCACATCAGAGAATCCACACTGGAGAAAAACCTTATGAATGTAATCAATGTGGAAAGACTTTCAGACTGAACTACAAACTTGCATTACATCAGAGAATCCACACTGGAGAAAAACCTTATGCATGTAATCAATGTGGAAAGGCTTTTAGAAGAAGCTCTGATCTTGCTGTACATCAGAGAATCCACACTGGAGAGAAACCTTATGAATGTAATCAGTGTGGAAAGGCTTTTAGAAGAAGCTCTAATCTTGCTGTGCATCAGAGAATTCACACTGGAGAGAAACCTTATGAGTGCAACCAGTGTGGAAAGACTTTCACACAGAGAGCCAATTTTGCTGTACATCAGAGAATCCATACTGGAGAGACACTTTATTAATCTAATCAGTGAGGAAAACTTTCAGACAAAACTACAAACTTGCTCTACATCAGAGAAGTCATACTGTAGAGAAACCTTGTGAATATTAAAAACATACAAAGGCTTTCACACAGCACTACACTCTTGAAGTATATTCCATTCCACACTGGGGACAACTTGAGAAATGTAAAAAAAGTAGGAAAAACTTTCACACAGAGCTCTGGTCTTGTGTGAAACATCATAGAAGCCACAATAAAGAGAAAACTTTTGAATATAATCAACATGGAAAGGCTTTCAGATATTGTTCTGATCTTCCTCTTCATCCAAAAATCTACATTGGAAAGAAACCTTATGGATATCTAAAATGTTGTAAATCTTTTAATGCTTGCTTTTTTTTAATTAAACATCAGAAAATCCATTCTAGAGGACATACCTCATTAGCATGATCTCCATGGAAAATCATTCAGTCATCCTTTATTTCTCATCAGAGAATTCACAGGACATAGAAATCTTACACCTGTTATGAATGTGGAAAGGCATCCACATGCAGTACAGAGCCTGTTAGGTATCAGATAATTCATCTTGGGAACAAAACCTGTAAGGACTCAATGTGGGAAGGCCTTCAGCCAGAGATGTTCTCTTCCTTTACAGGAAAGGTTCATAGTGGAGAGAAGACTTATGTGCTCAATGGGGTCCTGCCTTTCCCTGGAAGATAGAGGTCACTAGACTTAACAATATTAAAAATAGAAGCTTTATGAAGGCAATAGTTATGAAAAGGACTTCAACTGGAGCGCATACATGCATCTACATTGGAAAAATCTTATTGGAGATAAAACTTATAGATATAATTAATGATAGAAGGTCTCTTCCTGCAGCACAGACCTCTGTAGACATCATATATTTTATACTGTGCATGAAGCCCTGAAAATGGATTGAATTTTTCTCTGAAATCCTAAGGTTTCTCGTAAATCACCTAAAATATGTCATGGCATTCTTCCACCATTCCCCAGATGACTAGTACTCACTTTATCTCATGATACTGGCTAGCACAAAAAGTGCTAGTATAAATATTTTTGTTGTCTGTTGGACACATATTTTTGTAATGTTTTGGTCTGCTGGGTGGCACAATGAATAGAGCACAGTCCCTGAGTCCAGAAGACCTTGGTTCAAGTTCAGTCTTTGATGGTTACTAGCTATGTGACCCTGGATAAGTTACTTAATTGATTCCTGGAAGAGTTTCCCCATTGGTAGAGTGGGGAAACTGACAGTGAGACAGTTATCTGTCAAGTTCTTTGGAAGTATTCAATCACTATGTAAAGTAAGTTATTTGTGAGCTCACTATTATGATTTTTCCCCGAGATCATAAGTCTGGTAGCAACGTCATTGGCCTAAAAACGTATGGATAGTTTAGTCACTTATTTTTTATTCAAATTGACATTCAGAAGAGTGTAGGTGAAAGCGGTATTTTGTAATGGACAGGGAGAAGGGTTAGGGAGATGCATCTTCCAATCTTGTCTCAAATGGTCTCTCACTGTGTAACTCTGGGTGAGGAATAGTCTCTTTGTGTCTCCATCAGCTCATCTCTAAAAGCAGGAGTTTGTGTAAGATTGGCTAATATTACGGAGTAGGAAAAGGAGGATGTGGGAATATTGGGATGCTAATGCATTGCCCTTGGAGTTGTAAACTGATCTGACCATCCAGGAGAACACTTTTGGATTGTGCCCAATAGACAATTAAACTATGCGTACCTTTTGATCCAACAATATCACTCTTAGGTCTGTATCCCAAAGGGGTCATAAAAAAGGAGGAAGAACCTACATGTACAAAAATATTTATAGCAGCTCTTTTTGTGGTAGCCAAGAATAGGAAATTGATGGGATGCCTATCAGCTGGGGAATGGCTGAACAAGTTGTTGTATGTGAATGTAATGGAATACTGTTGTGGTATAAGAAATGATGAAAGGGTAAGTTTCAGAGAAACCTAGAGATTTACATAAACTGATACAAAGTGAGCAGAACCAAGAGCCTGTTGTGTGCAGTAACAATAATATTGTGTGATGACCATATTTTTTAAAATGGTCTGGGGTCTGAATGCAGATTGAAGCATGTTATTTTCTTTATTTTTTCTTTCTCATACTTTTCCCCTTTTGTTTTGATTCTTCTTCCACAAAATGACTAGTGTGGAAATATGTTTTAATAGGATTATACATGTAAAGCCTATATCAGATTATTTACGGCTTTGGGGAGGGGAGGAAGGGAGAGGAGAAAAAATTTTAGAACTCAAATCATGTAAAAGTCAATGTGGAAAGCTTTATGGGTAATTGGAAAAAATAAAATACCGTGGGGGTGGGGGGTGGGAGGAAAATGGTCAGCTAATCCACATCACTAATAAGGAGAAAGATTTTTCAGACTGGTAAACATAGTGAGAAAATTTCAATCCACAATCTTGGAGGGAATCCACAAGCACTTATTAAAGGACAATGTTCCTGCATTGTCCACGTCAAAGAAAAAATGATGTGTCTCATCCTACTCCCTTGAGATTTTCTTCTCTATGAGGACTCCATCTTTTGTCCTCTTCAGACCCAGTTGGTATTTGAACAGCAAGAATGGCTCATTGGAGTTGCATTCTCTACAGCAGAGTTTGAATGATCAGCAGTTCAGTTCAAGTAAAGACCTCAGTGTCTGGTATCTTATCTTGCCAAGTGATCTTCAGAATCTTCCTAAGACAGTTCAGATGGAAGTGATTCAGTTTCCTGACATGGCACTGGTAGACTGAAGATTTCACAGGCATCCAACAATGAGGTCAGCACAACAGCTTTCTAGACCTTCAGTTTGGTAGTCAGTCTAGCACTTCTTCTCTCCCACGCTTTCCTTCAGAGCCTCTCAAACACTGAGCTAGCTCTGGCAGTGCATGTGTCAACCCCATTATCAATGTGCATATCCCAGGAAAATATACTGCCAAGATAAGTGAACTTATCACAGCTTATTCCAAATTATCACAACTTATTCCAAACTTCTCCATTTGCTGTAACCTATGGTTCCACACATGCACAGCGTGGTACTGGCTGATGGAGCACTTGTGTTCGTTATTAGGTCAAAATTAGCACAAGCAGCAGAGAACTGATCCATACTTTGTTGCATCTCAGCTTCAGAGTCTGCATTGAGTGCAAAATCATCTGCAAGAAAAAAACCACGCACCAACCCTCCCTCCATTTTAGTCTTGGCTTGCAGCCTTTCCAACTTGAAGAATTTACCATTACTATTGTAGCCAACCTTAATGCCATGTTCACTCTCAGTGAAGGTGTTTCACAACATGACTGAAAACATCATGGTATAAAAAGCATGGGTGGGGGGAGGCGCAGCTAGGTGACGCATTGAATAGAGCACTGGCCCTGGAGTCAGGAGGACCTGAGTTCAAATCCAGCCTCAGACACTTGACACACTGTGTGACTTTGGGCAGGTCACTTAACCCCAATTGCTCTCCCAAAAAACAACAAAAAAAGCATGGGAATAAGCCCATGGTTTTATTTCACTCAAATGGTGACCGGGAAATTGCCAAGGCATCATCTGTTTTCCAGGACATGTGCCACCATGCCATCATGAAGTTAATGTACAATGCTGATGAACTTCTCTGGGCAATCAAATTTTGACATAATCTCCATAAACCCTCATGATAGACAGTATCAAAAGGCTTGATCACATTTGCAAATATTGCATACAAACTTCTGTTCTAACATTTCTGCTGGAAGTGTTGGGATGCAGACACCATTTCAACCAATCCTATAAGTTCTATAAGCTCTCAGTGAAGCCACACTGGCTCTCACATACACGATGATCTTCTAGGTTATCCTAGGATCCTAGAATAGGAGCAGCCTATTAGGGAGGAAGAAGACTAGCAAAAATCTTGCCAGCAGTGACTTATGAAGGAGACCCTGCTGTGATTGTCACAGGACAATATTTCCTTTACCTTTAGAGAGACAAACTTCAGGTAGGGAGGAACTGACTTCGTTGACCTGAAAATTTGGTTAAAGGAGGCAAAGAGGCAAGGTGATATACATTTATATTATTTATTCTCTTAAAGCTAGCAGGTAACATGCTGCATGGAGCCAAAACCTAAGTTCTGACTGCCTGATATGAGAATGACAAAGTTCTTTTATAAAGGAAGTTTCTTATTTGAATAAGTCCTAAATGCAAACTGACATTTGACAAATAGTGGCTGTTGGAAATTATGATCCCAGGATATCTGAGTTTTGCTTGCATATGGAGTATGTCCCCAAGACAAATGAAATCCTATTATGTAACCTTATCTGGTCTTTGGCATTGCTGACACAGGAAAGGACATTTTGAGAACAAAGAAAAGCAGTCTGATTAGTTCAGGTTTTGGATCTTATTGGGGCTTGTCAACTTCAACTTGAGGTAAATGGTCAATGGCCTCAGCATTTGTTGACGACAGTCTGTTGAGAACCCTATGGAAGTGTGTTCAGCCCATCTCTCTAGGATCAAGTCCTTATCACTAATCAATGTGACTCCATCATCACTGAGTAGTTGAGAGGCACCATAGATAGGTCTTTTGTCCATAAATAGCCTTCAGGGCTTCATAAAAGCACTTAAGATGGTTACTATCCACATAAAACTGAATTTCATCTACCTTCTTTCTGAGCCAAGAATCCTGTATCTTTCTTAAGCTTTGCTTGTACTTTATTTTTTATTAAATTAAATGCTGCCTTCTTGTAGATGGATGAACTATCCTGCTGCTAAATCCTGTGGAGGTCTCATTTTTCATTGATCAGTTTCTGAATTTCCCCATCATTTTCATCAAACCACTCTTGTTGTTTTGCAAGTGTTTTGACTGAAAATACAGTGCTAAACACCAAATGTTTGAAAGCTGCCCACTTCTTTTCTGCTTCATTGTTCCAGACTGTGGGCTCAAGTTACCAAGAAACTGTTCCCACTCAAAGAAGCACTCTAGTCTGTTTACATTAATTCTTCTGGTAGTCATTTTGTGTTAGGGCCACTGCTTTTGTTGAATGCAAATATTTAACTTAGAGGTAATAATTCTATAACCAATCAAGCACTGATTGCTGCTGTCACTCTCACATCCTATCTCTCCTTAGAATGACATTGTCTATTAAATGCCAATGTTTGTTGTAAGGGTGCCTCCACCAAGTTTTATTGCATTTATATAACAAGGAAGACAGTTGATGGTGATGAGGTCATGAGACGCACGTCTTCAATAGTAAGTGACCATTGCTGTTGTCATTTCCAGTTCCATTCCTCCCAAGGACTCCCTTCCCTGTCTGGTATTCTGAGCCAATTCTAGGATTAAAATCACCCAGAATTCTAAGTTTATCCTCTTTTGGCACATTGATGATGTGTGGGATAGAAACCACTGCCAGATCTTCAAAATCAGAGCCTGAGTCAGAGATCAGAAAAGGTCTTTATTCAGAAAAGGTCTTTATCAGAAAAGGCCACAGTCCTCCATGCTCAAAGCCAGTGCAAATTGCAGAAGCTCACAGGCTTCTCTTATCCTAATTCTAACGCATTGTTTGAGTCTCACCTTTGGTCTGTGAGGTAGGTTTACAACCTCAAACTAATCAAAGCAATCTCAATCCTTCATTACCATAATTATTCATGAATTAGTACCCTATCAGAGGACAGTGTTTTCCAATCTCTCTTTATGCACCAGATTTGGAGATGAGAGAGCCCATGAGAGTTACAGCTGAAAATCCTTATCATAAATAATTAATTTGACCCTTCTGCCCAATCAGAAGGAAACATCCTTCAATCCCTTACTTGCACATGTCTACACACAAAATTTGGGCAGGGGGGGCAACCACTGAGAAGAAGGTTAGTGTTATATCTTTCAGGTGCCTGTAGAAACAACCCTTTGCTCTCTCTCTCTCAATGATAAGGGTCTACAGCTTGTCATAAAGTTTTTCTTTGACCTCTTTAAGGTTTGTGAGAAATATGAGCAGTTTGGTTTTCACAAATTCTATAGGAACAATGGATGTTCCAAAAACAGATATTGCACAGGACATGCAGGAAGGTGTAAACCTGGAAGAGGGGAAGAAGGGCGGAATGACCTTATCCAATTATATAGAAGAAATCTGTAAGTTTCCCCTTGGAAGAGGCCGAGGCTAAGCTGGTTCAAACTGGCCAGGGTCAAGGGATGGTCACCAGCTTTCCTTTAACATTCATGGTTGACTAGCCTCATACGTACTAGCCAACACACCGTGCATAGAATTAGGGCCTCATCTCATCATGGACCCCATGTTAGCCCATGTTTGGGAGGAGGGAATATATGAAAGTAAATGTGTAGTGGGCAGGTCCGGAAGATTGTAATCAAGAAGAGCTGGAACCAATCCCATTTCTGAAGGGAGGAATGAGGCAGCAAATTTAAATTGAAGCAGGATAAAAGGGCTTGCATTTGTCTGATTCTCTACTCTTTTGAAGAGGCTATCTATCCATTTATTCAGAAAGAACAAATGTGACAAAGTAATGAAGACCTACCAGGCTTTATAACAAGTACTGTTTATTCCTAGACTAAGTGTGTTTCTAACAGGGTCATCATGGTAGGAGTAGAGGCATCAGTGATGATGGCATGGCATTTTCCTGGAAGTGGCAATTGCATTGTCATAGGCCCATCATTCACTCCTTTTGGAAGGCATAGAAGCTTGTTGATTACTTTAGTTTTAATTGCAAAACTTACAGCAGCTTCATGGTGCTCCCATCACTGCAGCCACTCCTTACCTTCTATCCAGCTCTGATTTCAGTAAGCTGGCCTTCATTTGCCAGCCTTCTTTAACTCAGGGCCGCTGTGTGTAGCTGACGCCTGCTGAGTTCTCTTGCAGTAACAGCTGTTCATCTTTTGGGTCTCCTGGATTTTGTATTGTCTAAGTGCACATACTTCAATGTACTGATGGTGAGTGTAATCATCTTTGCGGAAGGTTTTGGACTTCTTCTGTGTTTCAGCCACAGGGTGGGATCCCACTTACTATGGTAATCAGGTCAGGGTTGGGTGAGTAAACAGTTTTTAGGGTACTTTTACCAGCCTCTTCCTCACACCAGGAGGTGAGCAGTGCCATCCTTCAAAGGCTGCTCAGACACACAGGCAGCTGCCGAATCCCACTGCTGCTTTCAGTGAGAAGATGACCCTATGGCCTGGACCACCTGTCTGTAGGGTTGCAACTACAGTTCTTAGTACATAAGTTTGGTTTATATTTTTTCTGCCACTAGAGTTTAAGTCATAGTTAAGTAGAGTAATCTTCTAAGGTTGAGTTTCCCATTCTGGCAGCTGGAGCATGGGGTGTGACTGCTAATTACAAACCACAAGTTCCTCTTTTCCAGTCTTTCTTCAAACTATAGACTCCTTTAAAGTAATACTTTTGGTTGCCAAACTCATCATCTGCACACCAAGGACTTCTGGGGGAATCTCATTTTGGCAGGCTGATATACTCAGGATGAATCTGTATTAAGGAAACCTGGAAGGAGTAAGTAGTCACATGACCTGCCTTGTTCAGTTCAGTTATGTTGAAACCTTGTTTACTAAGATTCCTGTAATTGTTTTGTTCCTCTTCTGGTATAAAAATAAATTCTGTAAATCATTCCTTTGTCACAAATTACTGAGGACTTAGTTGACTTTACTTAAAAGTATCCTGTCAACTGTTACAATTAATGATGCTGATTTTATTCCAGCTTAGATTTATGATGTAGGGAGTCCATTGCTCATACAAAAGCTGACAGACATTTTCTAGATTTTATGGCAGGAGGTTATCCCCCAGGAGTTCAAGGATGCTTCCACTGTCCATCTCTATAAAGGTAAAGGACATAGATGGCCCTGTGACAATCACAGGGGGGGGGGTCTCCTAGTCATTGATGGAAATATTCTTGCTAGAGTCCTCTTTAATAGGCTGATCCTTCATCTGGACAATGACCATCTACCTGAGAGCCAGTGTGGCTTCAGCAAGGGCTAAGGAATGGTTAATATGGTGTTTGCTGGCCAGCAACTCTGGGAAAAATGTCAGGAGCAGAAGAGAGGTCTGTACACAATATTCATAGATCTGACCAAGGCCTTTGATACTGTCAGGCATGAGGGCTTATGAAAAATTACGTGAAAAAAATATGTGAAAACCCAGCATGATTGCCTGGGTTCTAGATAATGGACAGTGCTCTCATGGCTTCCAAGTCACCAATCAAGGCAAACTAGGCCATGTGCTTGCTCCCATGATTTTTAGTGTGATGTTTTCAGTCATGTTCTCAAATGATTTCAAAGACGATGAGTGTGGCATCAAGGTCAGCTACCTCACCTGTGATAAATTCTTCAATTTGAAAAGGCTACACACCACTTCTGGGGACAGAGCCAAGATGGCAGCGTAAAAGCAGCAAGGTCCTGCAGCTCACACACAGCCACCCTAAACACCCATAAAATATGACTCTGGACAAATTCTAGGTCTCTCAAACTCACAAAAATACAGAAAACACATCTCTCGTGGAAGGCAGCTTGGCAGCAGGGGATCATCCCAGCAGGACGCAGGCCAAGGCCAGCCTAGCCTGAAACAGAAACCACGGACAGGCCCAGGGTGGTAGGAAGGAGCCGAGCTGAGCCAAGCCGCAGCTAGTCTACAAGAGAGAAGAGCTATAGCCTCCAGCAACTCCATGTCTACCAAGGTGTGAAAAATAGGGATTAGAGAAAGGCAGCTCAGCAGGAGGGGTTCATCGCAGAGGCCTGCAGGCCAGGAGCCAAGACCAGCCCAGCCTGAAACCACCATGCGGCCAGGCTCCAGGGCGGTAAGGAGGAGCCAAGCCTCCCAAGCCACAGCATGAGTCTACTTCAGAGAAGATCTAAAGCACCTGGAGCAATCTTCACATCTACTAAGCCAGGATTAGAAGTCAATGAAAGTGAGTAAAGCTTTCAAGGTAAATTTGGGGGAGGAAAAGAAGTTTGGACAATCTACCCCCAGGGCAAAGAAGCAGTGGGGGAAGGGCAGGAACTGCTGTAACCGGTGGCTGCCCCCACTGGGCTGCTTCAGAGCCCCTGGCCTTCGAATCCCATAGGGGGGCTGAGTTGATTGATCAGGGCCAAGTGCTCTTGCGTTGAGCGGCCTGGATCTGGATCGTGGTCTTGGGTGGTGGTCCTGGGGAGTGCTTTCAACAAGCCAAAGCTGGGGGGGGGCCTGCAACGCCTCCCTAATAGCTCTGGCAGCGGGGAAAACCCCAGAGATTTGGAACAGAGCGTTCCACCCTGGAAGCAGAGTTTCACAAAGCTAAAAAAACAACCAATTAATTGACTGGCCAACATGAGGAAAAGGAAGCAAAATAAGAACAGCAATAAAACTCTAGACTCCTTTTTGTAGACAAAAAGGACCAAAGCATGGAACAGGAGGAAGCCAACACAGTCAGAACTCCCACACCAAATACTTCCAAGACAATTGAAGAATGCCTAGAATCTATAGACAATCTGAAAAAGGACTTTGAAAACCAAATAAGAGAAGTGGAGGAAAAATTGGGAAGAGAAATGAGAATGATGCGAGAAAATCATGAAAAGATAGTCAACAACCTGACCGAAGAAAACAACACGTTAAAAAACAGATTAACTCAAATGCAAAAGAGGCCCAGAAAGCCAATGAAGAAAAGAATGCCTTAAAAAGTCTAATTTCCCAGATGGAAAAAGAATCTTAAAAGCATTCTGAAGAGAATAATTCCTTCAGAATCAGCGTGGAGCAAGTGGAAGCTAATGACTTCATGAAAAACCAAGATACTATTAAATTGTTACAAAGAAATGAAAAAATGAAAGCAATGTGAAATATCTCCTTGAAAAAAACCACTAACCTGGAAAATAGATCCAAGAGAGACAATTTGAAAATTATTGGTCTACCTGAAACCCATGACCAGAAAAAGAACTTGGAAAGCATCCTTCAAGAGATCCTCAAAGAAAATTACCCTGATGTTTTAGAATCAGAGGGCAAAATAGAACTTGAAAGAATTCACCGATCACCTCTTCAAAAAGATCCCCAAAAGGAAACTCCTAGAAATGTTATTGCCAGGTTCCAGAATACCCAGTTAGAAGAGAAAAATATTACAGGCTTCCAAG
>CM053596.1:2562416-2582381 GCA_028646575.1 Pseudocheirus occidentalis | reverse complement strand
GACAGAGGGGAGGGCAGGGTCTGGGGGAGGCATGCTGGATGCTCACACTTCAATAAAGGGACAGGGACAGGGTAGAGAACAGAACAGGGTGAGGAGGGATAGGAAGGAGGGACATATGATCACTGTCACAATATGTCCACTCTGAAGATGTCCTGTATAATCACACCTACACAGCCTGTATTGAATTGGTTGTCCTTCCAGCAGGGGTGGGTGACAAGGGAGGAATCGAAAGAATCTAGAATTTAAAGCTCTGCAATACCTGCAACTAGGAATTAAGATATACAGGGGCTGGGGTAGGGAGACCCTCCCTGCCCTGCCAGAAAGTTAGAGAGCAGACCAAGGGAGGGGCTCTACAGTGGGATTGCTGTTTTGGGGTTGGGGTAGGGGAAAAATGGGGAGAAAATTTGTAATTCAAAAATCTCATGAAAATGAATGAAATAAACAAGAAACAAATAAAATTTATTACATAAAAAAAGAAAAGGCTACAAACCAAGACCCAAGTGGAGGGAGCATTGGGGTATGATTTTCTGTTTGCAGATGATTGTGCACTCAATGCAGCCTCTGAAGCTAAGATGGAACAAAGTATGGATCAATTCTCTGCTGTTTGTGCTCATTTTGGCCTAAGACCACCAAGAAAACACAGCTGTTCCATCAGCCATCACCTTGGGAAACTCACACAGGGCAAGTGTTCACATGGGGGTCAGAAGAAGTGATACAAGGAAACTCTCAGGGTCTCTCTTAAGAACTTTGGAATTGACTGTGTGATTGGGAGACATTGGCACAGAATCCCTCAGCATGGCATGCCCACATTAGGGAAGGTGCTGGGCTCACTCAAAGGAAATGCAGAATGCACAAATCCACCCAAAATGTTCACACAGACTATTTGTTCCTGACCTGTGGTTGAGCATATCGAGCTCATATTGGGCTGATCAGCCACAGTAGGGCATGTCATTTTGTCATTCTGGTCCTCTTCTAGAATGAAGGACCACAACCAACAATGAGGTCATGCTGAAGAATTCCCAGATCCTGCTCTCCCTGGGTAAGGACACTTTCCCTGGCCACTCTGAGTCTGAAGTCAAAGGGAATATCTTCATTCCTCCATATACTGGCTTTGGAGCATTTATCGATTATGGAAAAGTGCTGGTCTCCTGTGTCCCAAGTTTTCCTATAAAAGGTCAGAACATTGGGTGAAGAGAAGCTGGAGGTTCCCTGGTTGCTCCTGAAGCTGTCTCTTGCCAATTCTACGAAGCCTGATGTCCCAGATAAGATCAGTGTTGAAGTATCTCAGGTGAGGAAGTCATCCCACATGATGAAGTCCAGTCTGTCCCTGGACATGAATCTTGTCTGCCAAATCTCTGAAATATCCAGCAGCTTTTCCCTACACCCTTTCCTCTTTGGGATGGGCCAAGTATGTAAGATATTCATCTTTGTGAGAAGCCTCAGTTTGTAGCTCCAGCTATATGTGGCAGGGCACATTCGTCCTTCTTCCTTTATGTTGCTCCAAATTCCAGCCCAGATGGTAGGAGAGGAAGGAAGGGAATAAGCATTTCTGTTTGGCTGCTGTTCACCAGCTCTTATGCCAAGTGCTTTCTTTACAATATGATGTCATTAGGTGATAGTATTATCCCCATTTGACATTTGAGAAAACTGAAGGAAAACTGAGGTTAAGTCACTTGTCCAGAGTTACACAACTAGTAATTGTCTGAGACTGGATTTAAACCCTGCATTCCTGGCTTCAGGCCTAGGGCTCTTTCTACTGCACCAATGTCTAGTTAATGGAAACTTGCAATGAGTCCCTCCTCCTATGAAGAAGGTGCACCAAGACCAAACTTTTAAATTTCAAATCGGCTCCATGATCTTCTCTCTATCTCCTCCCAAAGCACGCAAAATAAATGCTATGAAAACCTGGCTTGAGGACTTCTAGGAACCTTACTGTGCTCCTTACACACAAGCCCCTGTCAGTGACAGGAATAACAGACTGGCTAAGAATTAGAATTTGGACTGACTAAGTTTCATTGAGTTCCCCAGCAGGAGAATCTCACCTGAAGAGGCCATGAATAGGAGCAGCTATGTGGCCCAGTGAGTAGAACACCAGCCCTGGAGTCAGGAGGACCTGACTTCAAATCCAGCCTCAGACACTTGACACACTTACTAGCCATATGACCTTGGGCAAGTTGCTTAACTCCAATTGCCCTCCAAAAGCAAAAAAGAAAAAAGAAAAAAGAAAAAAAGGCCATGACTCCCTGAATGAAGAATCCCCAGGTTTTTAAAGATTGCAGGGAGTGGGGAGCAGTGGAAGGGACAGGGTCAAAGCTGATCCAGCAGGGTCTGATTTTCAAGAGCTCAAGGCTGGTCTGTCCCACCCACGTTTGGGTCACTTGCATTACAAGCATTCATGGGAGAATAAGCCAGATCTCTGTGAATGTGATGGGGGCAGTTCTCTAGCTTTGCATATACACTCTTTTCCCCAAAGAGAACTCTGATCAACTACAGTAAACTTAACTCTTCTCAGCAACACAGTGATCTAAGACAATTCCAAAAGACTCATGATGGGAATCACTATCTGCATCCAGAGAAAGAACTCCGGCATGTAGACTGGTGTAAGCCATGTACTTTCTTCAACTAGTACAAAAGTTTACCAAGCTGCAACAGTCTTAGGTATTAAAACTTGAAAGAAAGCCATTACTAATTAGCTGACTTCAGTCTTGTTGAACGTATAAGCCAACATTTCCAAATTACTTTTCACAGAAACTTGGACATCTCATCCCCTTTGGCTCTGTACACTGGTCCCATCTAATTAAATAACTAATCATGATAGTTTGCTTAAAATTACCCAGTTAACGAATCTACGCATTTTCCCAATTTGTCTTAGTGCCAAATGGTATAATAAATTCTGACTTCAATATCAAATTGGGAGAGACATATTTCACTTAAAATGAAACCAGAATGAATTCAATTACCTTTTGGTTGTGTTCTGGTACCCAAAAACTTTCCCCTTTTTGTGAGGCAGGAAAGTTCTATTCCAAAGTGCAAGCCTTGAAAACAAGGCAGACGTGTTTTCTTGCTGCCTGGCTGCATTTTAAATCTCATAAGGTGTCAGATTACCAGACACGGGAGACACTGGCACAGGACTGATCAGCATGGCATTCCCACATCCGAGAAGGTGCTGGGCTCTATGGGTAAAGCAGAATAGAAACAGCTCAAAGGAAACACGGGATGTGCAGATTTAGAATACCAACTAAAATGGTCACATGGACTATTTGTGCCTGACCTGTGGTAGAGCTTTTATTTCAAGCTCGAACTGGTCTGATCAGTCACAGTTGGACACACTGAAACTTGACTCTAGCATAGTCATGTAATTGTGTAAAATTCCCTGTCCCCCAGTTTTCTGCTTTTCTTCTGATGTTGGTTACATTACTTTTATTTATACAAAACCTTTTAAAATTTAATGTAATCAAAATTATCTATTGCATACCTCACTCTCTTCCTTTTCTTATTTATCCATAATTTTCCTGTCCATAAGCCTAACAAGCAACATGTTCCATGGTCTTCAAATTTCCTTGTACTATCTCTTTTTAGATATAACTCATGTATCCATTTTGACGTTATCTTGAGAAATACTGCAAAACGTTGGCCTATGCGTAATTTCTACCATACTGCTTTCCCGTTTTCCTGACAACTTTTACTGGATAATGAATTCTTATCCCAAAATCTTAAGTCTCTACACTTGTTGAAAACAAGGTTACTGCACATATTGACTCCTATAAATTGTATATCTTCTTTCTTCCATTGATCTACTTGTTCTCGACGAGTACCAGGTATTTTTTTTACAATTGCTACCTTATAATACAGTTTAAGATCAGGTTCTACTAAACCCCTTTTCTTCATATTATTTTATTAGTTGCTTTACTATTCTTCAAATTTCATATTTCATATTAATGTTTTGTTCTTCCAAATGGATTTTTTTCTTAAATAAGATTTTAATAATTTAATTGAAATAGTATTAAAGATATAAATTAATTTAAATAAAAATTTCCTTCTTATTATATTGGCCCTGCCTACCCATGAAGAATTTATACCTAATCATTTAAATGTGATTTTGTTTGTATAATTTTTTTCTATTTATGTTAGTGCAGCTCCTTGGTTTGTTCTGGCAGGTATATCCCTAGGAATTTTATGCTTCCTAGAGTTATTTGAAATGGGGTATTCTTGTGGAGTTTTGTTTGTGACATAAAGGAATGCTGATGATTTCTGTGGGTTTGCTTTATATCCTGCTGCTTTGCTAAAATTATTGTTTCTACTAAATTTTTTAGATAAGTCTTTGACATTTCCAATGGATATCATAATAGCATCTGCAAAAAGATATTTTTATGACCTCCTTCCCTAGTCTGATTGCTTCTGTTTCTTTTTCTTTTTTTCCTGCTCTTCTTGGATTTCCAATACAATACTGAATAATATTGGTGACAGTGGCCATCCTTGTTAAAGATTGGGTTTTACTGGGAAGACTTCTGGGTTAATACCATGTTTTAGGTAAATGCTTTTTATCAAATGATAATTATGCATATATGTGTGTATATACATATGTATGTATGTAATTTTAAGACAAAATCCATTTTTTCCCTATACTTGTTTGCTGGTGCTCTATTCACTGCACCCCCTAACTGCCCCTCCTTGTTTGCTATACACAAAATGTATACAAGGTAAATTTCAGGAAATCAAAGGGACAAAGTGGACCAAGAAAGACTTCCTGTAGAAGATGGCTGGTCAAAGATATTGAATAAAGGAGAGCGGTCAGTTAGGATGAGGACTGAGCAAAGACCAACAAATAGGACCATTAGAGGGTTTAACGATACTTTGGAGACGGCACTTTCAGCAGAATGAGAATGAAAGTCAATTTGTGAATTCTTAAGGAACAAGTGTGTGTGTGTGTGGGGGGGGCAGAACAGTATTCTAGTGGATAGATCCCGGCACTTGGAATGTTCATGAGTCCAGATCTGGCTTCAGACTAGCTCTGTGATCCTGAGCAAGTCACTTGACTTTGTTAGCCTCCTTATTCCTCATCTGTACAATGAGCTGGAGAAGGAAATGGCAAACCACTCTAGTGTTCTTTGCTAAGAAAACCCAATGCTGTCTCAAAGAGTCACACATGAATGGAAATGGAGGAAAGCGATTACATGAAGAGGTTTTGAGAAGGAGGGAATGCAAGCAGTTTTTCTGTGCACAGTTATTAAGTGCCTACTGTGTACAGGCACTATACTTAGTAAGGGTCATGCAAAAGAACCACAAAGCAGTGTCTGCCCTCACGGAACTCTCAGTTTGATGGGAACGGCAGCAAACGCAGAAATATGAAGACACAAGCTCTAGACTGGTATACAGGATATAACAAAAAGAAGGAAGGTGCTAGAATGAACAGGAGCTGAGAAAGGCTTCCCAAATCTGGTGGGATTTTAGTTGAGACTTGAGGGAACCCAGGAGGTCCAAATGAGGAGGCAGAGAATTCCAGCCATTTTGCAGAGCCAGAGAAAATGCCTGGAGACTAGAAATGTAGTGTGTCCATCTGGCATAATAAGGAGACCACTGTCATTGGATTAAAGAGTAGGTAACAAGAAGTAGGGTATAACCAGACTGAAAAAAGTAGGGAAAGTGTTGGTCAGGGTGAACTGTTAAAGTAAAATTAAAAGCAAGATCCTCCGAGGAGAGTGTTTGGGTCTTCCTTGGTCAATAAGCATTCATTAAGTGTGTTCTATGTGCCGTGCACTGTGGTAAGGCTTGGGGATTCAAATATAAAAGAAGAGAGACTCCCCCATGCTCATGGAGTTTACACTTTCAAGGGGAAGACAACACACCAAAGGAAGAGATTTGGGGGGAAGGACACTGGGACACGATTCACATGACCTTCTCTCTTCCTCCTCCCCATATTCTTATACCCTGCTGATAGAGTACATTCTCCCTAATTCTACCAGGAGAAGCATTGTATAATAAGACATTTTTCCAGCTTTTATTGTTCCATCATCATTCTCACTTCAAAAAGAAGATGCCCTTTTCAATATTCTATTGGGCTCCTAATGACTGGTTTCCAGTACTGGCTTTGACTCTCATACAGGTTATATGAGTTTTAGACAAATCCCTTCTGTGGGCTCCAGTTTCCTCTTAAGGAGGGTTTGACTAGATGTATTCTGGAGTCTCAACTCTAAATCATGTGAATTTTGATAGCTTAGGAGTTGGTAACATTCAAGGATGTGGTTGTGAACTTCATGCAGGAGGATTGGGGCCTCTTGGACCATTCTCAGAAATGGCTGTACAAGGAGGTCATGCTGGAGAATGTCTAGAACCTGCTGTCCCTGGGTAAGGAGCACTGCCTCTCTTTTCTTGGTGTTGCATACCAAAATTAGCAGAAGCAGCAGAGAATGGATCCATAGTCTGCTGCATCTCAGCCTCAAAAACTTTATTAAGTGCACAGTCACCTGCACCAACTCTCCATTCACTCTTGTCTTGGATTGTAGTCTTTTCAAGTTCAATAATTTACCATCAGTCTGGCTGACATTGGTGTCATATTCCTCCTTGGTCACTGAAAACATCATGCTAAAAGGAATGGATGAGAATCCTTCCTGGTCAAGCGGCAGAATAGGACTGCAAATACACGCCTCTCCAAATATCTTCTAGAAACAAGAAAAAAGATGCTTCAAAATGAGTTTTGAGTTGAAGGAGCGTTTAAAAGTCCAGAAACTGTCTTCCTAAAACAACTTGACAGGATCTTGGGACAGACCTGACTTCCCTGGATAGTGGTTTGGCACATGCCAAGGATGGAGGCCTCTAGGCACGTTCTGCTGTATCAACAAACAGGAAACCCAAGGAAGAATTGGGCTGGCCTGTGGCTTCTGCATCAGGAGCTTTCACCTTGGGGACAGTAACAGTCTGTGGGGCTCAAACAGTTGAAGAAGACTTTGCTGTGGATAGATACCAGGCCCAGCTGTGCTGACTAGACATGGTCCAGGGCTGTTGATGTGGCCAAGGTGTGAGCTCACACCTGATTAGTGCTATAGTGAAGGGGCTAGGACTCTGCTCATTGTGGGCATTTGACAGGAGAGCAGAGCCCCCTGGTTTCATTTTCTAGGCAGAGGAGTCAGCTGAGGTGTGTGGCTGCAGACCCCAGGGGGTGGGAGCATTCACTTGAGCAACATGGCTGGGGGTCCTATCCTTGAGTCAGGTGTAGAGAGGAGTGCCCAAGGTGGCACTCCTATATAGAGCTCTGAAAATCATAGTAAGAAGGACATGATGTCTAGGACATCATCCCCTACACCTCACAGACAGAACTGACCGCAGCAATGAATGGCTTCATAAAATAGAAGAAAAACAAGAATGAGTTATCTAAGGAGAAAGAGCCTGACCATAGACAGCTGCTATGGGGATCGAGACAATGTGGGGTCTTCCTCACAGGCAGAAAGTGGAGCTAAGGAAGGTGTTCCACTTTAAAGACAATGTCGAATGGTCAGAAGCAAAATAGAGTTCTTGGAAGAACTTTAAAAGTACTTCAGAAATCAAAGAGATTAAGGAAAAATTAGGAAAATAAATAAGAGAACGTTAGAATAAATCATGAGGCACAGCAGTCAATGACTAGTGATCTACAATTTTATAAACCTAAAGACCCCAGATTCTGAGATAAGAACTCACTATTTGACAAAAACTGCAGGGAAAACTAGAAAATAGTATGGCAGAAACTGGGCATAAACCAATATCTTACACCTTATACCAAAATAAAGTCTAGGGGCAGCTAGGTAGAGCAGCAAATAGAGCACTGGCCCTGGGGTCAGGAAGACCTGAGTTCAAATCCAGCCTCAGATAAGTAACAGAAAAACTAGCTGTGTGACCTTGGGCAAGTCATTTAGCCCCAATTGCTCTACCTTCCGTTCTCCAAAAAGAAAAAAAAGAAAAAGAAAGTCTAAATGGGTGCATGATCTAGATATAAAGGCTGATACTGTAAGCAATCTGGGAGAGTGAGGAATAGTTTACCTGTCAGATTTATGGAATAGGGAATAATTTACGTCCAAACAAGAGATGGTGAACATTACAAAATGCAAAACAGATAACTTTGACTACATTAAACTGAAAAGTTTTTGTATGAATAAAACCAATGTATCCAAGATTAGGAGGGAAGTGGAAAATTGGGAAAGAATTTTTACAACCAGTTTCTCTAAGACTCATTTCTAAAATATACACAAAACTGAGTCAAATTTATAAGGCTACAAGTCATTCCCCAAATGACAAATGGTCAAAGGATATGAAGAGGCAGTTTTCAGAAAAAGAAATTAAAGATGTCTATAAACATATGAAAAAATGTTCTAAATCACTATTGATTAGAGAAATGCAAATCAAAACAACTCTGAGGTACCATATCTCACCCCCTGATTGACTAAGATGACAAAACAGGAAAATGATAAATGCTATAAAGGATGTGGAAAAAGTAGGACACTAATGCATTGTTGGTGGAGTTGTGAACTGATCCAATCATTCTGGGGGGCAATCTGGAACTATGCCCAAAGGGCTATAAAAATGTGCGTGCCCTTTGACTATACTACTGGTATATTATTATACCACTTCTAGGGCTGAACCCAAAGAGATCATACAAGTGGGAGGAAGACCCATATGTATAAAAATATTTATAGCAGCTCTTTTTGTGGTGGCAAAGAATTGTAAATCAAGGGGTGCCCATCCATTGGGGAATGGCTAAACAGGTAAATGAATGCAATGGAATACTACTGTGCTATAAGAAATGAGGAGCAGACAGACTTCATAATAACTTGGAGAGACGTATATAAACTGATGCTGAGTGAGGGGAGCAGAACCAGGAGAACATTGTATACAGAGATACAATGTATCTGTGATGACTGACTGATAGACTGGTCTCCTCTTAGCAATGCAAAGTTATAAGACAACTCCAAAAGACTCATGATGGAAAGGGATATCCACATCTAGAGAAACGAGCTACGGAGTCTGAATGCAGACTGAAGCAAACTACTTGCTCTCTTTGTGTTTTCTTCCTTCTTGTTATAATTCTTCTTTACAACTTGACTAATGTTTAATGTGAAGGTATTTGTAGAACCCATATTGGATTTCATGCCACCATGGTGGGGAGAAGGAGGATAGGGAAATGGAAAAAATCACTTGGAACTCAAGTGATTGTGCAATTGAATGCTGTCAGCCAACAGTAAATAAATAAATTCTTTAGGGCAGCTAGATGGCACAGTGAATAGAGCACTGGCCCTGGAGTCAGGAGGACCTGAGTTCAAATCCAGCCTCAGACACTTAACACTTACCAGCTGTGTGACCTTGAACAAGTCACTTAACCCCAATTGCCCCCATGAAAAGCAAAAAACTCAATCTTTTAAAAATAGAATAAATTATGACAAGGGCATCCAATCAGAAATGGAGATTCAAAATTTTAAGAAATAAAATAACTTCTTAAAAGCTAGAATGGGGCAAAAGGAAGATAATGATGTTATAAGATACCAAGTAATACAAAAACAATACCAACAGAATGAAAAAAATAGAAGAGAATGTGAAACCTCTCCTTAGGAGTACAAATACGATGGTGACTAGATCCAGGAGACATTATAAGACTTGTTGGACTAACTGACAGTTGTCATGAAAGAAATTCTAAATATCATATTTCAAGAAATTATTAAGGAAAATTGCCCTGAATTCAAGAAAAATAGAGTAAAATAGAAAGAGAAGAACAATCTACTGTGCACTCCCTAAAAGACATCTCAAGATAAAATCTTACAGGAGGATCATAGCAAGGTTTCAAAGCTCCCGGTTTAAGGAGAAAATTCTAGAAGCAACAAGAAAATACTGTGGAGCTACCATCGGGATAACACAAGACTAAATAGCTTCTACATGAAGAGACCCCAGGGCTTAGGGTGAGCAAGGGAGACAGGTTCTGACCAAATGTGACTGGCCCAACAAGTGTGAATATAATCCCAAGTGGAAAAAAATACATGTAATAAACTGAAAGACAAGTTATCTATGATGAAAGAGCAGAACTCAATGGAAAATTGGACATAGAAGATCCAGGGGAAACATAAGGCAAACATTAAAGACCAGTTATAAAGGACTGAATTAGGTCAAGCTGATTACTTTTTTTTGTTGTTTTGCTTTTTGGAGGGGGGAAGGCAGGGCAATTTGGGTTAAGTGACTTGCCTAAGGTCACACAGTTAGTTCTTATTAAGGGTCTGAGGCCAGATTTAAACTCAGATCTTCTTGACTCCTGGGCTAGTGCTCTATTCACTGCATCACCGACCTGCCCCTGTTTACTTTTTATATGTGAATATGTTATCATCGCTCTTAAAAAATTTCATTACTTGGGTAGGTTGAAGGAAAAACTTAAGCTTAGTTGAGCATAAGGTCTTGATTCTAAAAAATAAAACTGAATAGGGAGAGGTAAAATGGAGCAGTTATCACATACAAACAAGTACTGAAAGGAAGAACTGAGATGAGGCAACAGGTGGGATTGGAGGGCTGGTTGTGCTGGAACCTTCTTTTTATAGACTTAGTGGAAGAGGAAATAGAATACCTAAATAATCCATTTTTATGAAAAGAAATTGAACTGGTCATGATTGAGTTTCTCAAGGAAAAAGAACCAGAACCAGACAGATTTACAAGGGAATTCTACCAAACATTTACAGGTCAACTAATTTCAATATTAAATAAAGAAATGGTTTGGAATAATAGGGAAAGGATGAACACTACCAAATTCCCTTTATAAAACAAATATGGTATTGATACTTAACCCTAGAAGAGCAAAAAAAGAGTAAGAAAATGATAGACCAATTTCATTCATGGATATGAATGCAAAAAATCCCACAATATATTACTAACATAAGGGAAACTATTTATGTAATTGATTGTACCAATAACAAAACTAGCAAAAACCATATGATTATATCATTTCTATTTAAAAAGCTTGAAAGTAAATGTAGAAATGGATTTTTCATTAAATTATATTTTTAAAATGTACCTAAAACCATCAGCAAACATTATTTGTAGTGTAGATAAGGTAGAAGCCTTACCAAGAAGAAAAAGTTCAACAAGGATTCCCAATATTATATTGGAAATCCTAGCAATAGGAATAAGAGAAGCAAAAGAAATGGAAGGAATGAGAATAGAGAATGAGGTAATAAAACTAACTTTTTTTTTGGCAGATGATAGGATGATGTTCTTGGGAAAGTCCAAAAACTCAACTACAAAGTTCACTGAAGTAGATAATAATTTTTTTATTTTTTTTTAAATTTATTGACTTCTTTACTTTTAGTTTACAAGATTCAGTTCCAGAACCACTTGAGTTTCAGATTTTCTCCCCTCCCTTCTCCCCCCACCCCCAAGGGGGTGTACAATCATGTATAGGATCTGCAAACACTCTGCAAACACTCAGAGAAAGATCTAGAAAGACCAGAGTTTAAATGGAGACTGAAGCAACACATGCTATTGTTCTTTTCCATGTTTGGTGTTGTTTCTTTTCTTTCTTTCTTTTTTTCTTTCCCATTGTTCACTCCATTGGTTACAATGCTTCTATACAACCAGACTATCATACAATGTGAAAGTGTTTGCAGATCCTATACAGATAATAATTTTTTAAAAAATAAGCATGGTATTTAAATTTTTTAATTAAAAAAATTAATCTCATTTATTTATTTTTAGTTTTGAACATTCATTTCCACAAGATTTTGAGTTCCAAATTTTCTCCCAGTCTTTCTCCTACCCCTACCCCAAGACAGCAAGCCTACTGACTACCCCTTCCTCCAATCTGCTCTCTCTTACACTCTCCCCCATCCTCCTCTAATTTTCTAGTAGGGCAAGATGGATACCCCAGTGCCTGTATATCTTATTTCCCAGTTGTATATAAAAAACATTAAAAAAATTTTTTTTAATTTTTTAACATTTTTTTTTTAAACTTTGATTTCCAGATTCTTTCCCTTCTTCCCTCCTCACTGACCCCCACTGGGAAGACAAGCAATTCAATATAGGTTGTACATGTATAGTTATGTAAAATGTTTCAATAGTAAATATATTGTGAAAGACTAACTATATTTTCCTCCATCCTATCCCACCCCCCCACTTATTCTATTTCCTTTTTTGACCCTAACACTTTTCAAAAGTGTGTACTTCTAACTACCCTCTCCCCCAATCTGCTTTCTGTTCTATCACTCCCCACTCTTTTCCCCTTCCCCCCTATTTATCTGTAGGGTAAAATACCCAGTCGAGTGTGTGTGTTATTCCCTCCCTAAGCCAAATCCAATGAGAGTAAGGTTGACTCATTCCCTATCTTGCTTTTTCCCTATCTTAACCTTCTTGTTATTTCCCTCCATTGTAAGTTTTCTCTTGCATCTTTCCTATGAGATAATTTACCCAATTCTATCTCCCCCTTTCTCCTCCCATTATATTCTTCTGTCACCTCTTAATTTTGTTTTTAAGATATCATCCCTTCCTATTCAACTCATGCCCTCTGTCTGTGTATACATGTACACATATATACACACAATCACATATATATACACTCATTTACCTTCCTATACATGCATATATGTGTATGTATACATACATATTCCCTTCAACTATCCTCCTACTGATAAAAATGTCATGAGTTACAATTATTGTTTTTCCATGTAGGAATGTAAATAGTTCAACTTCAATAAGTTCCTTATGATTTCTTTTTTCTGTTTACCTTCTCATGCTTCTCTTTATTCTTATATTTGAAAGTCAAATTTTCTGTTCGGCTCTGTTTTTTTCATCAGGAATGCTTTAAAGTCTTCTATTTCATTAAATTACATATTTTCCCCCAAAGCATTATATTCAGTTTTTCTAGGTTGGTTTTAATCCTAGCTCCTTTGACCACCAGAATATCATATTCCAAGCCCTTCAGTCCCTTAAGGTAGAAGCTGCTAGACCTTGTCTTGTCCTGATTGTGTTTCCACAATATTCAAATTGTTTCTTCTTGGCAGCTTGTAATATTTTCTCCTAGACTTGGGAACTCTGGAATTTGGCTATAGTATTGCCAGAAGTTTCCTTTTTGGGATCTTTTTCAAGAGGTGATTGGTGAATTCTTTCCATTTCTATTTTGCCCTCTAGTTCTAGAATTTGACTATGATATTCCTGGGAGTTTTCCTTTGGGGATCTTTTTCCTTTAATATTCTTAAATTTTCATTTTTAGTTTTGAGCATTCATTTCCACAAGATTTTGAGTTACATTTTTTCTCCCTATCTTTCCCTTACACCCACACCAAAATAGCAAGCCTACTGAATATCCCTTTCCCCAAACTGGTCTCTCTTGTATCCTCCTCCTTCACCCCCCTAACTTTCTAGTAGGGCAAGATGGATTTCTATACCCCAGTAGCTGTATACCTTATTTCCCAGTTGCGTGTAAAAAGCAAATTTTTAAACATTTGTTTTTAAAACTTTGGGTTTCAGATTTTTTTTCTCTCTTTTCCCCTCCTCACACACCCCCACTGGGAAAGATAAGCAATTCAATATAGATTTTACATGTGTAGTTATCCAAACATTTACATAGTAGTTAAATTGTGAAAGACTATATTTCCCACCCACCCCTGCTTATTCTATTTTCTCCTTTGACCCTATCCCTTTTCAAAAATGTTTGCTTCTAAATACTTTCTCCCCCAATCTTCCCTCCCTTGTATCCTTCTCCCTCTTATCCCCTACCCCCATTTTACAGTAGGGTAAGATACCCAATTGAGTGTGAATTATTCCCTCCTTAGGCCAAATTCAATGAGAGTAAAGTTGATCCATTCCCTTTCACCTTCCTGCTCTTTCCCTCCATTGTAATAGTTTTCTCTTGCCTCTTTTTTATGAGATAATTTACTCAAATCTATCACTCCCTTTCTTCTTCTCCCAATAAATTCCTCTCTCACCTCTTAATTTTATTTTTTTAGATATCATCTCTGCATATCCAATTCATCCTTCTGTCTGTGTATACATGAATACACATATGTCCAGACTCACATATATATTTATATACACATACATCCTCCTATACATACATACATATGTATGTATACATATATAGTCCCTTCAGCTATCCTCATACTGAGAAAAGTCTTATGAGTTACAATTATTGTTTTTCCATGTAGGAATATAAATAGTTCAACTTTAATATGTTACTTATGATTTCTTTTTCGTATTTACCACCTCATGCTTCTCTTGCTTCTTGTATTTGAGAGTCAAATTTTCTATTCAGCTCATGTTTTTTATCAAGAATGTTTGAAAATTCTCTATTTCATGGAATGACTGTATTTTCCCCTGAAGCATTATATTCAGTTTTGTTGGGTAGGTGATTCTTGGTTTTAGTCCTAGCTCCTTTGATTTCCAGAATATCATATTCCAAGCCCTTTGATACCTTACTGCAGTAGCTGCTAGGTCTTGCATTATCCTGATTGGGTTTTCACAATACTCAAACTGTTTCTTCCTGACTGCTTGCAGTATTTTCTCCTTGACCTGGGAATTCTGGAATTTGACTACAATATTGCCAGGAGCTTTCTTTTTGGGATCTTTTTCAAGAGCTGATTGGTGAATTCTGTCCATTTCTATTTTGCCCTCTGATTCTAGAATATTAGAGCAATTTTGCTTGATAATTTCTTGAAAGATGGTGTCTAGGCCCTTTTTTTAATCATGGCTTTCAGGTAGTCCAATAATTTCTAAATGATCTCTCCTGGATCCATTTTTCCAGGTCACAGTGTTTTTTCCAATGAGATATTTCACATTGCCTTCTATTTTTTCATTTGTTTGGATCTATTTTATAATATCTTGATTTTTCACAAAGTCATTAGCTTTCATTTGCTCCAATCTGATTTTGAAGGAATTATTCTCCTCAATGAGTTTTGGATTTCCTTTTCAATCTTGCAAATTTGGCTTTTTAAGGCATTCTCTCCTCATTGGCTTTTTTGGCCTTTTTTGCCATTCGAATTAGTCTATTTTTAAGGTGTTATTTTCTTCAGTATGTTTGGGGGTCTCCTTTAGCAGGCTGTTGACTCACTTTTCATGATTTTCTTGCATCATTTTCATTTCTCTTCCCAATTTTTCCTCCACTTCTTTTACTTGATTTTCAAAATCCTTCTTGATCTCCTCCATGGCCTTTAACTAATTCATATTTTCCTTGAAAGCTTTGATGCAGTTTTTACTTTGTTGTCTTCTTCTGGTTCTATGTTTTGATTCTCTCTGTCCCACAAAAAGGATTCTATAGTCTGATTGTGCTTTCTCTGCTTGCTCATCTTGCCAGCCAATTACTTGATTTTTGAGCTCTTTGCCATGGTAGAAATCTGCTTCCAGAGTGGAGTGAGTTGTGTCCCAGATTGCTGGGGTTTTCATAATTGTAAGAACTATGAGGAGGGTGCCCTCTCTACAGGTACCACAAGCTCTGGCACACTGGCATTTCTCAACCCAGGATCACCAATCAAGACTGTGACCCAGATCCAAGTAGGTCAAAGCAAGAGCCATTACCCTCTGAATGGTCAGTTGATCCCCCTATGATCTGTAGGCCATGTGACAACAGTTGCAGCCTCCATGGCCCCACCACTATTTGCCATGGGCACAGGGGCTGGACTGTGCTTTTCTGTCACAAGGTTCCAACAGAGTTTCTTACTAACCTTTTACTTTCTCTTTGGCATTTATGAGTTGAGAAGTCTGGAAACCACCACAGCTGCCAGACATTCACTCTCCTGAAGTCTGCTCTGGCTGGTCTGCACCTCAGGTCAGGGCTTTCCCAGGTCTGGGCCATTGTGGCTTATGCAGGACTGCACTTTGCTCCCAGTCTGGTGCAATAGACCCTTCCTGTTGGCCTGTCAGGCTTCCATCAGTGGGAAATTTCTCTTTGTCACTTTGTGGGTTCTGTAGCTCTAAAATTTGTTTAGAGTCATATTTTACAAGTATTGGAGGTATTTGGGACAGGAATTTATGCAAGTTCCTGCTTTTTCTCCACCATCTCAGCTATGCCCGAAGCAGTTAATAATTTTAACAAATGATTAGGATATAAATTAAACCCACATAAATCAAAAGCATTCATATATATTACCAACACATCACTGGATAAAGAGATACTAAGAGATGCCCAATTAAAAAAAAAACCTCTAAACACATGCCAAAAAAAACTAGCCATGTGACCTTCGGCAAGTCACTTAACTCTAATTGCCCTACCTTCCCCCTCTAAAAAGCAATAAATGAATGAATGAATGAATGAATGAGCATATTAATTAATTAACTAATTAATTAATATTTAATTAATTAATCTAGACAGTATAAAACTCATGGGAGTACAGCTCCCAAAACAAACCTGGGAGGTACATGAACATTGAAAAAAAACATCTTTTAGAAATAAAATCATGAGTAGGAAGAGCCAATATAACAAAAAATGACAATTTTACTTAAACTAATATATATGTTCAATGGCATCCCAATTAAATTGCCAAGAAATTATTTTACTGAGCTAGGAAAAATAAGAACAAAATTCATTTAGGAGGACAAAAGATTAAGAATACCAAAGTAAGTGATGAAAACAAATGCAAGGGAAGGAGGTTTAGCACTACCAGATCTTAAATTCTATTATAAGGCAATAATTATTGAAAATATCAGGTACCAGTTAAGAAATATAAAGGTAAATCAATGGAACTTAGGAGACATACAATTTAAAATAGCAAATAAATATAGTTTCCTTGGATTTGACAAGTGTAAAGGCTCAAGATTTGGGGATCAGAATTCATTATCTAGTAAAAAAAATTTTGGCAAAAGTGGAAAGAAGCATGGCAGAAATTGGGCATAGACAAATATCTTACACCATTTAACAAAATACTATCAAAACGGATGCAAGATCTAGATATAAAGGGAGATTTTGTAAGAAAATTTGAAAGACATGGAACATATTACTTATACGTATGAATGGGATGCAATTTATGAATCAACTTGAGACAGAAAGCAGAGTGATATATAAAATGACTAATTTTGATTACATTAAATTAAAAAAGGTCTTGTAGAAATAAAACAAATGTAGCCAAGATCCAGAAAGAAAGCACCAAATTGGATAAAATAAAGTTATACAGTTTCTCAGATAAAAGTCTCACATATCTAAAACATACAAAGAGCTTTGCAAAATCTATAAGACTATAAGTTATTCCCTAATTGATAAATGGCCAAAGGCTATTAAGAGTAAATTTTCAGATGAAAAAATTAAAGCTATCTGTAGGCATATGAAAAAATGCTCTAAATCATTATTGATTAGGGAAATGTAAATTAAAACAACTCTCAGGTACCACCTCACATCTATCAGATTGGCTATTATTACAGAAAAGGAAAATGATAAATGCTGGAAAATATGTGGGAAAATTGACATGCTAATCCATTGGTGGTAGAGTTGTGACTAATCCAACTAGTCTGCAGAGCAATTTGGAGCTATGTCCAAAGGGCAAAACATTGTGAATGCCCTTTGATCCAGCAATACCACTACTAGGTCTATATCCCAAAACATATAATGAAAAAGGGAAAGGACCTATATGTGCAAAAATATTTATAGTAACTCCCTTTGTTAGTGGCAAAAAAATGGAAATTGAAGGGATACCCATGGATTTGTTAATGATGGAAGAAACTGTGGCATATGAATGTACTTGAATACTATTGTGCTATATGAAATTACACTCAGGCAGATTTCAGACAGACTTAGACTTACATGAACTGCTGCTGAGTGAACTGAGCAGAATTAGGATGACATTGTACACAATCACAAAACCATTGTATCATGATCAACCTTGACAGACAATTCTAAAAGACTCATGATAGACAATGCTAACCATATCCAGAGAAAGAACTATGGACTTTGAAGCCAAATCGAAATATACTATCTTTATTTTATTTTTTGTTTTTTCTTTTTCCTGGTTTTTTCCTTTTGTTTTTATTCATCTTTCACAACATGATTAATGAGGACTTATGTTTACTGTGATTGTACATGTATAATATATCAAACTGCTTGCTATATTGGGGAAGAGGCAGGAGAGGGAGAGAAGGTTAAAAATTTGGAACTCAAAATCTTACCAAAATGAATGTTGAAAACCATTTTTACATGAAATTTGAAAAAACAGAATATCATTAAATAAAAAAAGATTAAAAAAAAAGAGTGCATCTGTGAACTTCTATTGCCTTTAGGCTGGTGTGGAAAAAGTCATGAGCTGCATAAATCTTCAGTAACCTTTGCCATTGAATATATTTATGTGTGTATATCTTTTTCTCTATATATGTTTGTCTCTTTTTTCAGACGTAGAGATGAGGTTCAAAGCAAATGAGATGAGTGGAAAACTGGGAATTTTTGTAGAACAATGTGACCTGCAAAAATTCATGAGTGATGGTGTCTGGGACTTCAAGTTTAGAAAAATATATGATTCTATTCTATCTAGATAAAAACCCAAAGAATGTCTGTGAATTTGATGAAATTGGAAAGAAATTCAGACAGTCTTCAATTTTAAATCACTGTAAGAAAATGACCTCAAGGAATGACTGTCTTCAAAATATTGAATGTAGGAAGTACTTTATTGAATAGTTAGAGCTTTTTTCAGTACCAGAGTAAGGCTCCTGAAATGCAAATGTGGCCTTGAGCTGGAGTTCAGACCTCATTAGACATAGGAAAAGTAATATTGGAGAAATGCTTTCTGTAAGTAATAAAGGTGGGAAGGCCTTGACTCAGAACTCTAAGCTCATTATTCATCAGCAAATTCCCCCTAGCAAGGAACCTGATGAATGTAATGAATGTGAAACAACTTCAAGCCATCACTCATCGCTTCCTTACCAACCGAGATTTCATCTTGGGATGAAAAGATATGTGTGTATTCAATGTGGGAAGGCCTTTGGTTGGAACTCAGATCTTGGTAGACCTCAGACAATTCCTACTGGGGAGAAGTTTTATTAATGTCCTGAATGTGGAGAGGCTTTCTATCAGACCACTTCTTATGGGCCATCAGAGATTCCATGCTGGAAAGAAACCTTTTGACCATAATAGAAAGGCTTTCACACAGTATAGAAAGGCTTTCAACAGAGCTCTAGTCTTGCTGTACATCAGAAAATCCACACTGGAGAGAAGCTTTTTGAAAGTAATCAATGTGGGGGGCAGAGCCAAGATGGCAGAGTAGAAGCAGCAAGGTCCCGCAGCTCCCACACCGCCACCCTAAACACCCATAAAATTATGAGCCCAGATAAAGTCTAGGAGTCTCAGACTCACAAAAATACAGAGAACCCATCTTTCACTGAGGGCAGCTCGGCAGCAGGGGCTCATCGTGGCAGATGGAGGCTGGAACAGCCTGAAGCCGAGACCACGGCCAGGCCTTGGATGGTGGGAAGGAGCCGGGCTGGGCTGAGCTGAGCGGGCATTACAGCCAGTCTGCACAGGTTCTACAGCCTCCAGCACCTCCACATCTGCCATGGTGTGAGGAACAGGGACGGGAGAGGCACAGCTCACACCGCAGTGGAGCGAAGACTCGGCCAGCCCAAAACCACAGCGGCCATGAGGAGCCTCCCAAACTGCAGCGTGAGTCTACTTCAAAGAAAATCTAAAGCACCTGCCTAAGGAAATCTTAAAATCGGCAGAGTCGGCTAGTGAAAGTGAAACTTTGAAAATTAATTTGGGGGTGGTAAAAGCAGTTCGGCCAATCTGCCCCCAGGGCAATGAAGCAGTGGGGGAAGGGAACTGCTGGAACCGGCAGAGGACCCCACCAGGCTGCTTCAGAGCCCCTGGCCTGCGGACTCCACAGAGGGGCTGAATCGATTGATCAGGGCCAAGTGCTCTTGCATTGAGCGGCCTGGATCCAGATCATGGTCTTGGGTGGTGATCCTGGGGTGCACTTTCAGCAAGCCAAAGCTGGGGGGACTTGAAACACCCCCTAATAGTTCCAGCAGTTGGGAAAACCCTAGCGATTTGGAACAGAGCTCC
>CM053596.1:2546270-2561916 GCA_028646575.1 Pseudocheirus occidentalis | reverse complement strand
TGAAACTGTGAACATTGTACTGAACAAAGATTTGTAATGGAATAAACAGAGTGTTCACTAATACTATGTAATCCGAATCTTAAAAGCTCTTCACAGTAGCATTCCCTCAGGAATCTACTGCTGATTGGCTTTACAATAGTTCTTCAGCTTCTGGCTTTATTCATTCCTCATCACTTCATATGGCTTTGCATGATGCTCTGAAATCTTTTTCACAATTTATTTATTTTTAGTTTTTAACATTCAGTTCCATGAGCTTTTGAAGCAATTTCTTTGGTCCTTTGGCCTGCTTAGGGAGAAGAGGTTGGGAAGGAACCAGTATGGTAACAGTGGTAAGAAGATACCTGTGATGTCAGAAGGAACAGGAAGCAGATTTCACCTTAGATATTGGGACATCAAAATGCCCTTACTTGAAAAGGTGGAAATGTTGGGGCCCCATAATGGCTTTCATTTGGGGGTACCCCAGGAGAAACCTTCTTTGCGCAAGGATGGCCTGCAGCCCACCCTAGGAAAGAGGATATATAAGCTTCCAAGTGCATGGACTATTTAAGTGGGAGAGGGAGAAACAATCTGAGGCACAGCATATAAGGCCCTTCGGACAAGCAGGAGATGAGCGAAGGACTAGGTAGTGTAATTTAAGAAGCTGTGTATCTCTCACCACATCAAAGTGTCCCTCTTTTTGAATTGAGAGGTTTAGGAATGAGATTCTTATTCAATGAACAAGCATTGTCGTTGTTGTTGAATAAAAAGATTCTGGAGTGCTTTGCCATTTCCTTCTCCAGTGGATTAGACAAAGAGAGGTTAAGTGACTCACCCAGGGTCACACTCAGGTCTTCCTGACTCCATTCCCTGAGCCGCCTATCTGCCTAATCACTTATTAAATACCTACAAGTGTCATTTTGGTTCCCTTCGAGAACAAAGAACAACAACCAACCAAATGTAGGGCATCATGCTAAGTGCTGGAAATACAAGGAAAGGCAAAAATAGCCCTTGCCTTCAAGGAGTCCACAGAATGAGGGAGACAACAGCAGCATATGTTAAGTAAGTGAAAACCACCAGCCCCTTGGTCACCATCTCCCCCAGACGCTGATGGAGGCAGCCCAGGACCCATAGACAATAACAAGGCTCCCATCCCAGCACTCTCCCCAAAGACCTGGGAAGCAGCCCCGATGGAGATGTGGCCTCTACACAGCCTGCTCCCACTGAGTCTATGTCCCTAGCTGCTGATAGTCTCAAGGAGTGAAGTGAAAGACCTGAAAGGGAGGTGGGGGCTAAGTTAGGAAGAGCTTTGAATGCCAAGCAGAGTCTTTTGCATTGGTTCCTGGAGGCAGTAGGGAGCTGGGGGAGTTTGAGTGGGGGGTGGGGGGTGGGGGGTGGAAGGGCAACATGGTAGGACCTGAACTTTAGGAAATCATTTCAATGGAGTTAGGGTTAGAAACCTAGATAGAACAGGGAATCAGGAATGGGAGAGAACCCATTGGAAGAAACTGGAATTAAATGAACGTAAACAAATCTAGATCAAGCATTCATATCAAAACGGGGGATATAAAGCAATACCAAAGAATTAAATGGAGAATATGAACATAACAATTATGATTTAAAATGTGAATATATAAAAATTCCCAAAAAAGAAAATGGTAGAATGAATAAGGAAACCAAATCTAATAGTTTGCTACACAAAAGAAAAAAAAACCAGAATGAAAATGAAGGGTTGAAATAAAAATTTCTGTGCATCAAGCAATTGAAAATACATAGATTTTTCAAATGGGTTTATATTCTAAACCATGAAATGACTCCGTTGGGTTGTCATCATTCTCTCTGTTGAGAACAGGGACTGTCTTTCCTCTATTTGTACCCCTGTCTCTTGTACCATGCTTTGTATACAGTAAACACTTAATAAATGCATTCTTTAATTCAAGGTGAGATCAAGTGTTTGCTTGGTGAGATGGTTTCTAGCTTTTGGTGGTTAATTTAAATCAGTTAAACTGTAAATAATTTAAATAAATTAAATAATTTAAATAATCTAACACTGGTCATGGGTTATCTCATCTGATCTTTATGACTCCATGGGACAAGTGCTATTATCAGCCCCATTTTATAAATGAAGACACTGACTAAGGCGGGATTTGAATGCAGGTTTTCCTGATTCCAAGTCCAGCACTCTATCCACATACCCCCTAGCTATCTTAAAACTATATAAAATCACAATAAATGCTGAGGTCTTTTCCTCTATCCAGGTCATTTAAATAGATTGTCATAGTTGTTGTAATTTACTGACACATTTTTCTGGGTCCAGTGGCCCATTCATCAGGACAACTGGAGATGGCCCAGGATGCAATGGGAGACCCTGGGCCAGCTTTTCAGGTCCTCACTTTGAGTGAGGTAACACCCATTCAATCAAGGGATGGCCCCTTTAATAAATAATGTGTGTGTGTGTGTGTGTGTGTGTGTGTGTGTAATACACACCCACATATGTATGTATGTATGTATATGTATATGTACATATATATGAACTGGGAGGGGAAGACCCTCAGGGTCCTGGCCAAAAGAGAAACAGCCACTATTTACTATTTCCATTCACTCTGTGCTAGGAGGGCAGGAATCTATTGTCCAGTCTATGAGATCCAGAGTGAATTGGGTTTAAGAATTGGTTTTTGAGAAAGAAACCTAGCCAGTAAATCCCATATATCTGTATCTATATCTATGTCTACATCTATGTCTGTCTATATCTATATCGATGTCTATATCTATATCTATGTCTACATACACACAGAGAACTGATTCAGAAATCACTTTCACTTCAGTAACCAATTCTTTCCAGTCAAAACGCAGATTTCATTTTTGGTGATGTTATCCAGCTTCTGCTACATCCATCGCGTCGTGATTGTGTTCTTGAAGAAAATCTTGATCTATAAACATGAAGCGTCCATGACTTATACTTCTGAACCATTTTAAATCTATTTTTTGCTCTCTTCCCTCTCCCTACTTTTCACTGGAGCTTGGCAGCTAATTCAAGGCAGAGTTTCTGGAACCACAAAGTCTTTGGTCCTTTCTTTGTCCCATTCATCTATCATTGCCGTGATGTTATACACGCTCCTTTTCTCTTCCCTTTTGTTCTTTGTTTGATTTGGGGCAGGGAAGGGGGGAAGGAAGAAGGGGGCTCTCTTCTCCCAACATCTCTTGTGTGAAACAAAAGTTAATTAATCCAGCCTTCTTTATTGCCTCGCATTATCATCACCTCCTTTGCCCTCCCTAAGCAGTGGTTCCAGTCTTTCTTTGATGCTGGCGTTCTTTCCAACATAACTAAAAAACACTACTGAATCAGCAGAAGCAGCTAGAAGTATGATGGGCTTCAGTCAGGAAGACCAGAGTTCAAATGCAGCTGCAGACACTAGCTGTGTCACTTAAACTCTGCCTCAGTTTCCTCATATGTAAAATGGGGATATTAACAGCACTTACTGCCTTACTGTTATTTTATTGTAAGGCTCAAATGAGATGCTTGTAAAAAGCACTTAACATAGTGCTTGATACATAATGAGCACTTAGATGCTTGCTGACCTTGTTCAAATTCCCTGAGATTGGCTTAAGAACTCTATTTTAAAATTCTTTAGCTTGGATATTTTATAATTTTGCAGGTAAACATCCAGTTCCTTTAAATGATCGGTTTTGTTATAATTGTATGTAATAAATGCCGTTAATTCTTATTTCCTTCATGTTTGTCGAGTTCACTCTCATTTTTATTTCAGTACTTTGATTCTCTTTTTTCTTTAAAATTATGTTAAAGGGTTAATTTTCTTAAGCTTTTCAAAGAACCAGGTATCCCATTTCCTTCATCATCTTGCATTTTTAATTTCCATTTTCATCTCTTTCTCCTCCAGTGTCTCCTTTTGTGCCTCTTTTCGGTTGGTTAACTTGATTCTCCAGTTTTGAAAACTGCATGCCCAATAATCCCGTTTTTTATTTTGTTCATGTATGCTTGCAGAGATATGGTTTTTTCTTCTTCTGTGGACTGCTTTTGCTGCATGCCAAAAATGTTGGTATGTGTTTTTAAAAATAATTTTGTTTTATAGTTAATTGCTTATGTGATCTGTTCTTTTCATCACTCACTGAAGATGGTCATTGCATCTCCATCTAGATCTGCACCTTCTCATGTTCCCCATGTTAATAATTTTTGTGTTACGAATTGTACAGGATCTCTTTCATATCTGTATATTTCTTGGTAGTTTTGCTCCCTTATGTGATAGTCTATTTTGCTAATTAAAAAAAGGATTATGATGAAAGAATAATGTGGAAGGCACAATAACACTTCCATGTTATCTAGCACATGTTCACCCAGACTATTAGAGCCCAACCTGTAGCAGAGCATCCCAAGCTCATACTGGTCTGAGGTCCTATTGGTCTGATCAGCCACAGTCAGCCACACTGAAACTTGATTTTAGCATAGTGAGGTCACTGTGGTCCTCTTCAAGAGTGAAGGACAGCAGCCAATAACCAACCAAGGGCTCCTATTCAGAAAGTGCCATAAGTCTTTCAAATCAAACTTTTCCAATAGCCTGTTCAGCTCTATATTTTCTGTTACCTTTCTAAGAAGACTGATATAGCTTTGGGAGAGAAACATTAATGTCTCCTAAAATTAGTGCATTGTTTGGAATTCAGGTAACTCGTCCTTCATGATTTAGATATGTTATGTGACTTGGTGCACATTGTTTACTAATGATAATTTCGTTGTCTATGGTAACCCTAAGTACAATACAGTCTCCTTGTTTATCTACCTTTTATTGTGATTTCCTTCTTGCTTTATCTGATAGCATGATTACAACTTCTAATAATCAAACATTTAAAGAGTGGTTAATACTCATGCCACACTAATTATCCTAAATATGTAAAGGGAAAAAAGCATTCTTCCAAACTCTTCATATGAGATGAATATGGTCCTAACAGCAAAACTGGGGAGACGTAAAGCAGAGGACTAGACGTTGTTGTCACTAGTAACCAGTAATGCAAAACTTTTAAACAAAAACTAGCAAAGGAATGACAATAACAGATAAAAAAATTACTATAATAAATTTGGACTTCTGTGGTGGAATGCAAGGAAGGTTCAGCATGAGGAAAACAATTAGCAGATTCAATTACATTATCAAAAACAACCAAAAGCACAGGATTATATCAAAAGATGTAGAAAAAGTCAACTAGAGCAGTCATTTAAAACTATAAAAATCATACGCATAGATAGCCCATTTCTGAAAACGATGAACGGCATAAATGCAAACCCCAAAGCTATTCATTACAAAGGTGAAATATTGGAAGCTACAGGATGGAAGGAGACATCTACATTCAGAGAAAGATACAGAAAGACCAGAGTTTGAATGGAGACTGAAGCAATACATGCTATCGTTCCTTTCCATGTTTGGTTGTCTTTCTTTTTTCCCATTGTTCACTCCATTGGTTACAACCCTTCTATACAACCAGACTAATGTCCAATGTGAAAGTATTTTCAGATCCTAAACTTGATTGCATGCTGCCATGGGGAGGGGAGAGGGAGAAAAATTGAAACTCAAAGGACTGTGGAACTGAATCTTGTAAACTAAAAGTAAATAAACAAGTCAATGAAGAAAAAAAGAAATATTGGAAGCTAGGTTGCACAGTGAAGAATGCTGGCCCTGCAGCTAGGAAGACCCGAGTTCAAATCTGACTTCAGAGGCACTAGCTCTGTGGCCCTGAGTAAGTCACTTATTCCTGTTTGCCTCAGTTTCTTCACTTGTAAAAATGAGCTGGAGAAGGAAATGGCAACCCATTCTGGTATCTTTGTCAAGAAAACCCCAAATGGAGTCATGAAGAGTGGGACATGACTGAAAAGGACTGAACAAGAGGCGTCACTGTGGTTGCTAGGAGGCGCTGTGGAGAAGGCCTCCCACCTTTCAAGACGTTCCCCATCCCAGGCCTGAGAAATTAAATGGGAATTTGGGGGGAGTTCTGCGGAAGTGGCAGATGACACAGAAAAAGTTTAGAAACTCAGAAATGCATAGTGTGTCTAACCATATCTATATACACATATATTATACACGTGTGTATAGTACTGTATAATGTCAACATAATTTTCTCTTTTAATACCACAAAAACTCAGACTTCTGATTTAAAGAGAGAGAGAATAAACTATCACTATTTACAGACAATAGGATGATTTTCTTAGAAAACACTGGAGAATCCTTAAAGGACTGGTAGAAAAGCTTCATTAAAGCAGAAGGAGGCAAAGATCTACAAAAATGGTCAATGTTTCTACACAGCAAAAGCAAAACCCAGAAGAAATGACAGAAAGTCTTATCTAAAACAACTACAAAACAGACATCTGGGAGTCTACCTAAGACATGTAAATACAAACACAAAACACTTCACTGAAATAAAGGAAGACAAATAACTGGGTAGATATTTGTTGCTCATGGTTGTTATGCCAATACTCCCTATTATAAAGTTATTTACCAATTTAGCGTAATACCAATTAAACTATCAAGGAATTATTTTGTTGGTGTTGACTCACTTCAATCACATCTGACTCTTCATGACCCATTTTGGGGTTTTCTTGGCAAAGAAACTGGTTGATCATTTTCTTCTCCAGTCCCCAGATAAGGAAACTGAGGCAAGCAGGGTTAAGTGATTTGCCCAGGGTCACACAGCTAATAACTGTCTGAGGCCAGATTTGAACTCAGGAAGACTACTGTGCCCCTTAGCTGCCCCCAGTGGGTTTGTACAGCATAGTAACTTTTCTAGTATAATCTGAAAATCCTTTTCAGAATGGTTGGGTCAGTTCACAGCTCTATCAACCACTCTAGTGTGCCTGTCCCACAGTCCTCCAACATTTGTTATTTTCATCCTGATGATGTCAGGTAAAATCCCAGAGTCATTTTTGTACGTTTTTAGTTCTTAGTGATTTAGAACATTCATACAGCTGTTAATAGTTTGATTTTTAAAACTCAGCCTGTTGATACCATTTGGCTGTGTTTCTCCATGATTAGGGAATACTTCTTGGCATTCTGCAGTTGTATTAATTTCCTACATACCCTAGACATTGATCCATTACCAGAGATAACTGCTATATAAAATGTTGTCAAATTATTCTCATTTACTTTTTTACAAGTTTTATTTCTGCCTTTTCTTTTAACACCATAGCTGCTTCCAATTATACCACCTCCACTGTGGCTCTTAACGAACTTTCTCTGGTAGCAAAGAAAGACAGTTAAGCAAACAGAATCAGTGCAGTGACCTTAACTCACAAAGTAACATTCTGTCCCAGCAGTCCTGGGCCCCTGGGGCCCATCTTCATGTGCTCGTCTGATGTTCTTTAAAGTTCCACTGCTTAGTTACAGTTTCCACCAATGTTACTGTGCTAGTTCCTACAAATGTTCGCATGTTTCTCAGAATTCTTCATATTCATTACTTCTTGCAACAAAATGATATTCCTTACATTCATGTTTGTTATCCAGCCTTTCCTCAAAACATAGAAAACTACTTTGTTTCCAGTTCTTTGCTACCGCACACACGCACATGCATGTGCGTGCACACACACAGACACAGAACTACCATGAATATTTTGGTATATACTCAATCTGATTATTTCTGATTGACATTAAGGGGGGAGGCTATAAATGGTATGATCAATTTAGTCACATTTTGTGTATATTAGTTATGCAGAATGGTTGGGAAAATTCACATCTCTACCAAAAGTTCATATGTCTATGTTCCCTCAGCTCCTTCAACAGTGACTGCTCTCATTTTTTGGTCATCTTCATCAACTTGTAGGGTTTGAGGTAAAATCTCTTAAATGTTTTTTTAATTTTCATTTTTCTTGTGATGAATAAATTAGGTGTATGTTTTCATCTGGCCACTATGGTTTTAATTTTTTTTAAAACTATGTATAGCTTCTGACCACTTGGTTTTTTAGTGTTATACTGTTCTGTTAATTCCCTAGACATCTTGGATTATCAGTGGTATCTGACATTGATTTTTCCCCCCAGTGTAGACTTTCTCTTCTTATTCTTGTGGTATCACTTTTGTTTGTGCAAAACTTTTTAAAATTTTATATAACTTAATAGTCTCTTTTGTCTTAAGTGGATCATTTCAATCTATGGTTTTGTTAAGAATTCTTCATTATAACTGTAAGAAAAAAAGATAATTCCTTCTTTTCCCCATTTATTTTTTTTTGACATTAAAAAGAAATGTTTTATTTTATACATCAGTGACCTTAAAGCATAACGTAATGATGGCATTAGATAAATGCTGGAGTCGTTATCCAAATGATACAGTCATTTTGTTCCTATGCACTTCTGTAATTACAAATAGCACTTTCATGACTTGCTGAAGAGCACCCATTCAATGTAGCTTTAACTTTGAAATACACACTCTAACATCTCCATAATTTGATAGTTTACAGATAACAATGTGGAAGAGATGTATTTTTAATGATCTCTTGTTTACTGAACTAATGTGAAAAACGAATGACGGACAGGAGTTCCAAGGCTCCGCAAGATATTTTCTAGATGCAAAGTGAAGGCTGCAGAACATTGAGATTTCTAAGAATCATCTTCCATGTCCACATCCTGTTGTAATTTGAGCACCATTTTTTCTTACAATTGTTTTCCTTTGCCCGCAAGAGGTGCTCGAATAAGATGGATGTTTTGCTTGACTTCATTGATGGCCTGAACTTTCTGCAATTCTTTGCTCTTCTTTAACCTGTTCATTATAAATTTAGCTTGACGTTTTTGTTTGATCTCTTCTACTCTCTTCATGGCATCAACTGTTTTATTCCACAGCTCTCTCTGGTATTTGACAGGTTCATTTCTACGTTTTTCAAATTCAAATGAATTATCCACTGTAAGTTCTTTACCAGCTGCCTTTCGAAAGGCTTTAGTCCATCTGACCTTACAAGGATTACGCTTCTTTTTAAAGTTTTTATGGCATTTAGATTTACAAAATCTGAAAACCTTACAGTCATTGCGGACAAACATCATGCCGTGTCCCGGGTACACTGGCCCGGAACAGAAATAACACTTCTCAATGCGCATCTTGAAGTCGAGCTGCCACCTTTCCTAGAGACCACGTCGCTTAAGAGCTTTTCCCTTTTATTTCTAATGGTGTGACCATTTATAGTCAAGGTACATATCCATCTGTAGTTGATTTTGGCATGAGTTGCGGGTCTAAAGCTCATTTCTGCCACGTTTCCAATTTTCCCAGTTCTTGGGAATCCTTACCATAGAAGTCTGTGTCCTTGGATTCAATAAATTCTAGGCTATTCATTCAAATCTTTCTGGGTTCTTTTTGGGCAGGAGTTATTAAAATATGGAATTCAGGTTCTATATTTCATACTTGTTTTTCTAGGATGCAAACAGTTCTCAGATTGTCTCATCAGCCACTATGTTCATAGTCAGTTGCTTTTCTTTTGTCCAGAGACTTCAATTTTTCTTCCAATTTTCAGCCTTGTTCTAATATTCCTTTTTGCATATTGGAATGTCTGAATTATATCTCCACTATTTCCTTTTTAGTGGAGTCACTGAAATTAAGATTTCTGCTTTCTGTTCTGACCTATTAATTTCCCTGTTTATCTTTTTAAATTCTATTGGATGAGCTCCAATGTCCCTTCTAAATTTTTCATCTCTTTTTAACAGCTTTTCAATCACTTTGGGGGTCTTTGTGGTAGTTCCATATTCATGAAGGGGGGGGGTCTAGTTAGTATTACACTATTATTCTCTTCTTCTGGAGATGTCATTCATTATATTTAGAGCTCTTTTTTCTATGCTCAATACTACATTCTGACTGCATTTTTCTTCTGCAAGGTTTTTCCTTGTAAGGATTTCTTTGCCCTCTCTATATTGGGGGTTTTCTTTTACTTTTGGCAAATATATTACTCTTTTGAAGTGATGAAAGAGAACAAGACTGACTTAAAACCACCCATTTCTTTCCCATACGCTACATTTGTAGGCATTCCCTACAGGGGGATTTCCATAGTGGTAAAGCCTGAAAGATTTTCCACATTCACAGCATTCTTAGATTTCTATCCAGGATGGATTTACTGAAATTCATTAAGATCTCACCCTTCACACACAAGGTTTTCCCATATTCATTACATTAATGAATACTTCTCCAGGTAACATTTTAAAAATATATATATTGAATAAGGGTTTAGCTCCAACTGAAGGCTGATTCACATTCCTTAAAGTCATAGGCTCTTTCTTCACTATGAATTCTTTTGTGATTATTAAGGGATGAACAATTGGTGAATGCATTTCCACATTCTTTGCATTTATAAGGCTTTTCTCCACTATGCATTCTCTGATGTTTGGTAAGATTAGAGCTATTGCTGAAGGCCTTCCCACATTCCTTGCATTCATAAGGCTTCTCTTCAGTGTGAATTCTCTGGTGTCGAGTCAGGGATGACATCTGCCTGAAGGCCTTGCCACATTCTTTACAAGTATAAGGCTTCTCTCCAGTGTGAATTCTATGATGTTGAGTAAACAAGGAGCTTTTTCTGAAGGCTTTGCCACATTCTAGACATTTATAAGGTTCCTCTCCAGTGTGAATTCTAATATGTTCAGTAAGAGATGAGCTCCAGTTGAAGGCCTTCCCACATTCCTTACACTGATAAGGTTTCTCTCCACTATGAATTCGTTCATGCTTAATAAGAGAGGACTGGTTGGTGAAGGCCTTCCCACACTGCTTACACTGATAAGGTTTTTCTCCAGTATGAATTCTCTGATGTTTAGTAAGATTTGATCTCTGAATAAAGGCTGTCCCACATTCCTCACATTCATAGGGTTTCTCTCCACTATGAGTTCTTTCATGTTTAATAAGGGAGGCCCGGTTGGTGAAGGCCTTCCCACATTCCTTACATTTATAAGGTTTTTCTCCAGTGTGAATTCTATGATGTTGTATAAGGGATGAGCTCCAGTTGAAGGCCTTCCCACATTCCTTACATTGATAAGGTTTTTCTTTAGTGTGAACTCTCTGGTGTTGAGTAAGGGATGAATTGCAGCTGAAGGCCTTCCCACATTCTTTACATTTATAGAGTTTCTCTCCAGTATGAAGTCTTTGATGTAGAATAAGGTTTGTATGCCTTGTGAAAACCTTACCACATTCCTCACAATCATAGAATTTATCTTTTTTATGTAGTCTCTTATGTTGATTAAGATGTGTGTGGTGATACGGGAACTTCTCCCACAACCTGATCTCTTTGAGAGGATCCTGCCCGAATGTGCAGCTTTGGGAAAAATCCCCATTGAATCTTTCTACTAACATCCCAGGTGATTCTCTTCCTTCTTGATTTGGAGGTAACTCCTGGTTCTCAAATCTAGTATCCAAGGCTGAAAGAAATTGAGAATGAAAATAATTTTAATTTCAGTTGTAAGGGACCTGAGGGAGCCAATCTAACCCTCCCCATAGTCATGAATCTTCCTAGCCCAAAAGAGATCATGCCATCTTAGGCTATACCAGAAAGGGCTTAGGACCTTCAGACTAGCGGCTACACTGTATTCTGCCTCGGTCAGACTACATTTTGAGTAATAAATCAGGTGGTGCATTGTTAAGTTCAGTGAACAAAGCAGGGAAAAGGAGATGTCGATGGGCCCTCAGGTCACATGATGATGGGCTGAAGAAGGTTTTTAGCCTAAAGAAGAAAAGACTGAGGGGGAATATGAATGTTGTCTTCCAGTATTTGAGGGCAGCCAAATGGAAGAGTGATGGCAGCATCAGAAAACTTTAGAGTTGGACAAGACTCAGCTGGAAGAGGGGAGAGAAGGGACCTAGTCCAGCCCATACCAGAAAAAAAGGATCCCTGAATTAGAACATACATGACATATTGTGGTGACCCTCAGCCTTCCATTCTACCTTGGGCTACCTCAAATCATTAGGAAGTAATTTTTAACATCAACCTAAATTTTTCTCTTGCAATTCCCATACTGGGCTCCTCATTCTGACCTCTGGGGCAAAGCAGAACAAATCTCCCTCTTTCACATGACAATCTTTCAACTATTAAAAAAACATGGCTCTCACTTCCCTGAACTTTCCCAGCCTCTTCAGCTGACACTCAGGATACCTGAGTCCTTTGCCCTGCTCTCTTCTGCACCATCTCGAGCTTATCCATATCCTTTCCTAAAAGTGGCAGATCCAAACACCCCAAAGTGAAATGGACAGCCAGAGATGACAGTGGCTGAGGAATAAGGCTAAGACTAAGTTTTAAAGCTCTTGACTCATGCTTCCATGCTTTCTATAGTTTAGCACATGCCTGAAGGTTTCTTGGTCTTGGCATGGAGAATGAAGGAACTGCTCTGTGATGAGATACAAGAAGGATCAATAAGGAAATTACGACCTTGACAGACCTCTAAAATGTCCCTGCCCTCCAGAGCTCAGGCAGAAGGGGTTAGCTGGGAAGAAGAGTAGTGAGGAAGAGGAACCACAGGAAAGGGAAATAGAAGACCCACTTACACAGCAGAGTGGGAGTATATGACAGGAATCCTGTCACAGGTAGAAAACTATAAGGGACTTTGGAGACCAACTAATCCCAAATCCATACTTCACAGAGGAGGCAATAGGAGCTCAGAAAGGGGAATGGCTTGGCCAAAGTCCCCCTTTGAGAAATTGGGGTCACAGGAACTAAGGTCCTCAAAAATCAGAGCTGGAGAGACAGAGACATTACTGCTCCAGCGTCTCTGGGGAACACCCCACCTGGGAGCACAGACCAAGCACTCTGGATGCCACAGCCAAAACCACCTTAACCTCAGACTTTGGAAGAGGGCTAGGAAATCTACCACTACTAGGCACTGGCTCCAATCCTCACTTGCCGTACCACCATTATGCTGTACCACCCATCACTTTGACATGGCCATACCTAAATGACCACATGGGCGGCTCCATGTATTGGCTACTGGCTGCCTGCTGGAACTGCTTCCTTCAGGTGGACAGGCACTTCTTGGGGCTCCTCTCTGCAGATCCCATGCCAAGGGTTCTTCCCCTTGTTCCAACCAGGAGATCAAGTCTGATTTGGGATCCAGAAACCCTGAATATGGGGGAGAAGATGAGAAGGCTCTCTAGGTGTTATGGCTACATTTTCCTTCTGATCCCCCCGATTCACAACTTCAGAGTCACCCCTGATGCCTCCCTCAGCTGCCAAGTATCTCACACTGTCGCCCTGTATCCACTCTATCATCACCACTTCAGGTCAGGTCCTTATCACTGCTTCTCTCAATGACTGCAATAGCCAAATCATTGGTCTTCTTGCGTCCTGTCCTCCCATCTTCAGGGCATACTCCATGTCACTGCCCAAATGGTCTCCTCAACCACAGGTCTGACCGGGTCATTCTGTTCTCTCACGGTACCTGTGGCTGCTGTCCACCATGACAAGGCTCTGATCTAACTTTCTGGTATCATCCCACATTACTTCCCTTCCTGCACCTTCTGGCCCTTCCAACCCAGCCTCCTTGTCATTCCTCGCACACAGCATTCCCTCTGTTCTCCAGGCCTGGAATGCCCCCCCCCCCAACTCTGGGAATCCCTGGGTTCCATCAAGGCTCAGCTCAGGGGCCATCACCTCCATGAAGCCTTCCTGGATCCTCCCCCTGTTGCTGGTGTCCCCCCCCCAATTACATGGTGCTAATTATTTCTGTGCTGATCTATGACTTGTTTTCTCCAGAGATTTTAAGATCTTTGAGGGCAGGGATGACTTTGGTTTGGTCTTTGTACACAAAGTGCCCAGTACTCAGTAGGTACTTAATAAATGCTTATTGTTTCCTTGAAGGCAGCAAGAGGTACAGGATTTTCTTCAGAAGAATGAGAAGAAGCAGGAGGAGTGTGGGGCTGAAAACACTGGGCTATAGCACCCTCTATCTGACACTGGGAAGGGCCACCAAGACTGGCTGGTTTGACCTCCCCTTCAAAGTGTGTATCTCTAGGACGTTTTTCAGAACCAGTCATTGAGCCTTTTGTCCCTCCCATGACAGTTAAGACTTTGTTCCCAAGAGGGGACAGGAGAGGGATGGTAGGCTGAAGCCAGACAAGGCCTAGGGTGGGACACATTTCTGCCCCTCCCACAGTAGTACCTTAGAGAAACTGCTCTCCCTTTCTAGACTTCATTTTCCACTACAACAGAGGGACAGCACAAGTTGGGTGATCTCCAACCACTCTTCCCATTCTATAGTTTTGTCTTTGTTAGGGCAAAACTGAACATTCCATTCCACCTGTGGAAAAGTCTCAGCCAGGGTGCCTTGGGGAGAGTCCCCTGCCACTGGAGCTGAGATCTAAGAGGGAGAGTCCAGGAGGAGACATGTACCCTGTATTTGAATCCAAGAGAAGAGGGGTCTCTCTTTCAGAATGTGGGCTGATCACTCGGGGCCCTAAGATTCTGTGCTCCTAACTTCTCAGCCCAGACTACTGAAGGTTAAGCTTCATGGGACACCTTACCCAGGGACACCAGGTTCCTGTAGTTCTCCAACATCACCTCCCTGTAGAGCTCCCTCTGAACAGGGCTCAGGAACCCCCACTCCTCCTGGGTAAAGTCCACAGACACATCCTTGAATGTCACTGCCTCCTGAAACACCAAACATATGCATGCTGGCCTGGTGGTCACCCCTGAAAAAACCCTAGGGGTGAGGATGAGCCCAGGATGGACAGAGGCAGATCTGAAGAGGTTTGAGGGTCTCAAGCCATTCCTGGTGAGTCAGGTTATCTGGGTTCTGCCCCCAACTCTGTTACTAACTTGGGGAAGGCTGGAAAAATAATTTTTAACATTTCCACTGTAAAATTAAGGGAGAGGGACCAAGTCCATCTCTGATGGACCTTTCTTTACTTTTAGAGACAAGGAGGGCAGCCCCAGGTCTAGACAGGTCAGCTTGCTGCTAATTCTCATCAACTGCCACTCCCCCTAGAACTTGACCTTAACTCAGGAATTATGCCTGTCTATGATATGGAACCTGGGAAATCAATCCTACAGAGAAAAGAGACCCCCAACTCACCTGGACTCTGGCCAGCAGAACCCCAGAAGCCATTCCCTCTTCCTCTGGACTGTCCTCTCGATAAAGGGCACAACAGAAAGGGAGTAAATCTGTGGGACAAGAGAGGAGTCACAACAGGGAGTCCAGGCTGGCTGTTCAATCCATGGATTCACCTAAATTGAAATTTCCTGCACTCAGGTAGGTAAGCCCCACCACCCCCTAGATGTGTGCACACATGCGTGCACGTACACACGTATACACATACACACACACACACACAACACCTCCCAGAGATAGCCCTGTTGTCTTCTAGGGGCAGAGAATCACAGAATTGCAGAACCACAGGGATATCAGTGGCTGAGAACTCCACAGACAAGAACAGAGGTAAAGATACAGACTGGAGACTTAAATGCAGGGATGTGTTAACTAAATCCTTGAGAACATATGTGACCCCTGCAAGAAGAAAGGAGAGCCCAGGACAATGAAAGAGGGGGAAACTGAGGAGTTGTAAAGCCAATCAGCAGTAGATTCCTGAGAGAATGCTACTGTGAAGAGCTTTGAAGATTCGGATTACACAGTATTAGTGAACACTCTGTTTATTCCACTACAAATCTTTATTCTGTACAATGTTCACAGTTTCAGCAGTTCACAATATTATATACAATCTTCAGAACAAGGAA
>CM053596.1:2525323-2545770 GCA_028646575.1 Pseudocheirus occidentalis | reverse complement strand
AACAAATCCAAGATCTGTCTTGTCTCTGAAATTCTCTTGCTTATAAAAACTGTCCTTCTCCCAAGTCAGCATGGTTCAGGGGAGTGTCTCAGCCAATAGCATTCTTCCAAGTCACAGGGGAATTCACACCTTTTCACCAATGGACAGAGTTCTGGGAATTTGCACCTTTTCACCAATGGACAGAGTTCTATACTTAACACTAGGTTACTAGGATCTACTTAACATCTGATCAAACAAATTAATTACCATTACAGGAGTCAGGCATGACATAAGAGTGGTAAGAAAAGATAGGCAGAGGGGTGGCTAGGCTGCGCAGTGAGTAGAACACTGGCCCTGGAGTCAGGAGGACCTGAGTTCAAATCTGGCCTCAGACACTTAACACAAAAACTAGCCGTGTGGCCTTGGGCAAGTCACTTAACCCCAACTGCTCTCCAAAAAAAAAAAAGAAAAGATAGGCAGAGTCATGGAAAGGGGGGAGGGGAGCTGTCCAAAGAGAGCGATGAGGATGCACAAGGAGCTGACCACCTAACTCTGGTTCAACAAAGAAAGACAAGACATGCAAGTTAGGACAGAGGATGAAACCCAAAGTGCAGCCCCAGGCTTGGAACAAAGCATTGGCAGCCTGAGAGCTGGGGACAACAGCAGAAAAGGGACTGCACAGCCCCACTGAGGACATCAAGAAAGGGTGGGGACGTGCTCTCGGATGGACAGAGCAGTAACAGAGAGCTTTCAGCTCATCCTCAGTTTTCTTGTGGGTGCCACACAAAAAGCCAATGATTTATATGGGACAACCTTCAGACTGGAAGGGATAGATGGCTCACTGGGCATTGACAACTAAGAGAAGACGGTCCTGCATGTGCTTAAGGTACCAGGCCCAGATGGGGTCCTGAGAAGACTGTCAGATGTTAATTCCTCTCCCTCCTAGTGACCCTAAAAGACTGTTGGAAGAGGTACCCCAGGGCTAGAAAAGGAAAGTGCTGCCACATTTTCAAAACAAGGAAGGAAATGAATTCTACAGACTATAGGCCAATCCTGGCAAGATTCAAAAACATCTTAGGAAAGGAATATTTCATGAAAACCTAGAGAAGGAAGCAGGGGGACAAGGAGTCAGTGTGACTTCATCAAACATTGATAGATCACGCACTCTAAAAACAAAGGTCAAGATCAGGGGTTCTTATAACCCTTGGTGTGTCACAGATCCCTTTGGCAGATGGGTGGAGACTATGGAAGACCTCTCCCAAGTCATGCATAAAATAAATAGGGTCAACACTGTAAAATGTTACAATTACATTGTTCAGTCCAGGGATTCACCTAATTAGAAGTCTCCTCCACTTACCAAAATATATGTATTTTTTTTAACCCAGCAAGTTGACAAATGCCAAGTTAAGAATCTTTGGCCTAGAATCTAAGGGGATGTAATGTTAAAAAATAAAAGAAGGAAAAAAAAGATGGAAGAAAAGGGATGCAGCATTTTCACACCTCAAACTGTATAATAAAACAGTTATCATGAACAATCTTGGTGCAGGTTAAAAAACAGAAAAGTAGATCAGTGGAACAGAGAGCTAGAAAAGCAATTCAATAAATCAGACTTCTGAAAATGTAATTACTTGCAAAGCAGCACTGCTTTAGGCAGACCTTATGGATACAGAGCCCAAAACAAAATAGTCCTCATCCACAAGGAACTTAATTTTGCCATGCATAACCAACCACAAGAACAGAGATAAACATACATCATTTTAGAGAAAGGGAGCTTCCCCATTAAACAGAGCAGGTCCTAGAAAAACATCTGGTCTTTACCTGGCTAGGTACATCTCTCCCCATCTTCCCCCACCCTAGTCAAGTTCTGTGGGCCCTGGACCAGAGACCGTGGCCTAGAGGACAAGGCCCTTTCAACTCCAGAACTGCAGCCCCAGATGGAGAGGGCTGTCCTGAGGCTGTGAGTGCCTCACCTGGCTCCCTCTCTCTGGGCCTTTTCCAGCTACATTTTCCTGCTAATGCTCCTCCATCTTCTCTTCTTCCTCAGTCCTGTACCCTTACCCCCAACTCCACCTTCCAGCTTCAGAATCATCCATTCTATAGTATGATTGTCCCTGCAAACACTGGATCAATCTCTCCAAACCAAAACACCTCTCTTTCCCCACCGGTGTGGTGCCCCATTGGAGTACAAGCTTCTTGAGGGCAGGGACAGCTCACAGCTATATTTGTATCCTTTCTGCTTAGTGTATATAGTGCCTACAATGGCCAGGCATCTCCTGACAACACCAAAACATAAAACACCCCCAACATCTTGGCTTGTCATTGCCCCTGTGCTGATTGATACTACACAATGTGGTGAACCACAGATGCTCCAGAGGTAAAATGGACCAGAGATGCCAGGGGGTAAAATGAACCAGGGATGGTACAGAGGTGAAATGGCCCAGAGCTGCTGCAAGGGATGAAATGGACCAGAGATGTTGGAGAGGGTGAAGTGGACCAGGGATAGTATAGAGGTGAAATGGACCAGAGCCACTGAAGAAGTGAAACTGATCAGAGGTGCTACCTAGAAGAAAAAGACCAGAGGTGCTAGAAAGGGTGAAATGGACCAGAGCTGCTGCAAGGGGTGAAATGGATCAGAAATGCTACAGAACAGAAATATTCCAGAGGTGAAATCAAGGGGTCTTGACACCACATTGGATTGGGGGTGGTGGTGGTAAGAGAGTGAGGAGCCCATCATAAATCTTTGACAGTAATAAGGAAGTTAGGAAGAGTAGGGTGGGTTTGGAGGGAAGCACTCTTCATCATTGGTCCTCTGGAATCATCACTGATCATGGCACTGAACAAAATTCTTAAGTCTTTCACAGTTGATTGTTTTTATCATGTTATTATCTCCCCCATTCTCAAAAACCATTCATTGGATTGTCAGTGCTTACTAGCTATTCTACTGCCTCTCTCTCCCCTCTGTACCTCAGTTTCTTGAGAAGGCCATCTACAATAGGTACCTCTATTTCCTTTCCTTTCACTCTCTTACATCTTTGCAATCTGGCATCTGACCTCATCATTCAACCAAAACTGTCCTTTCCAAAGTTACTATCTGTTAATTGCCAAATCTAAAGGCCGTTTCTCAATCCTCATCCTTCTTGGCCTCTCTGCAGCCTCTGAAACTGTGATACTTCCTTCTTTCTAGTCTTCTGTGGCTGATCTCTGTTCCTACCTGTCTGACCACTGTCCTTGCTGGATCTTTACCTATGTCATTACCCTTAACCAATGGGGGCCACCCAAGATTCTGTTCCAGGACCGAAAACCCTAACTCTTGCTTCTTCTTCTTCTCTACTATTTCATTTGTTGATCTTGTCAGCTCCCATGGTTTCAATAATCAATCCCCTCTATGCAGATGACTCTCACATCTTCTTGTCCAGTCCTAATCTTTTCCCTGACTTCCAATCGCCTTTTAGACATCCTAACCTGGATATCTCATGGGCATCTTAAATTCAACATGTTCAAAAACTGAACTCATTATCTTTCCCCCAAAACTCTGCCCTCTTCTGAGTGTCCCTATTACTGTTGAGGGCACTATTGTACTTCCAGTCATCAGGTCCCCGATCTAAGTGGTTTCCTCCTGTCCCCCATATCCAATCAGATGTCCTATCATTTCCACCTTCGTAGCACATCTTGAATATGCCCCTTTCTCTCCTCTGACACTGCCCCCACCCTGGTGCAGACAGACCCTCATCACCTCACTCTTAGCCACCACCTCTGTTCTGGCCTAGTTTTCCTGATGAACTACTTAACTTGATGGAATCGATACAGCAGTTCAACTTAGCCCTGGATTCTTTGCCTCCTTATCCTACTGTCTTTCATCTCTTTCCAAATCCCACCATCTGCTTTTTGCTCACAACTTGTTTAATGGTGGAAGGAAGGAGGAAGTCCCTGCTTACTGGCTCCAATACAAATCTGAGTTAGCTAATCTCAAACCAGAAATCCTTTTATTTTTCCCTAACTGTATTTCTACTTCATTCATCATAGTTTCCAGTTCAATTCTCTTCTCTCCTGTTGCCTCCCACACTCTCTCTGTCCCCCCAAGACTACACTGAGAAAATAGCGTCTGTTGCGATTCCTTCTTCTTTCCTCCTTTTCACCCACAGTCCCTTAGCCCCATCCCCCTCACACTGAATCCTCCTTTATTCCAGCCTCTGATGAAGAAATGGCTCTTCTCCTTTCTTATCAAATCCAACTCCTCCACTCCTATCTTTGATCCCATTTCCTCCTATCTCCTCCAGCAGGAGGCCCTCGATCTTACTCCTTCTTCTGACTGCTTCCCAGCTTCCCACCTACAGACCCAGATACCCCCACTCCCTACAAAACCCTCTCTAGACCATACCCTCCTCTCATATCCCTCCTCCCTTTCACAGACCAACTCAGCCACTTGGCATCTGAATGTATACCCTGCCTTTGGGGGGAGGAGGGAAGTGTGCAGGACTTCTCAACCCTCAGAAATCTGGGTTTGTTTCTTTTTAACTGGAACTGCTCTCTCCAAAGTTACCAATGATCTCTTTATGAATGTATCAAATGCCAAGATTTTAAAAGATAAATACTGATACAAATGGATCTTTCCCCATTCCTTTCCAGCCAGCCATCTCTTGTACCAACGAGGAGAGAGAGAAAAGTAGCCTGGGAAAATGAACCAACACATCAACCTTGCATGTGTGAGGCTGGGCAAGACACTAACCCACTCTGGAACCCCAATTTCCTAAGATGACCTCTGAGTGATAGCTCTAAACCTATGATCCAACTTTGGCAGTATATGTAATATTCTGCTTCCAAAGAAAGAAGGTCATCAGGTAATCACATTTTTCTAAATTATTTTTTCTAAACTTTACAACCAAGAAAGATATTTACATACATTAGTGAAATCATAAATCTTCATTTCATAACACTTGCTTTAAATATATGTCCATGTATACATATCTATGTGTATATAATTGTACACATTATTTTCTAATTTTTTTTTCTTTTTGCTTTTTGGAGGGCAGTTGGGGTTAAGTGACTTGCCCAAGGTCACACGGCTAGTTTTTGTGTGTGTGTGTTAAGTGTCTGAGGCCAGATTTGAACTCAGGTCCTCCTGACTCCAGGGCCGGTGCTCTATTCACTGCACCACCTAGCCGTCCCTGTACACATTATTTTCAAAACTGTCCTACTTGAAATGACAAATGCTGGAGGGATTGAGGGAAATCAGGCACATTAATGAACTGCTGGTGGAGTAGTGAATGAGTCTAATCATTCTGGAGAACAATGTGGAGCTATGCCCAAAGGGCTATAAAACTGCACCCACCCTTTGACCCAGCAGTACCCCTGCTAGGTCTGTATCCCAAAAAGATCATAAAAAAGAGAAAAGGACCTATACGTACAAAAATATTTATAGCAGCTCTTTTTGTGGTGGCAAAGAATAGGAAATTGAGGGGATGCTCTGATGGGGCAACAGCTGAACAAGTTCTGGTATATGATTGTGATGGGAGTATTACTGTGTTATAAGAAATGACAAAGGGGGTTGTACTTTCAGGAAAAAAAACATGGCAAGATATAGATGAGCTGGTGCAAAGTCAAATGCGAAGAACCCACAGTAATAGCAATGTTGTAAGGATGATCAGTTGTGAAATACTCGGCAACTTTGATCAATAAAATGATCTCAGACAACTCCAAAGGACTCATGATGAAAAATGCTCTCCACTGTCAGAGAGAGAAGTGATGAACTCTGACTGCAAACTGAGGTATAATTTTCTAATTTTTTGCTTTCTTTTGCAACATGGTCAACGCAGAAATGTTTTGCATAATTTCACATGTATAACTGATATATCGGGGGAGGCTAGGTGGTGCAGCAAATAGAGCACCGGCCCTGGAGTCAGGATTCAAACCTGTGTTCAAAACCAACCTCATACATTTAACACTTACTAGTTGTGTGACCTTGGGCAAGTCACTTAACCCCAATTGCCCTGCCTTCCCCCTCCAAAAACAAAAAAAAGCAAAAAAAAGCCCTGAAACATTGTTTTTCTTTTTCAGTAGTTGGGGTGGGATGGGAGGAGAAAGAGAATGTAGAATTCAAAATTTTTTTAAAAGAATATTTAAAATAAATAATAAAAGTTTAAAAGGTTATGAAATGGGGGGAAAGCTATCCTGCTTGTTTGTACATGCTTATACACTTTCTTTTGTTCTCTGAATTTAAAAAAAAATGTTTCAAAGGCCCTTGTTTTCTTTCTTTTTGGCAACACTATGTTGACACTCTTTTTCCTTCCTTCCTTCTCCAATTTGCTTAGAGAAAGAATGAGAATTCCTTGTAACAAACTAAGTCAAACCAATACATTTCCCCAGAGCCTCTGCAGTGTGTCTCCGTGTCTTCTCCTTAAGGAAGGGGGCAGGTCTTCTGAAGGACGCTGGGCACTGGGCACTGGGCACAGACTGATCAGAGCTCATAAGACTCCCCAGAATCGCTCTTCTTTACAACGTTGTTGTTCTTGATCTAGTGTTGCTCCCTTAGCCCTGTGCCGCTTCATCCTACCCCGAATTCTCTGTGGCTCTTTAGTCATTTTTATGCACAATCACATTCCACAATGTTCAACCGTTCCTGATGATCAGAGGTGATCTTTCTCGGGCGCCCCTTTCAGTCTCAGTTCTTTGCCTTTCGCTTCTCCCTTTTACTCCTCCTTTCAGGATCCAGATTTTTGCTTTGCTTGCAGTATTCCACCCCTGTAACTATCCTCTGGTTACAATTTCTTGAAACAGCGTCCAAGCCTTTTTGTCTTTTTAAATCATGATTTTCAGGGAGTCCAATGATTTTTAAATTCTTTCTCTGACCCGTCTACCAAGCCAGTGGTTTTTGATATCAGACATCATACAATTTATTTTGCTCCATCTTTTGGTTTTGTTCTGGTCTTTCTTGAAGCCTCAGTCATTGATTCACTTGGTCTAGCCTAGTTTTCAGGGCGTCCATTTCTTAGCTTTTACTGCTTTCTCTTCTAAGCTATTTATTCTCCTGCCAATTCTTTCCTCCAGAACTTTTCTTTCATGTTTTTATTTATTGCCTCATTTCCACTGAGTCTTCATACAGTCCTTGCAGAAAATCCATTTTTTTCCCTTTGAATTTGTTAGTAGCTGTTAATGAGCTATTCTCGCCTTTGAAGGCATTTTTAGATTGGCCATTTTTAACACTGGTCAGTGTTTTCTTTCTCTTCAGTTAAGTTCTTCAACTGCTCTTTGTTCCAGAGGCAGGTTCTCTCCACCACAGCCCTTCTGGGAAAGGTTTAACCCCATCTGGTCCTGGCCCAGGTCACCAAAGTTCCAGCGCTGACCTCTACCTCCTGGGTTTGGGCCTGTGTGCATCCTGAAGTTCTGAAAGCCGGATTTTCAGTACCCTTCCTGGAATCTTGAGCAGAATGTTAGGGCTCCTTATAAGAGCCCCAATCTGAGTGCTGCTCCCTGGAGCTGCTACACTTGGGCTTTCCCAAGGAACCCTTCTGTCCTTGCTGCCTCCAAAGTGACTCCCGCAGGCCTCCTGTATCTCTGGCCAGTTGCTGGTCACACTGGAGATGACCCTGCCTTAGCACTGACCTTCCTAATGACCTTGTGTCATGTTGGGAAGACAGATGTCACTTCTTGGAGTTCTAAGTGGTTGTCTGGATCCTCATTCAGTCTGCTGGCGTGTCTTCAACTTCTTGGTCGTTTTAATTATGGTTTCTTTCCAGGTCTGATTTATTTTCTCTTTCCATTCACATTATTGTAGGCATCTTTTACATACATTGCCCCTGGTTCTACTTAACCTCACCCTGCAGCAGTTCATAGAAATCTTCTGATACTTCTCTGAGTTCTTCACATCCCCCATTTCTTCTAGCACAGTCATCTTCCACTACCTTCACATACAGATGGGAGTCAACTCTCAACTTAATGAACATCTGCTTGGTTTCTGAGTCTGCTACTGCCCAAATGTGCTGCTCGGAATATGCTGGTGCTTATGGGACCTCTACATGATAAGCAGTGAGAGCTCTGGGCCATTGACTGCAAAGTGCTTTGAAGAATGGCTGGACCAACTTGCAGCATCTCCAACAACATATTACTGTAAGAACATAGAGCTAACTATGGGCTTCCCTCCTAAACACACCTCCTAGAACTGCTCCCTCCCTCCCTGCAGAATTCTTCTTCTCAAGCACCACCTCTTACACCCGGTCTCTCCAGAACAAAAATCTCCAACCCAAAATTACCTTAGATTTACTTGTCTACATTTAAATTTAGTCATATGTGCATACTCAGAGCAGATAGAACTTAATGTCTTGGAGGGGAGGGAGGACTCTTGTTTCTGTCTTCATATCCAAGGCCATTTTTAAAATGTTGGCTGCTTGACTGGACTCACAGCAATAACAGAATGGGTAAGAAAACACAAGCAAAAATTTTGTTGCATATAGGAAACCACTTTAAAAAATACTCACAGTACAATCAGAATGAAAATAAGAGGCCAAAATCAAGCATACATCAAGAGCTTCCAAAACCAGGAGCTGTCACTCTAACACCAGCAGGAGCAAAAATCCAAGTCCAATGTGTACAAACAGCATTGTTACTAAAGACACTGGCACTAAATGGTATAAAGCTCACCAAGCTGCCAAAAGATGGCGACTGGCACAACCGGGCACATTTGTGTTTCTTTCAGGGATGGATCGATGTAACAACAAAACAAAAACAAAAAAGCAAATATCAAACTGAACAGATCGGAGAAGTTACATTGGAAAAAGCTGATTGTGAAGAGACAAGTTCTCAGCACCGCAGGATATCTTTATAGAAAGGGGCAGGGCTGGAGCAAAGAAACCGAGTGTTGAGAAAAGTGGAAACGCTCTGGAGACCAAACTGCAGTGAAAACGCAGGCGACACGAGTCCGGAGAGGAGAGGATGCCGGCGACAAAGAAACACCCCAAAGAAAAACAGGAACAACAACAAAGTATCACAGTGAAGAAACATACCAAGCCTGGGGACGCAGCCAAAAGCCTTCTCGGAGGAAAGCTTGCTCCGAAAACGTTTGCAAAGAGGGTTAAGAAACTGGGGGAGGGGAGGGGGGGAAGGGGGGTTAGGGGGGAGGTGTGGTGGTGGTGGAGGTCCTTAAAAAGCAAAATCAGCCAGTTAGCCCCCACCTGAAGCCCCAGGGCCAACAAAACAGAAAGCAAGCAGACTTAGTTTGAGGGGAGGACTTCACGCTCCTCCCCAGCATACGGAGCTCGCTAAGGAGAGCTGAGGGTTTTTCCCTTTGCAAATAAGAAAGAAGAGGAGGAAGGTCCCGGCCAGAGGGGCCCAGAGTGGGTAGGATGCTGGGCCGAGTAGAGGCAGACCTCCGGGAACGTCCTCCTTCCCCTACAAGCCCGGAGGTGCCCACGGAAATCCTAGGGCCAAGTTTCCAAAAGGGTCCTTTAGACTGTCATCTCCCTGGGGACAGGGATGGTCTCTTTTCGTATATCCCCGGCCCTCAGCACACAGTAGGTGTTAATGAGTGTTTATTGTTTGGTACAGTAAAATAAATTCTGGGCTTGGCCATACCAAGGAGGGTCAAAGAACAAGCTCTACAGAGCCTTGGAAACAAGGAAACTTGGCTATGGAATCTGACTCTGAATTCAGGCCACCACCTCCAACGCACAGCCCGGTGCACAGCCAGCACTGACAGATAAGTGCACACGCGGCAGACACACACATGTGCACAGCCAAGATTCACACGCACGTGCACACGCGTGTGCAAGCCAGCATTGACAGACAAGTGCACACCCAGTAGGCGGGCTCTCACGCACAAAATGCTCCTAGTCCCACGCGCTGTCACGAGGACTCACACGAACACACCCGGAGGCGCAGGCGCACAAACCTAAGGGAGCCTCCCTCACCCACCCCCCACCGCAGTCACTCGCGGACACTCGCAAGGACTCCCCCCACCCTCCCTCTCCCTCCCCGTGACGTCACCCGGGAGGGGACTCACCTCGGCTCCAGCCTCTCCCTCCGCTCCCCAAGGCAGCCCCACCGCTCGCTCCCAGCGCCAGCTGAACATTGCGCCTGCGCAGCAGCTATTCCTTACTCCGCCCAGCCGTGAGGCGCCGCGTGCAGCCTTCTGGGAAATGGAGTCCTGAGCCTCTCTGAGAGGGCCTAAGCGCTGGTGAGGGAGAGCCTTCTGTTTTGGAAAGGTCCGGGGGCGGGGCCTTCGGGGCAGCACATCAGTGAGGCCAAGCGTGTGATGACGCAGGAATGCATGTGTGTGCACGTGTGCACGCACCATGTGCAGACGTGTGAGCCCTTTACAGACCACCCCCCTCCACACACACCACCACACCCCATCCCCGCTTCACACCCCCCCTCCCTCCCGCCCTCCTGTTAGCAGGGAGAGGGCCAGGCCGCTGTCCTTGGTCATCTTCCCCAGGACCCGGCATGAGGCTCGCTATACAGGAGGCGATTTAAAATGTGGACCCGAAGAAAACAACTTTGCAGAAGTCAGGGAGGGCGGGCAAGGGCACACGTTCTGGGGTGTGCCTGTTCCAACCTGCTCTGGAAAGCCGGTTGTTAAATGTCCAGTGTGAACGTCACCATCTTGGAACTAATCAAAGGCTACAAAGAAGGGCTTGATTTGTTCGGACTTAAGAAGTGTGACTCCCTCCCCGGTTGTTACATGCTGACCAGCACACCCCTAGGAACATAGTAGGTATGGTGAGACTTCTTGCATGTTGTCATTCAGGCATTTCAGTCCTGTCTGCCTCTTCATGACTCCATTTGGGGGTTTCTTGGCAAAGATACTGTGGATTTGTCATTTACTTCTCCAGCTCATTTTACAGATGAGGAAACTGAGGCAAACAGGGTCAGCTGATGGCCCAAGGTCACACAGTTAGCAAGTATCTGAGGCTAGACGTGAACTCAGGTTTTCCTGGCACCAGGCCCAGCATCACTGTGCCACCCACATGCCCCTTTTCCCATAATTTTGATTCATTTTGCTGATTCTCACCCCTTTCTCTTTTAAATAAATCTTTGGGTGTCAGGAGCAACTGGGGTCTGGGGTCAGGAAGACCTGCTTAGCAAGTCACTTAACCCCTGTTTGCCTCAGTTTCCTCATCTGTAAAATGAATTGGAGAAATGGCAAAGCTCTGCAGTATCCTTGCCAAGAAAACCTCAAAAGTGGTCACAGAGTCAGACACGACTGAATGACAACAGCTACTACACCCCCAACAGCCCAGGCAGCTGTGAGGGTCAAGTGGAAGAATATCTGTGAAGTGTTTAGTGCTGTGCCTGGGGCATGGAGGGGGGGAGTGTCTGTGAGTGTTAGCTGTCACAGAGATGGCGGTGACAATGCTGATGGTGTTGGTGGTGGTAATGATGGTGATGATGGTGATGATGATGCTGGTGATGGTGGTGATGACGGTGGTGATGATGGTAGTGTGGGAGAGCAGAAGGGGAGGAAGACAGAGGAAAATGAAGGCGAGGTCAGAACAAAAGGTACCAATAATTTTTAAAGTCTTTGTTCATTTCAGAGTCAGACCCAAAAGATCCTAGGCAAGATGGGGAGATCATGGGGTATGCAAGGGTGGACAGAACACAGAATCCTGGAGAGTTGGAAGGGCCCCCAGGAGACTTTCAGTTGAATCCATGCTTGAACAAGAATCCTTTCTACAACCAGTAGTCATCTGGCAGTCATCCAACCTCCCCTAGAAGACTTCTGGGAATGGAGAGGTCAGTCCCTTTGGAGGCAGAGGTAGCCACACTGAATGTGATTGAAGCTTCTCTAGGTCTTTAGTTCTCCAGCCTCAAACTTCCTTCATGGTCCAGGCCTCCCACCTCCTGCTCACTCTTCTCTCCTTGCTCTCCAGCTTGTCAATATCCTTCCTAAAATGAGGCATGGAGGTGTGGTCTGAGGAGAACTGAGCCTGGGAGGTCCTGCCTTCTCCCCTCCTTGGCCCCGGAGCTCCTTTAATAGGTGTCAGTCCCAGAAGGGTCCTTTGAGGTGAGGATTGGCATCTAGGATCTATCTCCTGGCACCTCTGGATGACTCTTCTGTCAGGCACATTTGCCAGGCTTGGCAGCAGGTGCTATGGATACATATGAAAACTGTCCCTTCCTTCAAAGAGATGATCTCTGAAGGGGAAATATTAAGCAGAGAAGTAAACGTCACTGAATCTGATGAGGGAGAGAACACTTTTAGGGGCAGTTAGCAAAGGCTGGAATCCAAAGCTTCCGTTGAAGTCAAGATGAGAAGGGAAGGTGCCCCAGCTAGGGACAACTGTCTAGGCAAAGGCACATAAGTGGAAAACAGCATGTGGATTCTGGGGAATAGTAGGTAGGGCAGGTTTGCTAGCAGGCAGATCCTAAGGAGAGAAGCAGTGTAAAAGATTAGCGGAAAGTCTGACTCCAGCCATTTTAAGAAGGTCTTTAAAATACCAGTCCGAGGATTTTATGTTTTATCCTAGGAGCAGGCAGAAGGGGGGGGGGGCGGGGAGAGAAGGGATGACAATGATCAGACCTGGACTAAAGGGAGATAATTTTGGAATCTATTTGGAAGATGTACTACAAAGGAAAGAGGTAAGAATCAGGGGGAGATTATTTCAATAGAATGGTAATGAGGGCCTTACTTAGGTTGGTAGTCAAGTGCACGGAGTAATGAATTACTTTTATCAGCCACCTTGTCTCCAAATATATCATGAGAGACTTGGTCCTGTAGCATGCTGAAATCCAGGTATACTTTGTCTAGGGCAGGGATTCTCAACCTATTTTGTGTTGTGGAACCTATAGGCTCCTCAGCATAATGTTTTAAAATAATTTCATTGGTTTTGTTTGTGCAAAAATGTTCTGTTATGTAACCAAAATCATTCAATAGAAAAGGAATAGAATTTCCTAACAATTACAAAATAATGCAAAATTTCTCAGAGTTAAAACCTATCAGGACACACTAAGAACCCTCAGGAATATAACTGCAAAACATCCCACAGACATAAAAGAAGACAAATCATTGGAGAGCTAGTAATTGTTCATGGTTGGGCCATGCCAGTATAATAAAATGATAGGGTCTAAATTAATTTACAGATTTCTTGCTATACTGATCAAATCACCAAGTTTACTTTGTGGTGCTATAAGAATAATAATAATCATTTGGATAAATAAAAGAATTTCAAGGAATAAAGGGATCTAGTAGCATTATAAGATCTCATTCTATGTCATGAAACACTAATCATCAGAACTGTCTGATCCTGGTAAACCAGCAACAGAGAGGCCTGCCTAGCCCAGCCTGGCAGCAACTTTCTAGGCACTGACCAGTTGGCTCCTCTCAGTCCACCAGTTTCAGAGCCTGATGAGGAGCCTGTCTAGCTGAGGGACCTCCTTGGTGCAGCCAGGCCAACAGTAGACTAACCCTTCCAGCTAAGGCGTTAAATCCTAGGGGGAACAAGCCAGCTGGGCCACTAGTCTCAGTGCAGATGCTGGATCCTCTGAAGACCCAATAAAGCAATTCATAGAGAACTTCATGAGGAACTCTAGGAAAGAGAGAAAGACCATTGAAGCTCCATAGTTTGAAAGGTATAAGTTACCATGGCTAACTATGTCTCCATATGTGTGTCTTACTATCATTGTACTTTGGGCTTCTCCTGGGTCCTTCTTGGACTTGGGATATATTTATGGGAAAGTGTGTTCCTAGTGTTGGGGGAAATGAGTTGAAATTAGTTATGGTGTAAATGCCTTTGCTTAAGATTTGAGTCTACTGGCTGATTCTTAAGAAGAAACACACCAATTGGGGCTTGAGAGCCAGGGTATGGGAGGATGATCACCTCCAGGTGAACCCTGAGAAACTTTGAAGTAGTAACAGCCACCCCCTTTGGGACCCAACTGGCTGGTGATGGTCTAGGTAGGGTAAGTGAGCCCTGAGGGTCTGTCAAACAGGTTTTTCTGAATCTCTCCCTCTTATAATTTCTTAAAGTGCTGTAATATTCTATTATATGCATATGTGGTTCCCCTTCTAAGTATGGCTGTAATGATTTTTTTGTCAGATATTTTCAATGTCATATAACCCAACTTGTCCACTTTATTTCCTGTGATCTTTTCTGTTCCTTATTTGGTCAAGAACTCTTTCCTCCTCCATAGCTGTAAAAGCTACCTTCTTCCCCAACTCCTCAAATTAGTTTATGAGCTTGCCTTTTGTGTCTAGGCCACGTACCATTTGGATGTTATGAGTCTAAGTCTAACTTCTGCGGGACAGCTGCCCCGTTTCCTCAGCAGTAGTTGGGTTGGATTTATCCAACTAGATAAGTTTATCAGGACTGGATTTATCTAACAATAAGCTGGTAGGTTGGTTTGTACCTAATCTGTTCTAAGAAAGTCAACTTTCTAAGTTTCTAACTATCACACAGCTTGGGTGACAGCTGCTTTGCAGGATAATCTGAGATCCGGACTTGTGAGGTCCCCTTCCTTCCTACTTCTTTTCATTATTTCACTTGAGATTCTTGAGTTTTATTTTTCCAGACAAAGTTATTTTTTTCTAGTTCCACAGGGTAATATTTTGGCAGTTGGATGGTATGGCTCCAAACAATTAAAATAATTTAAGTGAAATTGTCATTGTTGTTAGCACAACCCAACCAGGAGCAAGTAGTAGTATCCTAATTATTTAGGTCTGTCTTAACTGTATTCATATGGTTCCCATGGGTGTGTCTTGATAAGTGGCCTCTCCAATATTTTATACCTTCTGTAGTTATTTTAAATGGAATTTCTCTGTATCTTTTGGGTTTTGTGGGTGCCACACAAAAAGCCAATGATTTACACAGGTTTATTTTATATTTTGCTACTTTACAGATAAGTGACAACAAAATTAAGATTTTATGGGGAAGCAGGAGTTGCCCACACACTCTTTATCAAACAGCAAAATGCTTCACTGGTAGAGAGAGTAGAGAGAGGGGCTAAGGGGCATGTATCCTTGCAAGGCTCTGCAGCACTGCCCACCATGCCACACTGCCTCAGCACTTGGGACAGGGATCTCCATTCTCCGGTGCCTGTCCCAAGCACCTCTTACGCCACAACTGAGGAGCCCTGAGTTTCATAGACAAAGCTGGCCATCATTCAATCATTCAATGAAGATAGATCACTTAGGATAAAAACTGGTGATTATCCCAAGACCAGAGAAGGATTTTAGAACCTAGGGCATAATTTGGCCCATTCAAGACCTATTTGCTTCACCCAGTTGTTCTTCCTTCTTTCCTAGGATATGTGCCAGGAACACCCCAGCCTCATGTCACCTTTCAGAAGACTCTTCATTGCATTTCATGTCTTATACTTAATTCTTCTTTCCATGGTGTTTTGAAAACTTCATATCATTCCTTATAAAACAATCACCTATCTGATGGCTGGCCTTTATATGGTGTCTGAAGGTCTGCAAAGTGACTTACAAATATTATCTCATTTGGTATTCACAAGTCTGGAGGTGGGTACTAGTAATACCCCCATTTTACAGATGAGAAAACAGAGGGAGCAGAGGTTAAAGTGACTTGCCCAGTATCATACAGCTGAATTTGAACTCAGGTCTTCTTGACTTCAGGTCTGGTGCTCTTGCCACCATGCCACTAGCTGCCTGCACAGACATATGGACATGTATGCATGCAGATACACAGCAGGGCGTCAGCAGGGCGTCAGCTGGGCTAAGTCCTCTCTCTCCATTTCCCTCCTCTTCATCCTCACCACCCTGGGAGGTAGGTGTGTTATCACCCCCATGACATTCAGATGCCAGTTCATAGTCACACAGGGCACTCCTTGGCACAGGCTTGGCACCCAATTTTTTATTAGCCACAATGCTGTGGTGAGCGTCTCTGTACATAGATGTCTTCTAAGTGTGTGTTTGCTATTGAATTAAATATGAGTCTTTTCTGGCTGTTACCGTCCTCCTAGGGCTATAAATCCAGAAATACGATCTCTGGATTAAGGGGATGAGCAACATGAGAACTGCTCACACTTAACTCCACAGGTGGACCGGTTCCCAGCTCCCCAGCAGCGAGTGCATCTGAGTCTTCTGATTTCCCAATCTTCTACCCTCCTTGCTCACCTGAGGGCTGTGAGCTGCTACCTGGGGGTTACACTAATGGCTGGAGATGATACCTGGGGGGGTTACACTAATGGCTGGAGATGATACCTGGAGGGGGTTACACTAATGGCTTGAGGTGATACCTGGGGGGGTTACACTAATGGCTCAGCTGATACCTGGGGGTTACACTGATTTGCATTTCTATGATTATTATGGAGTTTGGATTTTTAAAGTGGCTGCAGTGGTAGAGTGTGTCTACATCCTTTGACCACTAGTTTACTGGAGCTGGCTCATAATCTTAGAGATTGCTTAGAGATGTCAGAGTCCATTAATGTTCTAGGTTAGCATTGGTAAATCTGTTTTCCTCTCCATTAAATCCTGTTAGACTGTCTCCTTTGGTGGTGGTTGGTGGGTATGTGAGTGGTGCCATCTGTAGAAGGTACCTGTAGCTCAGGCTAGAAACAATCCAGGCCCAGGATCCTCCCTAACCTCTCCTCCCAGCCCACACTCAAGGCTCTTGTCTTTTTAAGTGATGCTTTAGAGCAAAATGGGTTTAAAGGCCTGAAATCTAGTGGGAAAACCCCCAGTTAAGCTTGTCGTCTCCTTTCCCTCTTCTTCTTCCTCTCCCTCTCCTTTTACTTTTCCTCTACAAAGGAAGATAAATTTTGATGGTCAAAAGCTGCCTCCTTAACTTAGGGTTTACTGGCTAGATTTCTTTCTCAAAGACCAAACCTCAAACCCATTTCACTGTGGAGTTTATAGATTAGAAAGCAGTAAGTCTGCCCAAGTTCCATGTAATGGCTGTATGTTGGGCCCTCCTGGCTCAGAGTGAATGTCAATGGTAACTGCTTCTCTTTTGCCAACAACCCTGAGGGTCTTCCCCCCTTTTGATTTTTTTTTAATTAAAGGGGCCATCCCTTGGCTCACTTCTTAAAGAGGCCTATTCACTAAATGGGCTTTACCTCACTCAAAATGAGAACCATAAAAGACCTTAGCCTAAAAGGTCCAGGGTCCCCCATGGCATCCTGGACCATCTCTAATGATCCTGATAGATATCTGGCCACTGGACCCACATGGCTCTGGAGGAGAAAGTGAGGCTGGTGGCCTTGCACAACCCTCCCCCCCTCAAATCAAAGTCAACTGCAAGTCACGTCATCATTCCTTGATGTCATGGTCCTCTTCCAAGACAAAGGACAAACACAACATGTGAAGCTCTAGGTACCTGCAATTTCTTCCCACTGAAATGACCCACTCATGCTACCCTTAGATACATCCTCCTTCCCACTGGGTCTTGTCCAGCTAGGCCCCCTTAACTGGGATCCCAGCCCTTTATGAAGCCAATCCAGATAACAGTGTGGTTCCTCACCCCTGGCTCCTCCACTCCCTCAAACCCAGACTCCCTAGTTTGAATGTCCTTAATCCATAGTGCCCTGATCTTAATAAACAGTTGTCACTTCCTTCCTTGAAGATAATTCTATCTGCTCACTACTCATGGGATTAGTCACTAACTGTTCTCCCTTTGCTCCCTCAGTGATCTTTAGACAGAGTGGGCTTTCTAAGAGGCAACAGACTTGCCTTATACTAGTACTCTGTTTTGATTTACTCATTACAACAGTCTTTATGCTGATTTTTTTTGAAGTTTTCTTTGTGAGAATTTTTTCTTTTTCTTTGTTATTCTTTTACTTTATTGGGCACATTTCCTGAATTTCTGAGGTGAAGAGAAGCTGGGCTTTGGCAGAGCCCTTTGCTTTTGTCCTGTATCACTTTGATTTGAAGGCAGTCCTTCCAACTTGAGTTTACTGATGGTGAAGCAGGCTAGACCTCTGAGTGGGAACTTCTCCACATTCATGACCTTCAGAGGGATTCTACGTAGGATATTTGGTGGTATCAGTCATGAAAGCTTTCCCATTTGCAATACATTTGTAGGGTTTCCTACCAGGTTGAATTCTCTGATACAGAGTAAGGGTCTTCTTAAGACTGAAGGGTTTGTCACATTTGTGACATTTATAGTTTCTCTTTAAGGTAAATTCTCTGATTCTGAGCAAGATCTGATCCCCAAATGAGAAAGAGTTTTCACATTCGTGGGCTCTATGTATGTCAATTAAGGTATGTTCAGGAACAGCTCAGATCTAACCAAATCAGACTTTCTCTAATTACTAAACACTCAACTTTTCTCTCTAGTGTTACTTCTTTCATGTTAATAAGGACTGGTGTCTACTGAATGCTTCCCAACATTCCTTGTATTCATAAGGTTTCTCTTCAGTATGAATCAGACAGTATTTCCGAACAACTGATCTCTGGACAAAGGCTTTTCTTTGTCCCATTGCTTACATAGGTAAGGATTGTTTCCAGTAATGAATTCTCTGATGCTGATTAAGAGCTGATCTCTGAATGAAGGCTTTGCCACATTCCTTACATTCATAAGGTATCTCTCCAGTGTGAATTCTCTGATGTTCAGTAAGAACTGTGTTCCTTCGGAAGGCCTTCCCACATTCTTTACATTTGTAAGGTTTCTCTCCACTGTGAGTTATCTGATGATGTATGAGGGCTGAGCTCTGCCTAAAGGCTTTTCCACATTCCTTACATTCATAAGGTTTCTCACCAGTGTGAATTCTCTGATGGTGAATAAGACCCGAGTGCCCACTGAAGACTGCTCCACATTCTTTACATTCAAAAGGTTTCTCTCCAGTATGAATTCTATAATGTTGAATAAGAGAGGATCTCTGTTTGAAGGCTTTTCCACATTCATTACATTCATAAGGTTTCTCACCGGTATGAATTCTCTGATGTTGAATGAGGGATGAATTCTGGCTAAATGCCTTCCCACAATCCTTACATTCATAAGGTTTCTCAATAGTGTGAGTTCTTTGATGCTCAATGAGGTATGAGCGCCAACTGAAGGCTGCCCCACATTCCTTACACTTATATGGTTTATTTCCACTATGAATTCTCTCATGTTTAATAATGTCTGATTTCTGGCTGAAGGCCTTCCCACATTCCTGACATTCATAAGGTTTCTCGCCAGTGTGAATTCTCTGGTGTCGAATAAGATGTGAGTTCTGCCGAAAGGCATTTCCACATTCCTTACATTTATATGGTTTCTCTCCAGTGTGAATTCTCTGATGTTTAGTAAGACTGGAGCTCTGACTGAAAGCCTTCCCACATTCCTTACATTCATAAGGTTTCTCACCAGTGTGAGTTCTCTGATGTTCCATGAGGTAGGAGCGCCAAGTGAAGGTCAGCCCACATTCTTTACACTCATATGGCTTCTTTCCACTCTGAAGTTGGTAATTTTTAGTAACATTGAAGTTCTGGTTGAAGGCCTCCCCAAACTCTGAATAATCACAGGTTTTCTCACAAGTGTGGGTTTTCTGGTGTTTAATAAGACTGGAGCTCCACCTAAAAGCCTTTCCACAATGACTACACTTATAAAGTTTTTCTCCCTCTTGAGTTCTTTCATGATTTATGATGTCTGAATGGTTGTTGAAAGCCTTCTCATATTCTGTGCATTTATAAGGTTTCTCTTCATCATGAGATCTCTGAGTTTGAAGAAGAGGTGAGCACTTGCCAGAATTCTGTCTATCTTCTTCCAAATCATAGGGTTCATTTCTGTTCTGCTGATTATGGGGTAGATTCCCATGTTCATCATGAGCCCTCAGTCTTGGGTGCTTGGGCATGCTTTGTCTAAAGCTTCTTCCCAAATCAGTACATTCCTGGCTTCCCTGATCAGTGGGTGCCAGGATGGTTGCCTTGCTTGGAGTCTCCCCTGTGAGGGTTCTCATTTGTTTCCATGGCATGACCTCCTGGTAAGGACTTTCAAAAACTGTGGGGACCTGGGGAATGACATGCCTTCTAGGGCTGTCCACAAATGTTACCAGGAATGCTCCTCCTTGTATTCCAAATGACTCCTCCTGGTTCCCAAATCTAGAATCCCAGGCTGAAAGAAATTCAGAAGGAAAAGAATTTGAATGGAAGGTATAGGTGGCCTCAGATGGCAAGCCCAACCCTTATTACTATCATGACTCTCACTAGCCCACAGCAAACTGGCAGCTTAGGGGGGTAATGCAAGCATAGGATACACAGAGTATCACATTTGACCATGGTCAAACTACATTGGAAGAAGTCACATTTTGGGAAGGGCATTGATGACCAGGAGGGGCTCCAGAGGAAGGACACCAGCATGGTGAAAGGTCACAAGTTCAGACCAAATGAGGATAGGCGGTTTCACTTTAGCGTGTGCTCCCAGGACTTAGCTCAGCATCGGGCACATATTAAGCATTAAATGTTTTCGCTCCTTCATTCATAGCTCAGAAGATCTAGGGAGAGTTAGTCTGAAGAAGAGAAGACATGGCAGCTGTCTTTGAGGATCTGAAGCACAGGCATGTGGACAAAGGATTCCAAGGGGTGGGGAACCTTTGTCCTG
>CM053596.1:2480749-2524823 GCA_028646575.1 Pseudocheirus occidentalis | reverse complement strand
CAGGTTCCCCACCCCTGGATTAAAGTTTGTCTTTTTGGCTACCAGAGACCATGGTAGGATGTTCCAAAGAGGCACATTCTGCCTTGGTATAAACATGGAAACCCTTTCTGAGCAGCTCAGCCCTCCAGAATGTGAATGGGCTGCCTGAGGAAGGAAGCAGGGAGTGGCCCTCACTGGGGGCTCTGGGGTGGACTCCATGACCTCTGAGGCCCCTGACAGTCTGCTAGGCTGTCCTGTCGTGACCTCACTGACCCAGGGGCAGCCTCTCTTTCTAGGAATGAAGAACCCAGGGCTAAGAGAGGTGCCCAATGTAGCCATGAAGGGATTTAGTCAGGCCAGGCCTGCTGCCTCCTACCTCTGTGCTCTCCCACTGAACCATGTGCCTGACTACACAGAGGAAGGACCACCATGGGATGAGGATGAAGGAATGGACAATGGGAGCAGTGAGGAGAGCCCTCATGGGCTTTTCACTCAGAAAGTGATGGAGTGAGCTGTGGCAAGGGGACTGGTCAGAGGGAAGCTGGGCAGTGGGCAGGAGGAGAACAGCCCCCTAAGGGAGGAGGCAGCCAGGCTAGCTCACCACAGAAGGGGGCGCGACCCTCGGCTACTACTGACCACTCAGTCACACAAGTGATCAGGTTTTAAGGACCCACACTGTGCCAGGCACAGGGGACACAAAACCAAAAGGGAAACAGTCCCTGCCCTCCAGGAGCTTACGTTCCACAAGGAAGACAACACATACACATGGAAAAATACACCAAGTCTTTGGGGAGGTAGGGGTAGGCCCTGACAGCTGGGCATCTGGCTGGACTGGGGCAGGAGGTGGCATGTGAGCTGAGCTCAGAAGGAATCAGGGCTCCTAAGAGGCACAGGGGAAGAGGGAATGCATCCCAGGCAGGGGGTACAGCCTGTGCAAAGGCAGGGCAATGTGATATTGGGGAGAGGAGCAGCAAGAGGGCCAATGTGGCTGGACTGCAGAGGGCATGACCAGGAGGGATGTGTAAGACCCAAGCAAAGGCCTTAGTGCCACAGAGGAGTAATGGCATCCTAAAGGCCCCAGGGAGCCACAGTAGCTTACTGAGCAGTGGTGGGACCTGGGGAGCCTTGGGCTTTAGAAACGCTGATGGGGCAGAACAGCCTTTGGAGACGGCTTTTTAACATCCCCTCATTTCACTAATAAGGATGCAGAGTACAGGTGGGTACTTGTTCCCTCAAAGGCACATGCTGAGTCATGTGTGTGCACTGAACAGACACAGAGTGATCTCTGCGTGAACCTCAGGCTTTGGTAGGCAGCTGGTAAAACCCCAGCAGCACATGCCCCTGGGGACCCCGCCAGAGCCACCTGCACCAGCCCCCCTGCAGAGAAGGCCATACCTGAGGGCCCAGCGGGGCTGCGGCATCCACTGGCTCCCAGACACCTGGAGGAAGCGTCTCCTTCCCAGGGCCAGGGGCTCCTTGGGACCTCTCCCTGCAGATCTGAGGCTGCTGGCTCTTCCTCTTGTTCCAGCCAGGAGACCAGGTGTGGTTTGTCCTCTAGTAGCCCTGCCCAGGGGAGAGGAAAGGAGAAAGCTGTGTACTGGGGACGGTGGCAGGGGGTGGCTCTGACTGCCAGTGGATGGAGGGGGAAGAGGCAGGTTCTGCCTCTTTGTAGCAGCTGGCTACACTCAGAATCAATGAACCCACAAGCATCTTTTAAACACCTTCTGCATTTGAGGTGAGAGGGTGAGTTGTAGAGTGGATGGGGACCAGCCTTGGAGTCAGGTCCCACCTCTGACCTTTACTATGTGTGATCCAGGTGACTCCCCAAGCCCACAAGTGATGGCACAGGTGCTGCTGTGGGGTGTCTGAATGCCAGAGTGCCCTCACAGGAGGTTCCCTGAAGCAATTCAATCCGGGGGGGTCTGGGGCCAAGGCAACCTGCCTGCGACCCTGTGCTCAGATACACAAACAAGAAGGACACCTTGCAAAAGCTTCCACGAGGGGAGAACCTCTGTTAAGAATGCCTGCTTCATGGGGGTGGCTAAGTGGTGCAGTGAATAGAGCACCAGCCCTGGGGTCAGGAAGACCTGAGTTCAAATCCAGTCTCAGACACTTGACACTAGCCGTGTGACCTTGGGCAAGTCACAACCCCAATTGCCCTGCCCTTCCCCTCCAAAAAAAAGTAAAAAATAAAAGCATGTGCACTTTACACATACATGCACATGTATGCACACTCAGAGTAATTGGGGGAGGGCAGGAACTAGCAGGTAGTGGGACCAAGAAAGGTCTCATGTCAGGACGGGAATGGGGGTTGAGCTCTGAAGGGAGGGCTTCTAAGAAGCAGAAACAAATCAGGGGCTGCCCAGATGGGGGGGGGGATAGTCCTCAGACACCTTTGGAAGATGATTTCCCCCAGAGAATACTTTTATCTTCTGCTTATAACCACAAACATCCAGTTTGTCTCCTGTGATGCTCTCTATCCCTTCCTTTAAAAAAATTCTTTCCTCCAAATCATAAATGCAAAAGGGAATACCTTCTGTTTAAAAAAAATTATGACTTCTTGATCAGCTGCATTTGGAACATCACATGGTGGGAGATGCTGCTCTGACCCCACTTTCTGCCTGAGGTTCCCCAGTTCTCTCTGAACCACCCTCCACACAGCTGCCTCAAGGTCAGATCTGTGCAGCTCTAACCTTGTTCAATACTCGGGCTGCCTCCCTGCTGCTCTAGGGATGAACCCCAACACTTGTGTTCAGCTCCGAAAGCCCTTTGCTATGTGGTTCTAACTGCCTTTCTTGTTTGCTGGACCCCAATTTCCTCTTGTTTAAATGAGGTCAGTACACTCGGGAGCAATGCCAGATTGAGGGGAGAGCCCAGCAGAACAAGAATGGTCCAATTATGTTCCCCAAATGGGGAGCATGACAGAGGCAATGGTCAGAAAAGCCCTGGGCTGGGACTCAAGGGACCTCGTTTCCTCGTTCGTTTGTACTGAGCTTGCTGCTTAACCTTGGACAAACCCCTCCTGCTCACTCAGTTTCCAGCAATTTAAAATGAGGGGAGTGGAGTAGATTCTACTTGTGGCTTCTGAAGGAGAAGAGAGAAGGAAGGACTTAGAGGGAAGAGGGAGCAGGACACCATTCAGAGACAGGGATTCCCTGTATGTAGCAGGCAGTCCCTAGTTCAGTCCAAACCAGATCAATGTAATTGGAAATAAGTTTAACAAAATAAATAAAAATAATATACATCACAGATAATGCTAATTTGTGGGGGGGGGGGGCTAAGTTAAAACGGGGCCAGCAGGGATTGGTTCTGAGTCTGACACCACTGCCTTAGGACGCTGGATTAGTGACAAAGAGTGAAGGGTGAATTTGAGGGAGAATTTGAAAGTGAGCAGACTGCTTTCTCAGTCCATGGAGCATCCAAGTTCTACTTCCAGGTTCAAGAAGAGGCAGAATCCCAGACAAAGAGCTGCCGGGAGTCTTTGAGGGGCCCTGTTTCTCCAGGATAAAGCGCTGGAAATGGTCTCCAGGGCAGCTCCCGACTCTTCTAGCTTTGAAGTGATGATTCTGGGATTAGGAAGGACTAAAGAGGGATAGGGGGAAGACCCAGAGGAGGAGGAGTGCTCAGAAGGGATGGAAATGGCACGATTGGAGAGTTCACCAAGTGGGTAGAGGGGGCTAGCAGAGTTCAATTGGTTCTGGGGGAAATTCTGTAGGAAAAGTTATCCCAGGAAGGATGGGAGATGCTCAAGAATGAAATTCTGAGACAAAAAGGGGAAAATGCCAACGAGGAGGGAAATGGGAATGGTCTGAAAAGATGCAGACGCACAAGGACCTCTCCTACAGTGTTGACAACACAAGTTCTGTCCCAGAAGACAGAAGTAATGAACACAAGGGAGCATCATTGTCCAGATGACAGTCTTGGCGGGGCTCATGCTCAGGATGACCTGAGGCTGGCCGGCTTCTGTGTTATGGCTAACCTCAAAGGGGCAGGGCTCCTTTTAACAGACTGAGAAACAAAGGAGAGTCTAAGACCTGGGCTGGAGGGATGCTAATTATAATACGGTCATGATAGCTGACACTGACCAGGGGCAGCCGTGGGGTGGTGGATGGAGCCCCAGGCCAGGAGTTCAAATCTGGCCCCTGAGTCTTACTAGCTGGGTGGCCCTGGACAGGTTACCTCAGCCTGCTGGCCACAGTCCCCATCTGTAAAATGAGCTGGAGAAGGAGCCGGCAAACACCCCAGAAGCTTTGCCAAGAACCCCCCCCCCCACACACACCATGGGGTCACAGGGAGTCGGCCACAATTGCAAGGACCACAACAGCAGAACACTGACGTGGACGGTTCAGGTTCACAAAGGGCTTTACCCAAAGTATCCCTTTTGCTCAGCAGAGAGATGAAGTGTTTGATCAATGCTGACTCCATGCCAGGCTCGGCTGCTGCTGCTGCCCAGGACAAGACAGCTGAGGCAGTGCTGAGGAGAGCAGCTAGGTCTGCATGGTGCCTTAGGTTGGGAACTGTGATTGTTCCCGAGTGGCAGAGAAAGACGAGGAGGCTGATGGGGGTGGCTGGCCCAGCCAGCATCTGTCCCGGGCTTCCGGCCTGCACATGTGGCAGGACAATGATCACTGGGCCTTGCTGACCCTCCTTGTCCCCTTTTCTGAGAACCTGTGACGTGAGACTCCCAGGGGAAGTTCCCTGGGATTGAGCAAAATGACAGATTTCCTACTATTCTTGGAGGGTTGGTCAGTTGGTCAGTCAGCAAACCTTGCCAAGCAGTGGAGGGAAGGGGGGGAGGCGGGCACTGACCATCAGGGGGTAGATGTTGAATGGCTCCAAACAAACAAGACAGAGTTGGGAGCAGTGAGGTCATGGGGGGGAGGGAGGGGAGCAGTAAGATTAGGGGGGAGGGGAGGGAGCAGTGAGATGAGGGGAGGGGGAGGGAGGGGAGCTGTGAGATGGGAGGGTGTCACCTCCAGAGAACAGAAGAGGTTCCATATCCTGTGGCATGTTGGGGAGCCCACAGAGGAGCCCAGAAAAGCCAGGAGCTGAAGACAAGGAGGGGGTCTAGGTGATGACCCCTGAACACTCATTATTCTGGCTTTTCCCTCTAGACCTTGTTTGGACACGTTTTCGCTCGATGTCTCCCGCTGACCATGTGCTCCTGGTTCTGCCTCTCTGTGTGGCCCTCCTGCTTGGCCAAGTGCCTGGCTCACAGCAGGTGCTCGCTAGATGTTTACTGACTGACCACAGCAAAGCTGAGCAGGGAGCACAGCAGGGTCTCCCCACTGGCCAGAGAAGAGCCAAGTCTCCATCTGCCCCTCAGGGGGCCAGGAAGTCCCCAGCTAGGGGAGCCTTTGTCGGGGTCTGTGGGCAGGGGCAGGAGCTGGCCAGAGGCCACACTGTCCTGGAGCCCCAGACCAGAGGAGGCGTCTCAGAGGAGCCTCCTGGCAATATCTCCCCCCCCCTGCCAGTTCTGGGTCCCCCCAGCCCCAGGCTCAGGGGAGGCAGCCTTACCCAGGGACGCTAGGTTCCTGTAATTCTCCAGCATCACCTCCTTGTAGAGCTGCCACTGAGCAGGGCTCAGGCACCCCCATTCCTCCTCAGTAAAGTCCACGGCCACATCCCTGAATGACACGGCTTCCTGCAACACCAAACACAGTCCCTGGGGACCCCAGGGGAGACAGCAGGAGGTGGAGGCAGGACCTGCTGAGAGCCTCTATGGGTGAGGCTCTGTGCCTGGGTTTCCTCACCCCTAAAACAAGGGGCCTGAACCAGATGACCTCTGAGGACCCTCCTAGCTGTCCATCTCTGCTCCTCTTAGCTCAGACACGGCCCCCCATGTTGAGGAAGTGGATCTGGGGGTGGCAGGGGCCCTATGCCCTCCAGCAAGCTGGGGAGGTTAGGGAAGGGGGTCTGTGGGCTCTGCTGGGATCCTGCCCTTAGAAGTTGGACCAGATGACCTCAGGGAAGGAGGCCTCTGAGCCAGGCCAGCAGCTCAGGGTCTGGCCAGCCTCCTCTATGGCTGATTCTCATGAGTGACCACCAACCCCAAGAGGCCCCCGAGGACTCAGGAACAACAAGGTCCAGTCTGGGGGCCTGCAGGACAGTCCTGGAGGAGGAGACCCCAACTTACCTGGTCTACGGCCAAGGGGATTCCGGGGGCCCCGCCATCGTCCTCTGGGCTTCCCTCATGGGAAAGGAGATTCAGAGACATGAGACCTGAGACCTGAGAGGAGAGAGGAGAGCCTCTGTCACGGAAGGAGGACCGATCTTTCAGCCCCTGCACTGGCCTGGTGAGAGCCAGCTTCTGTGGGGGAGGCGAGCCCAGTCCCAGGCCCTGCGGGCACCCCCTCAGAGGCAGGCCTGGCATAGCCCAGGGCCAGGCTCCTCAGGAGAGAGTCTCAGGGGGAGAGGGGGACTCAGATCCCCATTCAGGCCAGGTCCGCACCCTCTCTTATGTCCCCAGCAGGGGCACAGTGCCCGGGGCACAGACAGGAGAGATGCCCACCAAGGAGGCACACAGCAAGGGCAGAGATAGACCTGTTCACAGTCAGTGCGATGTGTTCCCCAGCCTGGAGGGAGAGCTTCCCAGAGCAGGCCACATTGGGGCTGAGCCTGGAAGAGACTGAGGATCCTTAGAGGCTGAGGGGAGGTCGTCCAGAGGAGCATGATGCAGTGATGCCCCAGAAACAAGCCCTGTGCTAAATGCTAAGAGGAGAGCCCCCTGGCTCTCCAGGAGGCCGCCCTCAGATGAGGTGTCTGAGACAGACAATGGGATGGATCCAGACCAGGAGGGGCTTTGCGTGCCCAGCCCTGCGGCCAAGCCCAGGCACTTGTCCTTCATCCTGGAGACAAAAGTAGACCCCAAGATGTCTGAGCATGGACAGTCCACCACTCTGAGGAAATCACAGGGGAGTGATGTGGAGCTGATGGTCCTGGAGGCCGGTGGAAGGGGCGTGACCAGTGTGTGTTGGGGGGAGGCCAGCAGAGGATGACCTGAAGTGGGGTGGGGAGAGTGGAAGCAGGACACCGAGTCCGAGGCTGTTTCAATAGGGTTTGAGAAGGGTCATGGGGGGAAGGCACGAAGCCGTTAAGAGCCCTGGGAGAAGGACGTGTCCTGCAGGGGAGGCCCATGGGGTGTGGCCGAAGGCTGAGAGCAGACGGGCATGGGGCAGAGAGCGGGTCAGAGGGCAGATGTCCACAAATGGACTGTGGCAGTGAGGGAAACTTCGAAGTCCTGGGTCCTGCGAAGACAGGACCAGGAAGGATTCGGAGCCACCGGGGAGACTCCCGTGACCTGATGCAGCTTAAATCAGCAGAACCTGGACAATCTACACACAGAAGAAGGACTGGATGAGAAAGCTCTTCCTCAGGGAAGGAGGTGTAAGACTGATGGCTGGTGGGCAGCATGGGAGGGAGGGGGCGTCAGGGCCAGAGCCAGGATGATCAGTAGGGCCAAGAAAGATCAGCAGCTCCCCTGGGAGACGCTCGTGGACCAGCTGGGGGTGGGGGAGGGCTCTCTTTCTGGTTCCCAGGGTGCTTAGGGCAGTGACCCGCTGAGGGGGAGTGCTGGAGGCAGAGCTTACGTGCTTGGCCCCCGAGACCACAGTAGCACTCTGGGGGCAAGGAGCCCCAGAGACCTCCTACAGAAGGCGGGAGCCAAGAGGAGCGGAGACGCCGGGACCTAGCTCGTTCCCGCCTCGGGCGCCCCTGCCAGTACCCCGCGGACACGCACCCACGAGCTCCCACAGGGCGGACACAATCTGAACGACACAGCACCCACGGACACACAGACACAGGACACACACACACACAATTACTCACGGCCACACAACCCCACCCGCCGGCCCGTGATGTCACAGGGATCACCTTCCGAAACTCCTGCTGCTTCTCCCCAGCCTCAGGGTCCAGCACCCTAGCGAGTAGTGACACCAGAGCACTGCGCCTGCGGCACTCGGTGAGCCGCCTCTGGGAATTGTAGTCCAGAAGCTTCGCGCGCATGCGCAGTGGGCCAGGGGAGGAGGTGCCGGCAGCCCGAGAAGGGGCGGGCCTCTCTCCTCTACTGCTTCTCCACCCCACTGACCCGCAGGCTCCTCCTCTCCTCCCTGGGGTCTCCGCAATCCCCCCCATGGGGTCCGGAGCCTTCTCGTCTCCCTCCAGGTTGCTTCTCTGGGCGCCCTCATGGGCTGTGGCCGAGGCAAGGATCATCACTGGGCAGTGATTCTCCCAGGTCGCTGTCCAGCCCCGGCCTCTCTGCTGACCTGCAGTCTCCAATCCCCGCGTAGAAATCTGCCGTCAGCCCGCCCAGGCTGGATGTCCCACACTCAGCACGTCCCCAACTCATAGCCTCCCCCCTTCCCGAGGGCCCTGGTAGGGTGGAGGGCACCCCATCCTCTCAAGTCCCCACGCTTCCCACCCGCACTCCTCCCTCTCTCTCAGCCCCCGGAAGCTCACCTTTGCAGCATCGGAGTACTCCGTTCCTCATGACTTCATGCCTGGACCACGGCAGCGGCTGCTGGGGGTCTGCCTGCCACAAGGCTCTCCTTTCTCCAGTCCTCCTGCCCGGTCCAGGGGACAAGTCTATGTCACCCCCAACACCCAACTCCAGTAGGTCCCGCTGACTAGGGATCAATGAGAAGGCCCACCTTTCCAGGCTTCTTACATCCCCTGTCTCCCCCCAACACACGCACACTCTGCGTCCCCGTAGCCTCAGCCTCCTCGCTCTTTCCCGGCACGGGATAGTCCAGGCCCTCCTCGGGCATCTTCCTAGCGGCCCTCAGGCGTCTGGGCAAGAAGATTCCCCCTCCAGCACCGCTCCTCCAAAGCGTATTTGCGCAGGGCTGTTTGCTTCTTGTCTCCCTCATTAGATCGGGAGCTCCATGAAAGCAGGAACCTAGCAAATAGTAGGCCCCTAATGAATGACTCAAAGGGCAGCTAGGTGGTGCAGTGGACAGGCCGCCCCACCTGGGAAGACTCCTCTTCCTGAGTTCGAATCCAGCCTCACACGTTTACTGGCTGGGCGACCCTGGCCAAGTCACTTCACTCTGCCTCCATTTCCTCATCTGTAAAATGAGCTGGAGAAGGAAAGGGCAAAACACTTCAGTATCTCTGCCAAGAAAACCCCAAATGTAGTCATGAGAGTAGGATGGGACCGACATGGCTGAACAACAACGAAAAACGAGTCCCTGAGCAGGTTTCTTGTTCATTTGAATGACCTCGGCTCAGTAGGGGGTGAGCTACTTCCCCACATCTCTGTCTTTTTAGGGTTTAGGACAAGAGATACCTTCCTTGCAAACTCTGGGAGTCTTTGGGGGGGCTGACTCAGCTCATCCATCTCCAGCGTGACTCTCCTCTTCCTTTTTCCGGGGTCTGTCAAGAAGCATCTTGGCCAAAAATGTTCATTTCTCCCCAAACCTGACCATTTCCTGCTTCCCTCCCTGTCAAGGTATTCGTTCTTTCATTTTGGAGCAAAGAGATTAAGGGAGGCTCTGCTGTAGTGAATCTGGCCAAGACCGGGAGGAGGCGGCCAGCAGCCCGAGGAGTCAGGAGTCTGCGGGTCTGGAAGTCAGGTCCAGGCTGGGTTTACAGCCAGACCAGCATGAATGCCACCAATCTGGATACTGCTAGATGTTCTCTGCCTTCCCCTAGGACACTGTCCCTGCTTTCTCAAGGAATCTCGCACCTACATCTGTGCCCTCCCAGCCCCAAATTCTGTCTTGGTTTTAGGGGCCTTCCCCACCCCTGTTACCCAGCCCTCTGACCTCCTTGTCTCTCATTTTACCCACTATCTGTTCTGTTGCTCCCCCTTAGATGATCACACCCTACAAGCGCCCCCTTCTGTGTTCAAGAACTCTGAGATGACTGGATACAGGCATGATCTTCTGCTCCTCTGTCTGGGCCCTACTACTACTAACCCTATTTTTATGAGCATAATTTTGAGAATTAACCATTATAAAGAAGTATTTCTTGGATAAGATTATAGGGTGTCCCTAGAGTCTGGACACATAGGCAATCTCATTAACTACGCACATTTTCAAGAAATGAAATGAAATTTTCAACATCTAATTTAGTGAACATAAATTTCATAGGAAGACATAGGAGACACATAGGAAATCTCATTAATTAATTGGATCAATCTCAATGTAAAATAGTCCCAATAGCTGACGAAGGCTTTTATTCCATATGAAATTGTCATGGCTAAAATTTATGCTAATTAAATAAAATGTTGAAGGTTTCATTCATTTCATTTCTTGAAAATATGCGTAGTTAATGAGATTGCCTATGTGTCCAGACTCTGGGGACACCCTGTCTATCTACCAATAACAATATATGTTAGTTTGAGGTTAGTTAGATAAAATACATATCTGTAAATGAACTCTATTACCTACTGCTCCCATTAATAGGGTTAAAATTGATCATTCTCAGCTCAGATAATTCCTCCATGAAGCAATTAAATCTTGTTAATTCTCAGGCAGCAAAGTAACCCTTTGGGGTTAGTAGTTAGATCACCAAGGCAGTAGACCTGTGACCAATTCCAAGTCATTACCTAATGTAACACGCCCCTGAGTTTCCTTTTACACTGGGGGTGGGAAGTGGGGAAGATAGTCTCTCTTTTTTTTTTCCTGCTAAGACATTTTTCTGTTTTTCTTTTTAAAAAAAAGCAAGGCAAACTTGTTTACTCCAATCAGTTACTGTTTCAAGTGATGCTTGCTGGTTTTGACCAAGAAGCCTTCATTCCATTTCCAGGTGGACCTGTTCCAAATGTCAGTCTTGATTATTGGGGTTTTGGGGGGGGAGGGGAGTAGATGGAGTGGTTATATTGAGAGTCCCCCAACTCTATCAGTTCATTTGCATAATTTTGAAAGTATAGTTACTAACAAATATTCAAGTTTATACTGTCTAGGGGCTTCATAGTTTACTTTATAGGAAAATGCAATGTATTATTCTCCCTTTATAATAGAGTCCCTGACAGGACTGAAAATGACTCGTCTCGGATTAGAGCTCTACTGCCGCCTAGTGACAAGCAGTAGAACTTTAAACAACAACCTACCCCCCCCCCCCCCCCCAGATTTTAGCAACTCTGGGTTATCGGATTTAAAACCAAAAAAAAAACAAAAACAAAAAGATTGAAAATTTTTAACAACTGCATAAATGGACCAGACTTCCAGAATGTTGGACTTTGTCCAACAAGCGCAGAAGGACTTTAAATGCAATGACATTTGGAAGAATTTCACAAACAAGTGTGGAATTTGAAATCCTCCAGAAGAAGCAGCCGGGACCCAGACCCTGTAGAAGACCAAATGCCCTAGGGCCTTGGATAAATAAGCAGTGGAGCTTTGCCACTTGCTCAGATGGCCACCAGGCATTTTCTATCAGTGATTCAAAGACTTTTGGACGTGCTGCCACATTCCCCACAGCTCTGCACCCCCGGAGTACCAAGCTATGGTGCTGACTGGTCTGCCCACAATGAAGTGCGAGTTTGCCCGAGGCACTGGCATGGGGTGCTACAGCGATTGGGGTGGCATCTTTAATCAGTTATCAGCAACGCCCATCCCTCACCCCCTCCCCCATTCAAGTCTTTTTCATGCTGTCTACACACCTCTTTCTTAGTCTCATCCCCCTGTCTTTTATGGAATCTACCAGTAACCTTCCATTTTCCGTGCAATCTCAATGATGGGTACCTCCCTATTTCTTATGAGATAAATGAAAAAACAATCAGACGGCTTGAACAAGGAACTATCTGACCCACTGTTCCAAGCTCGAGGGGCTGATTCCCAAGGTTTGGGAGGTGATCAGGTTTTCTTGCCCATTCCCAACATTTAGCAGCTGGTGCTTTCTGTATGAATAGTTGTGGCAGACACATACCACACACCACTAAAGGGGCAAAGCAAAAACAAAGTCACAGCTCCTTTATTTTTCAGCAAAATTTAGCAAAATACATGATTTATGGCAGAGGTATATGAGAGCTGGCCAGATCTGTAAGGCTTCTCTCTAGTGTGAATTCTCCTATGTTGAATCAGGGCTGGGACACAACTGTGAAGGTCCACCCATGCTCCTCACATCGTATTTTCTCCAGTATGAATTCTCTCATGTTTATCATGGATTGAGATCTAATTGAGGGGTGTTATGAATTCCTTGCATTCATAGGTTCTGTCACCACTATGAATTCTCTAATGATAAAGGCTGAGTTTACACTAAAAACCTTGTTTCTTGTAATCTTAAGGTTTATCTCTAGTTTGGATTTTCTTGTGTTCAGTAAGGGCTGCACTCTGATAGAAGGTATTTCTACATTTCTTATTTTCATCTAATTACCCTAAGGCACAAATTCTTTGATACTAAATCAGAAATTACTTCTAAAGGTACTCTCACATTCTTTACATTTATAAGGTTGCTCACCATTACTAATTATTTCATGTTTAATTAGGTTTGATCTATTCCTAAAGGTTTTCCCACATTCCTGCATTCTGAAGGTTTCTCTGCAGTATGAATTCTTTGGTATTTAGTAAGGACTGAACTTCAGGTGAAGGCCTTCCCCCATTCCTTACATTCATAAGGTAACTTTCCATTATACATTATTTCATGGTTGTGATTCAAAGGCTTGCCCCATGCCTTAGATTCCTAATCTAATAATAAATAAGAAAGTGATCAGCTATAAAAAGAAATCTGTGCATCACAAATCTCTGATAAGGATCTGATATCCAAAGCACACACACACACACATACACACCCCTAATGTAAATATGTGAAATCCATTACCCAATGTATGTTGTCAAAAGATATAATAAAAAGCTCTTAAAAGAATTGCAAACTATTAATAACCGTGTGAATATTGTTCCAAATCAAAAGAAAAGAAATAGAAATAAAAACAACTCTGAGGTTTCACACCTAGAAACACAGCAAAGAGAATTAGTCCATTGGGGGGGGGCTATAGAAAAACAAGTAAAACCAATACACTATTAGTGGAACTGTGAACTGGTCATATCATTCTGAAAAGAATTTGGAATGATGCTGAGAGAGGGGCTAAAAAGTCTATGCATCTGCCTGAAAAAAGTTTAAAGATAGAAAGATGTTCTAAATATACCAAAATACTTATAATGTAGAACTAAAAATAAAGTTGATGAACTTTGGGAGACAGCTAAACAGAATGTGGAATGTGATTTTAATGGACTTTCCATGCTATTAAAAAAAGATGAATATAAAGACCTCATAGGAAGCACAGGAAGACATATGAATTAATTTAAAGGGAAGTAATGATACCAAGAAAAGGAAAATGCACAATGGCTACAGTAATGTAAACGGAAAGATTACCACCAAAACAAAAATGAAACTTAGTGCTGGGTAATTATAATGACCAAAGTTGATCTAGACTAGAGAAAGATATGAGAATACACCTCCCATCTTTCTTTGAGTAGGTCAGGTACGAGGAACATGGACAATGCCTATGCCATCAGACGTCATTTGCTAAACTCTTGTTTTTCTTTCTTTTTTAGTCTTTATTACAATGGATAGCTCTCTGGATGAGGGGTATGGGAGAATCCACTGGAAAATGAAGATAAGCACAATAAAAATAAATATGAAAAAACTCATTTAAAAAATCCCCCAAACCATGCTTCTGAAAGGTCACTCATTACATTCTCTCTCTCTTTTTAAAAAATGATGTAACTTCTTACTTTACATCACATCCATCTGAAGCTTTATTTGATATATGATAGCAGGCAGTGACTTAAACCTAGTTTCTCCCTTTCCCATTTTCCTTAGAGTTCTTACCTAAGAAAAGTAACACTTTTGTTGCAGTGAAAAACTGGAAACAAAATGGGTGCCAACCAAACTGTGAAATACCTGGACAAACTAGTACATGAATGTGATAGAATAATATTACTGTGCAACTAGAAACAGCAAATGTGAGCTTTTCCGAGAAGTATAAAAGACTTTATTAACTGATACACGGTAAGGAAAGAAGAGACAAGAAAACAAGATACATGATGACACATAATATAAAGGATATTAGTGATAATATAATAACAACAGCATTTACACAGCACTTTACAAATATTATCTCATCGAGCCTCACAACAGACCTGAGAGGCAGGTGGCATTTTAAAGATCCCCATGTTGCAGAAGTGGAAGCAGAGACAGGCAGACATGAAAAATGACAGTAACAGAGCCAGGGTCTGAGGCTGCATGTGAATTCAGGTCTTCCTGACTCTAGGTTCAATAATTCCTTGCTAACCTAGGCTTTAGATCACAAATCAAGTCAAAATGTACATCTTTGCCAATCCTGTAAAATACCTGCAGGTTTCAGGGCCAAAGAGCTATAAAATTTTGTCCATGGCAGTGCCCTTAGGGGAAACAAAGCCATCTTTGGACAGATTAGTGTCAATGAGGAACATACACATACACACACACACAGAAAGAAACAAAAACAACAAAAAATAAAATTCTAAGATTTTGTGCTTCCAATTCTTACATATATGTCTATCTGTCTTATCTTCTTTACTTATTCAGTCAGATCCCCAGGAGAAGTAGGGCACCCAATTTTAATGTTTAATTTTAACCTTTTTGAGGGTACCACCTCAGCCAGCACACTGGGCATGGGGTCAAAAATCCAGCAGCCTTTGGCCACCCCAAAGGCTGGATGACCCATAACAGAGCTCCTCCCAAAGCCCTCTTTTGTCAAGTCTTCCAGCTTGGGACAGCTAAACCCAACCCTGTCCTTGCCAACATAACTTTTATCTAAATATCCAGCCTACTTATCCCAATCATATTCTCAAATCCACAATGGCTGGGATACCCTTAACCAAACACGTCCTTACCTAACCTCTTCACCGAGGACATTTCTCTTATGATGAGAAACTCAGCCCAAAGAGAGGGAAGTCTGAGATATGAGTGGAGAACTAAGACTCCCAAACCAGAGACAGGATACAGGTGAGGAAAAAACAGCCCATCTGGTACCGAGCCCTGCATCTGAACCCTCCGGCCAGTCTGAGCCACTCCTCCCAACCAGCCTATCACTGCCGCCATTTGTCAACAGGTAGTCACTGACACAGATGAAAACCAGGTTTGTTCCAAGAGAAACAAGCATGCATGTGGAGCCCAAAGACCTCACAGGCCTCACGAGAGGCTGCATGTTCATGAGAGCACAGCAAAAGAAAACAGGAAAGGGGTGGCATGGGAGTGGAAAGGTGCCGTAACCCCACCCTCGAAAGGGAGGAGCAAGCAATGGTAAGAGCAGCCAGTCTGCAAGATGGGAAAGTCTGCTTCTCTGCAAAGTCCCCCAGCTACACAAGCATGATCCCAGCCTGGCACAGACCAAGCGTCTGCCTTGCCTCACAAGGACACAGTCCAACTTGGGGTGCAAATAACAAATGATGTCAGCTGAAGGGCTCCATCTTTGACATGTTCAGGGCCTCCTTCAGGCTCTGGGCCCGGTGTTTCTGGAAAATGGGTGACTCAAAAAGACAACTTCAGGGGACCCCTTAACAGAACTTAGGACCATCCTGTGGCTGGGGTCCTGCAGTCAGCCTAAGATAATTCTTCTGTTTCCTGACTATGTTAATGCTTTTAGAATCTCACCCCAAAAATGTAATTGGGTAACAAGTGCACTTTGTATTTGGAACAAGTCTCTAATTGATAGAAGATCTGGCTCGAGCTCCATTCCTCTGAGACTTCTTGCCAAAGTATAATCACAGGAAGAAAACCTGAGACTGGTGAGGGATTTAGACATTTCAACAGTGCATCTGTTCTAAGCTGATTTGGGAGATTGTTCAATAAAATTCCATAACTTTCTAAAGAACCAAAAGTCCTATGCTTTGGCCAAAACAATCCCCTAAACCCTTTGTATTCTCAAACCAACCTATACACAGCTCAATAGCTCTTTATTTGGACTCCACCCTAGTCCCAGTGAGGATCCTGTAGGATGCATTTCTTCTCTTATGCCTGATCCCATCTCTCCTGTGGTGTTCCTAACCAGGTGCAGCTCAGAGGAGCCTCTCCTGAGAGGATTGGACTAGATTCCCAAAGACCCATCTTATTGGCTCTTCCATCTGAGAAGTTGTCCACTGAAGAAACTAGAGATGCCCCCCAAACCCCTTTGACTATGGATTGTGGGAGGCAATCTTCTACCTGCCTGAGTTCTGCCTATGTGGAAGTTCTTTTCCTGCAGCTAACATTATAATACTCAGGGATTTGTTTTGGCAAATTCTCCAAACTTCCAATTCCTAATTTCTGGGCTCAACCCCTAGGATCCTGAGACCAGTCAACTAGGGCCCAAAGGTCCTTTGTAAGTGAATATTTAGCAAAATTTTATACCTACTTTCCTTCCTTTAAAACTTTCTCAAATTTTATCTCTGATGGTCAGGGACCAACTTAACCCTAAGAACATAAATGATGATGATCTTACTCACTAAATGAAGGGTGACTTCGCCTTTCCTCATCTCTGTAAAAGTAAAGTAAGCCTTCTTCTCAGGTCAGAAAAGGGCAGGATCACTCCCAAGGCGATCACAGGCACTGCCCACTTACTGCTGAAGTGGGGAATCTCTCCCCCAAGCCCTACCCATCTAGAATATTGGTTGTAGGGTCCACTAAATGGATTTGTTGCCCCTCTGTGAGTCCCCAAAACTTCCCCCACAAAATTTAAGAGATTTATCTATAAATGATGAAAATGATTTAATTACTCCTTGTTAAAAGGATTTAAAGCAAAAAAAAATCTGTTTTTAACACTGTGTAATGCCAATCATGGCAGCACACCCGAAGACTGCTGCTGTGAATAATTTTAAGGAACTAATCACAGAGTATGATGAACTCTCTATTTATTCAGAACTAAGCATTGTTCAGTAAAGTAAAGCATAACATTCATAGCAACATCCTTAAGGAAACATAACACTATATGTGTGTGTGCGCGCGCGCGTGCGTGTGTGTGTGTGTAATGTATATGCATGTATATCATAACACTCAGTATATCATATGGCACAAAGCATATATCATTGCATCCCCAAAATTAGGGGGCCCTAGGCTAGGGTCTTCACTAGCACGATGCATCCTTAAGGGACAGCAGAAAATACCACACCATCCACTCCTAGGTCACTGTAAGAACAATCTCCTTAACACCAAGTATCCAAGTAAAGTCCTCTTTCATCTGAGCTCAAGGTTGACTTCTGAGTCCCATAGTTCTTCCTCCGTGGATTGACTGCTCCTGACTCTCACCTCGAGTCACAGGTGGGCAGCTCTCCACTCCTGCTCCACATCTCAGCTCATGGGGACTGCCCCCACTCCATGTCCTCCCTGTTCCTGCCTGACAGCAGGCTCCAGAAGCCCCCGTAAACAAAGCTTAACAGGACAACAATACTGACACACATCACTAGCGCCATCATCTCAATTCACCTCCAAAGTCCAGAGGCTCTGGAACAACAGCTCAGTCCACTTTAACAGCTCTCAAAAAGGGCTAAAGCGAAGCCTCCTTCCCACGGGCAGGTTTCTGCCCTACAGTTCTATTCACTGTCAATGTTCAGAGACTCCTTAAGCAAGTCCCTGCCATCAGAGGTCTCCCTCCACCCACTCAAGCTGCTGCTCTCTCTGAGCACCGCATCACTCTCTCAGCGCTGGCTCCCATCATGCCTGCCTTCTCAACACTGGCTCTCTTTATGCACAGTTCTACTCAGCATTGGCTAGAGCCCACCTGCACATGTCTGGTTGGCTCAGTGCAGAGGTATGTCAGACTAAGGCTGGGAAACTGAGTAACATACACAGAAAAACAGCAAAAAAAAATCCCCTTTTGCTTGTTGTTACACACTGCCAACAGAAAGCTTTAAAATGAGCTAGGTGGTGAGCTGCCTAAAGACGAGGGACTAGCAGTTCTGCTACTGAATCTCCCTAGTCTTAACAAAATGTAGGAAAAGGAAATGGAGCAGGAAACTAGCCCGTGTCTGAAACATTAAAGTTATGGCCATAAAGTTTGTATTAAAAATAGAAATTAATTTAAAATCTCTGGAGCTTATACATTTAGACAGATTAGACACAAATTCCCACAGTCCCTCTTAGCCCAAATGGGTACCCTTGTTAAAGAAAATGAAGTTAGTTAAAATCAAGGCAAACTCACCAGTCTATAAGGGACTTACCTCAGGTTAAAGAATTTGGGTGCAGGGGCAGCTAGATGGGGCAGGGAATAGAGCACCGGCCCTGGAGTCAGGAGGACCCGAGTTCAAATCCAGCCTCAGACACTTCACACTTACTAGCCCTGTGATCTTGGGCAAGTCACTGAACCCCAACTGCCTTCCCTTCTCCCCTCCAAAAAGAAAAGAGAAAAAAGAAAAAAACAGAATGTGGATACAGACAGTGAGGTGTAGCGGGTCCACCCAGGAGCCAGCCTCAGGTGTGTGCAGAGACGCGGGTGAGAGGATAGTTCAGGAAAGAACCACAAACTCCATTTAATGACTGTAAAAGTTTATTGTTAAGCTATTCAGCGGGCAGGAGGGCTTAGGAAGCCTGCCAAAGTACTGGACAAAGAAACACAGATTATATAGCCAAAATAACATAAATCAGGTATCAACTATGCTAACTAGGTGACTCAAGGAGGGATTAGGGAGGAGTTAAGGGGTGGTCAGTGCTTAAAGGGACATGCACTTTTCATACCTACTGTGCAAGCATATTGCCCATAATTCACTGGGAAAAAGCCCAGGTGGGGGTGGGGCTACTAGGAGGTGTGGTTTTTGCTTTGAAATGTCACTGAGTCAGCCAGTGGTCAATTCTGACTGAGAGGTGCCCAGGCTGTTCCCCATCAGTGTCCTGTTTGACAAGATGAATGTTAGAAGCTAGATTAACTGGGGCCTAACTGGTGAGGAATTATATTACTGATAGTGTATTGAAAGATTCATAGGTGCGACTGGCCACTAGAACAAGGGAGCTTTACATTTCTCTAATTGCTTATAGAGGATTGGGTGAAGGATTCATAGCATGGCTTGTGTTATGATAACAGGCAGGGTTTATGGCAGCTAAGCAGAAGCTGCTCAGGGAAGAGGCAGTGTTAATGGTTTTATGGCCGGGGGGGCAGGGTGTAACTTTACAACTGAAGTTGCAACTGAATGTTACAAACATAGACACCCCAACACCCCATCAACAGAGCTGATAATCTAATGAGAGACTTGTCTTTTTTAAGTATCTGAATCTGGGGGGGCAAAAGGCTCGGCTGCAGTCAGGGTCTCAGACACAAATCTTTTGAGTGTAACTCCAGGGGATCTTTAGGGGGCCGGCCTTATGTGAATCCACTAGATGGTCACCAAAAGGCCCTGATTAGAGGACAGTGTCTAAGCTTTGACTTCAGCTGCATTGGTGAGGAGAGTCCAACTTCCCAGGGCTGGTGTCCATGGGGAAGCCATCAGCAAAAATTTGACCTGATGTGCATTTCCTTTCTGAGTCCCTCACAGTCAGAATAGATTGAGGTCTATGTTTCACTGTCCCATTTTTGGGTGCCAATAATGTAGGGATTATAATTTTTCAATCTGAAGCAGAGCTCTGAGCCAATGGTACTTTATTAAAGAGTCCATGGGCCCCTCTAATGAAGTGGACCTCAGCTCTTCCTCAAAATCTGAGATGACCCCTTCTTCCAGGACCTTTTTTTAAATAGGGGTTGATACCCAGATATGCAAAAAAGGCACAGTAAAATATAGAATCTCATTGGTTGATAGACCTTGCTCTTGAAGGCCAGAGGAGTCACAGACTGAGCAGTCACAAAGCATGACCACTGACTAAGTGGTCATAAGATGGTCACCTGCATATGTTGAACAAGAGACAATGGTCCAAGTTACAAATAAAGTTGGGGGACTTTCCAAAGCATCAAGGCATACCACCCATATGGGTTTTCACATAGAATTTGAGTAAAAAAGGATAGAGATATTTTTGTTAGCACTCTTGTGGTTGCACGAGTGGGCTTTATGACTGATAAATGATTAATGAACATCACATTAAAGTTTGAGGCCCATTTTAAAGGCTTACTATAAGAACCTAAATTATCCCTATAGGATTTATGTAAAATCTCAAACTGATTGATGCCGATTGGACTAGAGCAGGGGTCCAAATGAATTATTTCTCACGCTAGCTACCTAAAACCCTCAGCATTCGCTGACCTGGCTTGAAGTCCTGACTCACACTCTCTATGTGACCCTAGGCATAGTAGCTCAGTGCCTGGCATAACTAAGCCCTCTAAATGGCAAAGGCTTGTGGTTCTGCATCAGCAGAGGAAGCTTCCACATCGAGAGTCTCCCACACCAATGAAATCACATGTGTGGAGCCCACAGAAACACCTATAAATATGTATGTGTGAGCTAGGTAGATATCCGACCTATTCTAGGGGCAGAAACATCAAACATACATGGTTTTCAAAGAGTCCTGTGGCTCTTACATAATCTCTCCTGGATCTGTTGTTTCTGATATCAGATATCTTAGAGTTTTAAAAATCTTTTGCTTTTATTCTCGTATTTATTGTGGTCTCACGGAGTCATTGACTTGAGCTGGTCTGGTTTTAAGGGAATCCATTTCTTGGGCAAGGTCCATTCGTTTCTCTCTAAACCGCTCATTGACCTTTTGATTCTTTCCTCCAAGCTCTCATTTCATTTTTCACATCTTTGCTTAATTTTGTTTGATGTAAATTTTATAAATTTTGTATTCGTGTAATTCACGTAGAAAATATCTTTCTTTTTTGAGGTCTCACCTTTGTTGAAGAGTAGCTTGCTCCTTTTTGGGTTGAAAGTTTTCAATCTAGAATAACTTTTTTTTGTTTGTTTTTGTTTTTTTTGCTTTTTGGAGAGCAGTTGGGGTTAAGTGACTTGCCCAAGGTCACACGGCTAGTTTTTTGTGTTAAGTGTCTGAGGCCGGATTTGAACTCAGGTACTCCTGACTCCAGGGCCGGAGCTCTATTCACTGCGCCACCTAGCCGCCCCCTAGAATAACTTTTGATGCTGGTCAGTGCTTTCTTTGATTTGCTCACCTCTCCAGTGTGAGAGATGACTATTTCTTGTATTAATAACTAATTACTGTAATAGGACCAAGTCTTTCCCTTTTCTACTTCCTCATTCAGAAATCAACCAGGACAGGAAAACTCTCTTTAAGCCTTATTCTGCCAGCATGACTGAAATCTAATCAAAGATGGCAGAGAAATGCTAAGTTTAGGCTGATGGGGCATTCCTGTTTACTGGGTTTACTCAGGTCTAGGAAAATGTGGATCCTCCTTTAGGTCAGACAGGTGGTATGGAAACTGACATGCCTCTTTGACCAAGATTTGGGTGATCCAAGTCATATACCCCAAGACCTTCATTGTAATATAGCCCAGCCTTTCATTGTAATATTCATTTTTAATTAATTGTTAGCCAATCAGAGTTGACCTCCTCCCTGAAGGACATAGAAACTGTAAACCCATGCTGTAAGGGGCCTTTGGTCTAAGAGAGATGGCCAAATGATTGTCCTTTTATTAATTAACATACTGGTATTGTTAATAAAAGTATTAAGAAACTATGTCTCTTGAACTTTTTTAAACACCATGCCAGATTTGGCTCCTGCGTAGGGCCTCAGGCCAGGGCCAGGCTCCACACCATTCTGTGCTTCTGAGTACACTGGTCAGTCCTTGCCCCAGTCCCTTCCTGAACTTGCATTGGCTTCTGCCCCTGGGGTGAGGCTTTCCTAGATCTTGGAGGTTCACAGTGCTCATGGACTCTTGAGGGTCTTCTATGACAGCTCAGGGACCCTGAAGCCGAGATGTTCCAGCCTAAACACTATTGTGCAATGCTGACCCCTGGCCGTTGCTGCGGCCACTCACGGGAGCCACCCCAGAGGATCTCGGGATTTCAGGCAATTCATCTACATTTTTAAAGGGCCTACTATGTGCCCGGCACTGTGCTAAGCATCAGGGTTACAAGAAAGGCAAAGGCGATCCCTGTTTTCAGGGAGCTCACAATCTCACTGCAGTAGTAGTGATGGGGAGGAGACAACATGGGAAGAGCGAGAACAAGGCACAGACGGAGTAAGTGCAGACAAACATAGAGGGAAGAGGGGCTGGGGAAGGTTCCCATATACGGTGGGATGCTAGCGGGGCCTGAGGGGAGCCACTCTGGGCGAAAGAAGCCGCTAGTCTCTCCCTGGATTTCTCAGTCATTATCCACGCCGGGGTCTTGCTGGGCAGCCGTGTGTGAGCTGGGCGTCTGTCTCCCCCACCCAACTCCCTCGGACATACTAGACAGCCCACGGACGAGCCCCTCACTTTTGAGGACCCTGCACAATGCCTTCTGGGTCAGTCACTCCTCAGGGCTCGGGTTTGCCTGGACTGAGTCCCCGACCTCCAGCTCCTTACTCTCCCGATCTTTTGAGGGTCTTTAACTTTGGGAGGGGCAGCTAGGTAGCACAGTGGGTAGAATCCAGCGTCACACACTTAAGAGCTGGTGACCCTGGGCAAATCACGTCACCCAGTGTGCCTCAGTTTCCTCATCTGTAAAATGAGCTGGAAAAGGAAATGGCAAACCTCTCTAGCGTCTTTGCCGAGAAAACCCCAATGGGATCATATGGAGTTGGACACAACTGGAAAGCGACGGACCCACCATCACTACGGGCAGGTCATTGAAACTCTCCGCCTCACTCTCCTCATCTATGAAACCGGAGGAATAAGGTCACTTCCCCCAGCGCGTTGTTCTGAGGCTCAAAGGAGCTCTCTTGAGAAGCCTAGCGCTCCGCCAACCCCCCAGCACTGTTCAACGCGGCAGTCATCAGTGGCTCGTGGCGCCTGTTCTCTGGAAGGGAGAGATGCTCCAGACCCGGGATTTCAAGGGAGCAGAGATTCTGGTGCTGGAGATCAGCGACTGCTCTGCAGCCGCTCCTGGGGACGAAGGACAATTCAATCCTGATTGTGGTGCAGTGACTGCCACCGCACCAGCCAACTGGGCCCCGGGAGAAGCGCTGAGCGCACACCTCCCTGCTTTGGGCCGAGGGGCGCCCCAAGCACGGGCGTGGGGGGAGGCGGGTCCTCCTTTTGAAGAACTCTCCCCTCTGCTTTCTTCTGTTATGAGCCACGGGTCTCTGTGAGGGATCTCCTAGGACAGGAAAGTGATGGAAAGACGTGGACCTCCGATAACTTCGTCTTCTGAAGAGCTGTCTGAAGGTACTAAGGGGTTGAGTGATTTGGAGCAGCCATCATACTAGAGTCGGGCCTCCCTCGTCACACCAGGGTACCGCGCTGATGTAAATGTGTGTGTGCACGCACGCATGCATGTACATATACACCTATGTACGTGTATCTACATCTTCTAAGAGAAATGCCAAGCTCTAGAGTCCCTTTTTTTTTTTTTAAAGTAAGAGAGTTTTATATAAACCCTGGTTTGGGGCTGGGGGAGCAGACTGAATGTGTGTATGCATGAGTATGTGTGTGTGTGTGTGTGTGTGTGTGTGTGTGTGTGTGTGTGAGCATGCATGTGTGTGTGCACCCGGGGTGTCTGAAGCAGGCCTTTCTCACTCTGGTGCCTTCCGCCAAGGCAGTCAGACAAGTCAGGAGCCAGGAGCTGCCTCACCTGAGGGAAGGGTGAGTCAGGGAGGCTGCTGACCGTGTGTCACACTGCTATTTTCGGCCAGAGATTTTTCTCCTCTCCGTACAAGGGCACAGCTGTGGAAAGACAGGCTCCTTCAAAACCTGGCAGGGTCCTGGGAAGTCAGGAAGCATAGGGCACCCAGCCTGGAGTGGGGAAGGGTATGACTCAAGCCACACAGGTAGGAAGTGGCAGAGCTGAATCTGACCCCAGATCCTAACTCCAAAGCCAGCCCTCATTCTACTGTAGGATAATGCCATAACCCCAATCAGGAAAACACTGGCTCGCTCCCAGGAGTTGAGACTCTCATTCCCTAGGGTCAAAAGCTCTGCTACTGAGAACATTTGAGAAGGCCCCTTACTCCTGGCACCTTCAACCCTCTCTTCACAGCCCCTCCCCGGCCACATCTATGGAACCACAAGGGCAGGGTCGGTATTTCTGGTTCATAGTGGTAGAACATGTAGGATAGGGAAGAAAGGAGGCTCGAATCTGGAGGCTCAGGTGAGTCTGTGCTTGGCCACTCAGGGGCCAAGTTCCTTCCTCATTCTGGCCTGCCTCAGTTACTCCCACCCCCAACCCCTGTGCAATGGGGGACTGAACTAAACAGCACCCCCCCCCCAACTTGACCACTCTCTGAGTCTTAAGAAACCAATTAGTTGGACCTAATCAAGGCCATTCCTCAAAGCACACAGTGCTAGTCCCACAGCTCAGTCACAGGCCCTGGAGTTGAGTCCTTGCTCTAAGCCTTCCTGGTCTTATGACCCTGGGCAAGCCACTTAACCTTTACACCTTAGTGCCCTCAACTGAAAACATGGAAGCAGCTATGATCCCACTCTCTGCCTCAGAATGGTGCTGTGGAAAGAACTCAGTAAGTCTTAGGGAGCCAGGAAAATGAGTGTGTGGGACAGCTGGAGTTAAGGGACGGGAAGTCCGGCTTCGCGACGTTGCCCAGGCTTTTTGAGACATACTCCAGGAATGACTCAGTAGCCTACGGATTCCCGAAGACGCGCTTCTTAAGTGGGGATCTGGGTGGTCGCAGAGGGGGACGCTGGGGGACGGGAAGTGGACAGAGGCGTGGGGCATAAAGTCCGCTGCCCACCCCCACCCTCACTAAGAGCGTATCAGCGGTAAAATGCTCCATAAGGGGGCGCTGCGAACGCCCAATCGCTCTGGTGGTTCCTGGGAAACGTAGTCTGGGCATGTCTCACAAAGGCATTAATAATGATGCTTCAGAGGTTGGAGAGGCCGGGTTGGGTGCCTTGGGCCATTAAAGGGATGCAGAAGACAATCTCACAGACTCTTTATGAAAAATCTCCTTATGGCCCCCTAGCCAGTCCTAGGGTGCAACCCTATGACGTCACTCGTCTGTGGCCTGGTCCAGATGTCTGTATCCCTGCAGCAGCAGCTTGCTTTTCCTGTAGGTGTAGGCCCTGATCCGAGAGGAAAAAGAAGCCCATTTGTCAGAAGGGGACTCCAGCTTCGCCCTGCCCCACAGCAAGCCCCTTTTCCCTTCCCGGTAAAGGTTCGCCCTAAAGGCTACAACACCAGCCTCGGAGGAAGGGAGAGTTCAGCCCATCACATGGAGCGAATGCTCTGTGACGCCAGAGGTTGTTGGGAACATTCTTTGGAGCCTGGACTTCTAGTCCCTGCCTTTCGTTACCCTCAGAGGGAATCCAGCCTATCAGGAGCAGAAGTTTGCATGACAGTAGTCGCTAGGTAGATCGTGAGCCTGAGGTACCCGTGTATCAGCAAGCATCCTAGCATACCCAGGACAACTGCTAGCACAGGTTCTCAGAGCTGCTTTTCTAAAGGAAAGCAACTCAAAATGGGTTAACAATCTTTCTTTAATTAAACAAACATATCATTTACCTGATTCAGGGGGAAAAGTCAGCACCCTGAACTCCAGAGAATACAAACACAAGTTACAAACACAAGTTACAAGTAGACCAAGAAACACATCAGCAGATGGGCTTCCAATCATCTGATCATCACCTCCATTACCTAGTCAGTTACCAGAGAGGGAAGCACCAACATCTGGGTTTGTCATAAGGGGGGTGGGGGCTCAACAGCTTCCCAGACTCTCATCTGGCCAAATCACACAACTCTTGTCAAAGTGAACCCCCCAAAGCAAACCTCACATCAGGGCGTGTATATAGGCTTCTCCTGGGTCAGCCCTCTTGACCCGCTGTCCAATTACAAAGTAACAAGGTGTGGCCATTCCCAAAAAACAAGCCTCCCGCCTCGGGCTCCACGTGACTACCAAATCAGGGAACATTCTGGGAGCCACTTAGGCAAAGGGGCTAGGGGCAGGAAAGAGCTTCAGATTCCCATTACATCCCGACACACCTACAGCCACACAGTCTACCCTTCGTTGTGAGGAAAAGGCCAGGAAGAGTGAGAGACAGAGAGAATAGACAGTGACTGGGTTGAGAGCCTTCTTCCCACAGCAATGTAGTTTCGGGAGGCGTCTCCTTCGGAGCGCCTAGTCTGAACTACATGTCCCATGATGCTCTGGGAACGGAGAGCCGCCTCCATTGGCCAGAGGATCTCCCGGGAATAGAGAGGGGCAGGCCGTCCTATTGCGGCCCCTCGGGGCCCCCGAATTGGGAGGAAGAAAGTCAGAGTTGGAAATCGGGCGAATTTTCCCTTCTAGAGGAATGCAGGCTCCTTCTCCACGGGGGCGGGGGTGGGGGTGGGGTTGGGGGGTGGGGGAGATCTCCTAGAGGCTGTCTAGACCCGCTAGGGGGCGCTGTGGTGCACATAGCGCCTGCCTAGAGCAGGGAAGCCCTGAGTTTGAAGCCCTGCGAGTCACGTCACCGCGTTTGCCTCAGTTTCCTCATCTGTAAAATGAGCTTGGAAAAGGAAATGGCCAGCCACTCCCGTATCTTTCCTAAGATGTTTTCTTAGACCCCTTTGGGGTCACAGAGAGTCCGATGGAACTCAATCTGAAGCTGAAGTGATAACCTGGAGAAGGGCGCTGATGACGGGTGGACCTCAGGAAACTGGACCCCGTGGCGAACACACAAGTGCCTCTGAGGCTTGGACAGGATCGTGTGCCTCAGTGGACCTGGCCCTTGCCTCCGCTGTGCTCACGGGACAGGCAGGAGAGCCAGCGCGGCTCCCCTTGTCAAGAAGGGCTGCTGCTGCTGAGAGGGGGTTGTCCCTGCTGAGAGCGGGCGAGGCTGAGAACCACTGCCTATTGCCGTCCTTTGGTGACTTAGAAGATGAATTAGCATCGTCCCGGGGCTCGGAAGTCAGGGAAGAAAGCCTCTCAGCCAGCTATGAGAAGGGGGAAGCAGAAAGAAATAAGCCTTTCCATTGTACCTACTAGATGCCAGGCACTTGCACTAAGCATTTTTGCAACAAGAGGGTTCAATGGCCGGATTTCAGAAGAGCAGAGAGCAACCAGCAACAATGTATCACTTGAGTGCTCTACCAGGAACTCCAGCCAGGGGGCAGAGTCTGGCCAAAGAAGCTCCGAGTCCGCTGAAACCCTGACATAGTCAGACCTCTCCCCAGCATTTGGAAGGCAGGCAACGCACCCAAAGTAGCCCAGACGGCGTTCGGGGTCCTGAAAACACAGGAGAACGGCTCACTTGTCCTCCCTTAAGGAGTCAGACATGCTCTACAATCCGGAGTGAAAGAACAGAGAGAGTCTATCGAGCAGGTTCCAAGGGGTCAGACAGCAAACAGATAACAGACAGAGCCTGCTGCATGCCAGGCACAGTGCTGAGGACTGGGGCAGCCAAGGAAAGTAGAAGACAGTCCCTGTTCTCAGGAGCTCACAGTCTCGTGGGGAAGCCAACCTACAAAGCGCTAGCATTCAGAGGCATTAGGACAGACTCCCGTAGAAGGTAGGATTTCACGTGACACTTGAAGCCAGGAGGAGATGGAGATGAGGGATGAGCATTCCAGCCTGTGAGGATGCCTGGACTATCTTGTTTAAGGAGCAGCCAGGTAGTGTTACTAATTCACAGGATACACGGGGGAGGATGGTGTATGGGGTGAGAAAACTGGAGAGATGATTGGGGCATGGGGTGGGGGGCACAGCCTGCAGGTCAGGAAAGGCTTTGGAGGACAGAGAATTTTCTGTTTGGTCCTAAAGGAGATGTTAAACTACAGGAACATATTGAGTATTTGACTGGGGGGCAGGCAAGGTGTGATGTGGCCAGCCCTGTACTTGAGGAATATTCATTTGGCAGCTGAGGGAAGGATGGGCTGGTGTGGGGGGAGACTCTGAGCAGACCTACCGCCCAATGGCTACTGTCATGGCACAGATGTGAGGTGATGAGGGTGTGCACCAGGGTGGGGCAGTGCCAGAGGGGAGAAGGGGACATATTGGAAAGGTGGTGGAGAAAGTGAGAGAAGTCAAGAATCCCCCTTAGCCTGCCAGCCTGGGTGACTGGGAGGATGGTGGGAAGAAGAGAGGGTTTGAGGGAAAGATGATGAGTTCCATTTTAGATAAGGTTTGTTACGGTTTTGGGGGGTCAGGCTGTATAGGTTTCACCTATACCCTTCCTCAACAGGCTTCGGGCATCCCCGGCTCCTGGCTTCTGCTTACTCTAGGAGAAACAGCTGCACAGAAAGCTTAGGACTCAGGACTTGATTCTAGCTACACTCTCTAAGCTTGGCGTAACTGGAACTCTCTCTTCTTCAGAACACAACACTTGCTTCCAGCTACTTTCTCTAAGCTTGGCCCTTCTGCCTCCAGGTAGCCTGTATTTAAGTCCTTTCTCCAGGGCCCCTTAGGGCCCCTCCCCTGGCCTTGCCCTCGCCACAGCGAGCCAATCGTGCATCACCCCACGGAGATGCATGGAGAGATAATCCTGCTTATTGCAAACAGGTGCAACCTTCGCATTCTGCCCCCAGGTGATCACGGGCCTCCTGTTAGCTGAGGACCGGTTCAACCCATTACCAACAAGAGCCCCAACATCTCCCTTCTCTTGTTTTGCGGGTGACCGCCTAGGGGGAGGAGATCAGCTTTAAGATGTTCAATTACTTCTTCTAAATACAATTTTTCCAAGCTATAACTTTCCCTAACAGTACCAGGATTCTTTTTCCCTTTCACCTCAAATTTCCCTTTACTAAGCTATATTTTCTGCTTTTCCCAGCTATATTTCACTCCTTTTTCCATTTTATTTCACTTTACCCAGCCATATTTTCTGCTTTTCCCAGCTATATTTCACTCTTTTTTCCCTTTTATTTCACTTTACCCAGCCATAGACTTTTCTGGCATATACGTCTATGTCACTAAGTTTCATAGTGGGCAGGCTAAATGACTGCACCTTCTTCCTCAACAGGCTTCTTGCTACTGTAGCAAGGCTGTACAGCTCTTCTGACCCCTACCCTTCCTACTTTCAAGTCCCTACACGTTGAGCGCCATCTGCTATGGTTTTGGGGGGTCAGGTTGTATAGGTTTCACCTATACCCTTCCTCAACAGGCTTCCTCAACATGCTACACAGGACCTAGCTCTTCACTCTGCACCATGCCATGACTGATTCCTTTATCGACTCTACATTCCAGTTGGGAGTGCGTTGGGGCATACTGAGGCATGGAATTCTTTGAATGATGGTTACCTGTGCCTATTTGTGCTTATTAATGAATAATTATAGTGGCTACAGATATTGCAGTGTGCTACGTGTAATTTTGCAGGATTGCACGTTTTTTTTCCTCTGGTGATGAAGACAGCAAGGAACCTCACTGGAGAACTGCTGTATTCCTACGATGCCAGCAGGGTCAAGGCGATGCCCCCAGGAGAGTGGCTCGAACTCCCTGACCCATGGTGCTTTACCATCACAGAGGTGTGCAGGAGCTGGCTCGAGCCATTACACCTTAGAAACAGGCAAACAGCTAGGTAGCACTACAGTGCACAGAGCCCAGGACCTGGAGTCAGGAATCTTACTGAGGATAGATCCGGCCTCAGGCACTTCCTGGTTGTGAGACCCTGGGCAACTCACTTCACCCTGTTTGCCTCGGTTTCCTCATCTGTAAAATGCTTTGGAGAAGGAAATGGCCAACCACTCCAGTACCTTTGCCAAGAAAACCCCCAAAGGGGTCGCAGAGTGTTGATCATGACTGAACAACCACAGATCGAGGCTTGATTTGTTCTGTTTGCTAGTCTGGACTGAAGTGATGGAGAAAACGTGGATGATGCAGGAGAAATGTAAGGGTGTCTCGTGGGTACAAGTCTTTGAAGACCTGGCTGTCAATCGTTTGCCAGCATACTACTGGCCCTAACAAGGGCAGACAAGTGCTAAAGCTGAGAGGTAAGACAGCTGAACAGAAGAGAGAGGCTACAGAGAACACAGAGCCACAGAAGAAATGGCTGCGCGAGGGTTTGTTTGCCTGTAACGACCAACTAAATGCAGACCTGCCTTCCTGAGAAAGTCAGTGTGGAGGCGGCAGCCGGGGAGGGGTTCAAGCCATGGACAGAAGCCACCGGGACACTTTCCACGACTGTCCAAGCACAGCAGGGATGTTGGAGGGCCAGTGCAGCCCCAAGAACTGGAGCCACGGCCCTTCCCATCCTCTATGAGTGATGGCCAACAAGCCTCCCTTTGTGGAGGAAGTACCGGAGGTGCTGCAGGGGATGTGGCTGCAGCGCTCTGAGGGCACAGTGCCTGGAGAGACACCGAACTCCCTTCTCAGGGGATGGAGCCTGGATGAGGAAATGAGGAGGGCGGTGCTGTCTGCTGCTTGATGTATTTATTGATGAGTGTAATCCAGCCTTTCTCGATTTCTCCACTGTGCACCTATCACCTTGTTAAGTAAAAGGCTTTGGTCTTTTCAGGAGTGAGGGCACAAAGCATTCTTGTTGGACAAGAAGGGACTTGGAATCCCAAACCACGCTGATGGAGGGAGAGGGTGATGATTTGGGGTGCCTGCTACCACATAATAAGAGCCAGAGATGGCTAGAGATGTGCAGAAAAGAGACAGGGATAGAAAGAGGAATGAGGAAAGATAGAGATGGATGGGGGCCAGTGAGCGACACCGAGAGTCAGAGAGAGATGGGGAAAGAAGACCATGGGAAGAATTCAGACAAGCCAACTCTGGTAAAGGAGATGCTGGGAAGGGAAGGCTCAGAGTCAGAAAGGGAACCAAAGTCAGAGACAAAGGGTGAGAAGGAGATGGAGAGACAGGCACACAGAGAACACTGGAGAAACAACGAGTCAAAGCCTCATGCGTTTCCTCTCCCTGCTCCAGTCTGGAAAGGCGTCTCTGGTTCCTGTGGACACTGGGCCAGGGCATGGCTGCAGGGCATCCCGAGATTTACATCCTGGGAAGGTCGGCTGTATATGCCATTTAGGACTCCATCTGGGAGGAATGTGACAGCAGGGCCCAAAAAGAGTTGGAAGAAATCTCCAAGGTTCAATGCAGCCTATGTCTGAATAAAAATCCTCTTCATCTAGGTGCTGTTTGAATCCTCCCATGGTAGGGAAGTGGTGGCCTCCTGGGGCAGCCCTTCCCATGGGCAGATTGTTCCAGTTTTCTGGAATGCTCTTCCTGACATCAAGCCTCAATAATTTCTGCTCCTTGCATTTATTGCTGGGATTGAGGCTCTTAGGGATTAGAACAAGCTTCATTCCTGTTGTTAGATGAGACAATAGACAGAGGACTGGACCCAAAGTCTAGTAGATGAGTTCAGATTCAGCCTCAGCCACCCTGGGCAAGTCACTTGACCTCTCTCTGAGTTCTGTCATCTATAAAATGGGATAACAGCACCTAGTTCCCAGGGCTGTTGTAAGGATAAAATGAGATGATATTTTTAAAGTTCTTTGCCAGTGTTGGAGCACTCATTATTATCTTAATTATTATGTTCCACAGGACAGTACTAATACTTTCACACAGCTCATATGTCCCCATCTCCTAAAATACTGTATGACAACTGGACAGGGGACTGGGGTCTCTTTAAAAGAAGGTAGTCTGTATGAGATCAGATGGATCTGAGATAATGGTTGCCATGGGCATAAGTGCATATATGTGTGTGTGTGTGTGTGTGTGTGTGTGTGTGTGTGTGTGTGTGTTTGGAAGTGGTGTGGCCAAACGACAGAGTGGGAGAGAGCTGGTCTCTGAGCCAGCTCCAGTTCCCACTGGGATCCTTGCACTTCATGCAGCCTCTCAGCACTCCAGGCAATCTTTCTGACTCAGGATTGTAAAGAAGATGCACTATGTCAACGGAATCAAAAGTCTAGTTGGGCCATCCAACTAAGCTATGAATCAGGAGAGATGTGAACTGAGACTTGTCATCAAAGAGAAGATGAAATAGTGGGGGGGGGGGAATGGAGCTGACAGGAAGCCTGAGGACTTGTGGGGGAGGGGGTGCCATGGAAAGACCCTCACCCCTAAGTGTGATCCCACCACTACATAACTGAGTGTTCTTCCTGGTTCACACTGAGGCCAGACAGGACACAAGATGGTGGAAGGGAATGAGTGACGCAGAGGCATTCTAGCAGAACAGGAATTCCAGAAGGCCATCAAAAGCTATTCATCACAAGAGCTCTACCCGCCCAAGCAGATTAAGTCGATTATGTGTGGGTGTGATGAAACTGGGATTCACTCAGCACGAGAAGCTTGGAGCTGTCACTTGTGTGGAGAGCTCGCATTTCACACCCATTCATTGGAATAGTAGGCAAAGCCTCATTATTTAAATTGCTACACGCCCAGTACTTCTTTGTGGGGAGATCATCCTTCCCAGATGAGATCAGCCGATGCTTGGCTCAAGTCTCTCCCCATTCCAGCTCCTGCTCTCATCCAAGGGACTGCCATGTCCAGACTCCTCGCTCAAACACCTCAGCCTCTCTGTTTCTTCCTCCATTCAGTTCCCGTAACCACCTCCTCTGCCCCACCTCACCAACGGGCATGATCAGTCATATCTTGGACCCTAACATTCGGCCCCTGTGGGCCAAATGGCAAACCACTCGAACATCTTTGCCAAGAAAGGGGTGGGGGGGTCACAAAGATTCGCATGTGACTGAAAAACAGCTGGGCAGCAGCCAAGCTCCTCTTTTAAGAAAACGATCTCGGAAATCCCTTCACCGGATCAGGGATTTCTGTCATTCCTTCCCCGCCTCTGCCTTATAACCTCTAGCCCTGCTCGTACTCAATGGGACCTCTAATCCCCCAGCCTTGGTACTTGCCCTGCACCGGCTCCACTCTCCTCCTTTCCCAGGCTCAACCCCTTGGCCAGACAGTCCAACGCTATCCTCCCCTTCCCTCTAGAATCTTGTCGCCTTTCCCAGCTGCCCATCACTCCTTGCCAAACACCGACCCGGAATTATCACCACCCTCTTTCACCTTTGCTCCTGCTCCTATGCTGGTAGAAGTCAGGAAGCTGGGCTGATTACCTGCCACCACCAGGGAGGTGCCTGGCCACCGCTCACCAGGACCACTGAGGCAGCCTTTATTTGTTCTCACTGAGTCTAGTCTTTCCTCCATACAAAGCAGCTTCTCTGTAGCTGCTGGAGGGATGGTGCTATTACAGAGCAGGTCTGGCCATGCCATTCGCTGCCTCCTCAGAAGCCTCCCGAGGCCCCTGTTGCCTCTAGAACCAAATAGAAAGTCCTCGCTCATTAGAACCTGGTCCCTGCCTGGTCCCCGCCAGCAGACTGACCTGCTCTTTCTAGCCCATAGCCGTCCAGTTCCCATCTCCATACCTTCGCACTGACTGTGCCGTGTGCCTGAAATACCCTCCCTCCTCACCTTTGCCTCTTGGAATCCCTGGCTTCCTTCGAGACTGGGTTCGAAGGCTGGCTTGTACAGGATGCCTTTCCTGTCCCCCTTCCCAACCCACCCCTGCTGCCAACCCCTTCCTCTTCAAGGTTACCATTCATTCCCCTCTGTTGGTATCTAGTAGGCACCTAAATCATTTACATATTATTTTCTTCCTTAGAGTAGCAGATCCTTGAAGGCAGGGACTAGTTTTACCTTTCTTTGCTTGTGTCCTCACCATGTCACGTGGTGCCTGGTGTTTAGTAAATGCTTGTGGACAGATTGGAGTAGCCCCACGGTAATTGTTAGGGGTTTTCCAGGGAAGTTTGCAGTTTGCCTCCGTAGCTCCCTTCCATCCCGGCAGAACAGATCTTAGCCTTCCTTCTTCCAAGGGACAGCCACAGAGACAGTCCACGTGCCCTGCCGACTCATGTTTTACCCCACGGGTGAAAACCCCCAGCCCCTTCCGCCTCTCCTCGCATGGAAGGATCTGGACGCTCTGCCCTTCTCCTCTGGTGCATTGGCACTAAACCAGAAGTGTCTGAGCAAGGTAGCCTAGGCAGGAGCACGGGCGCTGATCCCTGCTCAGCCTCTCTAGCCTTCACGGAGTGTCCACATTTGCTTTCTTTGCTGCCTCAGCCCATTGTGGACCAAGTGGAAACCCCAGACTTGGTCAGACCAACTGCTAGCCAGCAAGGCCTCTCTTATCAGGCACTTGAGAAACTGACCTTTCCAACTTCAGCTCACAGTATGACAGGGATGCAGGTCTTATCAGATTCAGCCCAGGGGTCTAGCCAGGGAAGAGCTCCTCGAACCCTGTCTTCCAGCTGTTCCTTCCAGCTTTTCCTCATCTGCAAATGACATGTATACCGTCCATGACTTAATCCAAGCCTTTAATAAAAATATTAGGTAGTCCAGGGCCAAACACAAATCTTTGGGGCACTCCACAAGAAACCTCTCAAATAGACGTCAAATCATTCCTTCAACTTTTGGTTCAGGTTTCCGCCCATGCCAAAGCCCTCTGTCATAGTCTAGCCTACCTCTCTTCCACAGGACTAGCATGAGCAGCTTTGCAACATTCTTCTCTTTGGAGGTGGATGGCATTCTTCAGCATGAGACCTTTAGAACTGTCTTTGTCCTGACCAGAGTAGCCAAGTCTTTTACCCAATATTCAATCCAACATACATTTGTACAGTATTGGTATTAATATGTACAATGTTCTACTGGTTCTGCTCACTTCACTTGGCATCAATTCATATAGGTCTTCCTGGATTTTTCTAAAACCATCACCTCCATAATTTCTTATAACACCACAGTATTCCATCCCAATCATCTACCACAACTTGTTCAGCCATTCCTCAGCATGAATTATCCTTCCCTAAAGTCATGGTGCACTTTGGTGATCACTGCTCTCTCTCTCTGAGGTTCCACTAACCTTATCCTTTTAATAATAGGCTCTAGAATTTTGACAAAAGAGATCCAGTTCTCTGGCCTAGAGTTTGCAGGCTCCTTTCTCTGTGATGGAGCCACTTACCCTTCCATGGCCCTGTGATGCCTCTGCCCCTCCACAACTTTTCAAACATAGCTATCTCCAGGTATCTTCAGATATCCCACCCTCCAGCTCTGGGAGTCTCCTGGGGTGTCACTGACTTCACTCCAGAGCAGTTAGGGACCCTCTTAGGGTCTCTTCACTCAGCCTGGTTGGCAGCTGCTTTCAGCCATTCTCATTGGGTCCCCACCAATCCAACTCCTGCTCTCCTTGGCAGAGGAAGCCAGAAGAATGGGGCAGCCCTCTCTCCACCCTGCTGTGGTTCCTTCGGCCTCAACAGAGGGCCTGCTGCTCGCTTCTCTGATCCCTTTCTTGCTCACATTTCTCTGGTCTTCTTTGTTAACTTCAACTCATTCTGCATTTCAGTGAGACCATATTTCTGAATTTATTCTGTAAGTGGCCCTTGCAGACTTCCATCTTGTGCACCTAATTTTTAAAACTACAAGAGTTTCTAAACTATAGAGAGATAAGCTCCTCATTCCTCCACATTGGCATCTTTATGCCAATCAACCAGTCAATTAACAAACATTTTTGAAGCACCTATTTTGTTCCAGACGCTGTACTAAGTTCACCCCTCCCTTTTCTTCCTAATTGAAACAGTCTCTGTGTCTTCAGGATTTATTCTTGAGAATTTCCCCTTCCCTTTGGATGGGTTTCCCCTTTAGAGTCATAAACCACAGGAGCCTACCTCTCCTTTGTCTGGGCGCTGGGAGATGGGCTCTCCCAAGATCTAGGGTGTACTAGGATTATCCCTGATTTTCTCCCCAACACAGTTCTAAAATGGAGTAATCACATATTGCTAAGTTTCCTGTCATTTCTACCCTAGCAACCCAAAAATAAAGGCAGAATGGCCTGATAGAATTGTGGTCTTGGAGTCAGGATTGGGGATTTGAATTCTGCTTCTAATACTAAGAGCTGTGTGACCATGAGCAAATCACTTAACCTCTCTGAGCTCCAATTTCCCCATCTACATAATGGGGACCTAGCTCAAAGGATGATTGTGAGGGTCAAAAGAAATGGTGCATGTAAAAGTGTCTCACAAACCCTCGAGAAGAATGTGGGGCTCAGTGCCCCATTTGCCCTCTATTTTGCTTTCCCCTGAGAACCAAGAGATAATTGAGAAGAGATTGGCAGAGCTGCTGCTGATGCTCCCGGTGTAAGTGGGTGATTCCTCTACCACCACCTCCTCTCCTCTACGATTGAGATCAGAAGTCAGAGGACAGAATAAGGTGAGATGATCTGTATGCTCCGGGTCCAGTCTCCCCACCCCTGACACTGCCATCTAGACTTCCAGAAGAGAAGAGCTCATCCCACCCCCCCAGCAGCTCTACCCAGAAACTCTTCAGATCCCATTTGACTGCTGAGCTGATCCAAAGCTAATCCATGCTCCCAAGACAGGGAAGCAAAGACCTTCCCCGACTTCCCTCTTTAGTCCATAAGTCTGGGGTGGAGCATGAAGCCCTTCTGCTCCTTCCTTTCCACAAGCTAAGGGGTGGCTGTGGTCAAAATGACCTTCTGTCTGCCTTTGACTATCTGAGGAAAAAGAGGAGCGCTTCCACGTGGCTGGAGTTAAAGGTCTCCACGCTGGAGCATGTGAGACAGGCTCTTTCTCACCTCATTCTGTTTGTAAGAGCCCATGAGATTGGACCCCTGACAAGTGATCATCCTGATAGTGGAGCTGTGGAGGCCATAGTGGGGTGGGGGGGAGCTAGATAGAGATGGCAGATTTTTTATGTTACTACTTTGAGTCCTATTTCATTCTACCCCCTAGATTCAGGTAGGACCTGGTCAGCAAGGGAGCGTTTAACCAAAGTCGCTTTAGAGAGATTGTTACCAAACATGCGGGCTATGAGCAGACTAGGCTTTGAAGACTGATTACCCTCTGGTGGCCAGTAAGGATACTGCAGCCTATGGAAAGGGAGAGCCTAATATCAGAAAATCGATAACTGGTCAATTAAGCCCTGCCCTCCAGGCTCAAAGGATAGGCAATTCAGATATTATGCTCAAAACTGTCGGGCTGGACCATTAGCATAGTGATAAGTATAGATTGTCTTTCTAGAGAGTCAAGAGGCATTGCTTGGGCCACAGAATCCAAGGCCCTTGTACAGAGTCAGGATCCCAGCTAAGCAAATATTAGCTGTGGCTTTTGTTCTAATAAACAGACAAGGTCAGGGAGTGGATGGCTTTGGGGACAAATGCCCCCGAGGGATCGAAGTTACACGTCTCCATGTGCTCTGGGCAGTTCCCTGGGACTGACCTACAAAGGCACAAACTTCATCACTGAGCCTTCTGCATGGTCCTTGACTCTTCCACTTTTGGAGGAGGAATCACGGACAAGGTGAGGCAAAAACCTGTTATGGGCTCGAGTCCACAGCTCTCTGGCCCATCAAAGGCCCTGCGGTACTGGGCTTGGAATCCATTTTTCATCCTGTCTAGGTAACCCAAGGTATGCAACGGTGACAATGTCACTTTTGTTTCTGCCATTGACCCATGGTCTCTATCACCCCAAGCCCTCCATGGGGGTTTCTGGATACCCTCACACACACACACAGACACACACACACACACACACACACACACACACACACCTCTTCTAAGAGCCCCTTGCCCCCTTTTGCCCCTCCCAATGCTTTGGAACAAGATATGCCCTTTGGAACCACATGCCCATCTTAGGCCATTGTGCCCCTGGTATCAGATGTGCCTCCTAGCACCAACCTCCTGGCTCCCTACTCATACTTTGGGTGTTTGTATTTGGACATCTAAGGCCAAAGGCCACGGCTGGACTCGTGGTTCCATCTTCTAAAAATTCCATGTCTCTACCGCTATTCTTCCTACACTGCAGCTACCGCTGTGTGGAGAGTCCATCTCAGTGGGCATACAAAGGCAGTTTTCTTCGCCCCCCCCCCATTCTTTTCAGTTGAAAGGCCTTTTGATTGGATTTTACAAGACACCAAGTAAGTGCATTATCACATGGAAGGTTGGGGCCAGAAGAAACCTTAAAATGTAGAATATCAGAGATGGGAGGAACCTCAGAAAGGAGAATGTCGGTGCTCAGTGGGGGCTTTGACCATGGGATGTCAAGATTGAAAGGGACCTTAGAATATAGAAAGTCAAAACTGGGAGGGGCCCTAGGACCCAGAATGTCCTGTCTGGGATGGGGGGGGGGTTGAGTCTTAGGACATGGGATGTCCTAAGAGCTGGGAGGGACACAGCACATGACTTTCACAAAGTCCTGTGTTAGTGTTAGGGATACAAAGATTCAAAAGGGTAACCCCTGCCCTTGAGGCCCTTACATTCTCCTAGCAAGACGTGACACAGGGACAGACAAGTATAAGGCTAGGAAGAAGAGAGGACACAAGGAAAGGCCACGACACAGAGGTCTAGGATGCTGTCAGGAGGGACCTGAGAGCAGAGAGTGCAGGACACGAGCGCTGGGAAGCCCCTTAGAGATGTTGTGCTGGGTCACTTCAGTCAGGTCTGATTCCTCTGGGACTCCTTTTGGGGGGGTTTCTTGGCAAAGATCCTAGAGCACTTCACCATTTCCTTCTTCAGTTCATTTTACAGATGAGGAAACTGAGGCAAATAGGGTGAAGTGACTTACCTAGGGTCACACAACCAATAAGTGTCTGAGACCAGATTTGAACTCAGGTCCTGACTCTAGGGTGCTCTATCCTCTGCACCATCTAGCTGTACCACCTCAGAGATAATGCAGTCCAACTGCTTTGTTGAGAAAGCAGAAGCCCAAAGAGGGGAAGGGACTTACCCCACATCATGCAGTAGTTCAGAGTCCTAGAACACTGGAACTAGAAGAGAATGCCAATGTCCAAACCCCCTCATTTTAGAGACGAATAGGGAATAATGGCAGAGACAGAGTGAGAGAGAGAGACATAGACAGAGAGAGAGAGACAGAGACAGAGAGAGACATGAGACAGAGAGACAGAGAGAGAGTGGGAGAGAGAGACATGGAGGGAGGGAGAGAGAGAGAGAGAGAGAGAGAGAGAGAGAGAGAGAGAGAGAGAGAGAGAGAGAGAGAGAGAAACATGGAGAGGGAGACAGAGACAGAGACAGAGAGAAACAGAGAGCCAGAGACAGAGAGAGGGAGAGGGCTGCAGACACAGAGCTCCTCAGAGATACACAGAAACTTGAATTACACAATGTTGGTGCCAGAAGGGACCACAGAGACCAAGACTGGACCCCATCAGGGTTCGAGGGTGAAACCTCAAAGCAGGAAGTGGCTTCCCCAGAAGCACACTGCTAGTCTAAGGACTGACCAGGGGAGGAAAGGTAGTGTTGGTGTGAAGTAGAAAAACTCACGTGATGGCAAGGACCCCAAAAGTGACGACCCCCAGGCACACCACCATGATCCTGGCTGTCCTGATCCTGTCCCTCACCGGGATTCCCTGGAGTTCATAGCGAAGGGCAAGCCGAGGCTGGCGGTCCGCTGCCGGTGGAGGCGAGTCAAGAAGGAGAGTAGGAAGAGGCAGTGGGTAGACGCACATCTGTGCGCTTCCCCTCCACATCTGTGGGTCTCTGGGTCTCCAGGTGTGCTCTTACACTCTCCGGCTCTCTGCAGACATCCCTTCTGTCTTTGTGTCTTTCTTTGGGGCTCCCTACCCTGTCCCCCAGTTGGACCTACCTCTTCCTTGTCAATCCTACCCCCAGACCCCGGGGTCACCCTTTCCTCTGGGGGGACCTTCTGCTCACCAAAGCATATTGTTGGATTCAGACATCTCGCATAGACACGGGTACAGTGAAGACAGTCAAGGACCTGGGAACCCATGTGGTCTGGAGAAGATGAAAGGGGTCAGAGATTGCCAGTGAGACAGAGAGTGAAAGAAGGACGGAAGGGGGAGGCTGGTGGATGGGGCATGGGCACAGCCAGACAAGGTTTAATAGAGAGGAGGCAGGACTAAGGGAAGCCAGAGAGAGGCAGATGCTAAGGAGAAGGGGAGCTCGAAGGAGACAGAGAAAGATGGGGGTAGAGTGGGGGAGGCTAAGAGAAATCCACAGAGCTGGGGATTCAGAAAAGGGGAAGACAGGGAGCCAGAGCCAGAAGGCTCTGGAGAAAGGTGGATAGTAAGGATGAGGAAGAGCTGGAGAGATGCACGGGACATGAAGAGAGGGCAGGCACATGGGTCAGGACAGAAATGGTGGGGAGACTGAGCAAAGTGGAAGAAAGACAGTGGTGAAAAGAACTGTTGACAGACAAAAGATGCTAAAAGAAGAATGAGAGAGAGAGAGACAGAGGGAGAGAGACAGAGAGAGAGAGAGAGGGGGGGGGGAGGGAGAGAGAGAGAGAGAGGAGGGAGGGAGGGAGGGGGAGAGGAGAGGGAGGCAGAGTGAGGGAAAAGGAGACTCAAAGGCAGAATCCTGAAAGGCCATTGGACACAAAGGGGGGAATGGAGGAGCAGGTGCCAGGAACTGTTTTCTGTTTTTTCAGGAGGAGAAGGACAAGGAAGCCAGGCATGGGCGACACTGAGGGGGAACAGAACCAGACCCCGGAGGCAGGACGGCTGGGTGGGGGTTGGGACAGGCAGAAAATGGAGGGAGAAGCCAGGGATGAGAGGCACCACAGGGGAAGGGGAAGATAGGGCGAGAGAATGAGCGGGGCAGACACGGAGGGTTTGCGGGGGGGAGGGGGGGGACAGGGGGGGAAGGACTAAAGGAGAGGGCTGAGGTGGGTGGGGGCAGATGGCTGTGCAGAGAATGAGGGAGATGGAAGAAAGAGCAGGGTGGAAGAGAGAGGGAGGGGAAGGCCATGTGAAGGGCAGGGCAGAGAAGAGCCCTGCCACCAGGACAGAGGGAGGGTGGACTGCCCTCGAACCCCAGACTCACCTTCCCTGCTCAAAGGCTTCAGGGATGGAGGATGGAGACAGCGGGGGATTCAGGGTGGGTGGAGCCAGGGACAGGTTGGGAACCTAAGGAGCAAAGTGGGCTCCCAGGGAGGGGAGGGAGTGGATGCACTGCATGGAAACAGAAGGGAGGAGTGCCCAGAAAGCATGGCAGGGGTGACTGAGACCAGAAAAGTCATGGTGAGGACTCACGGCAGATGTTGGGGTCACAGGCTACAAGAGAACACAGACTGAGTCACTCTTAAGGGGCTGGGAGCTGTGGGCACAGCATTTCAGGAAGGGCACTGACAGGTGGGAAATGCCCCCAAGGTAGGGAAGGGCCAGCTAGAGAGGAGACCCAGGAGCACCAGATGGGCTCCTGTGTGGAGGAAGGTTCTGGTTGGTTCTGTAGGGTCCTAAGGGGAGAATAGGGACCAAAGGAAGATTCAACATGACGGCCTAAAGCCATCCCACAGTGTGCTATGGCACAGGACCCTCAATGCTAGTCTCACAGCCGTGACAACTGGCAGGGAACAGGGAGGGGAGTCTTAATCAGGAGATGTTCTCTGCCATCACTGGGACTCATGGGGAGTAGAGGGGATGAAGGGGAGGCAGGTTGAGGGGGGAGCAGATGTGGCACCTTTTTGCTGGTGTTCTTTCAGAGCCCTCTTCAATGACTTCATTATCTCCCCCCGAACCCTCACCAACTTGTCCAGCAACGGCCCATCTGTAAAATGAGATTTGTGGGGGAACTTGGCCCAGACGCTCCCTTCACCTTTCCCACCTCCCAGCAGATCAGAGAGAAACAGACCTGACTGGGAGGAGGAGGTGTGGCCCAAGGGTCAGACCACGAACTGTCAGCCCAGGAAGAATCCTAGGGATCACCTTACACAGGAGACAGGGAGGCCCAGAGAATGGCACATGTGTCATAGGGAGCAGACCAGGACCGGGGTCCGGCTCTGCCGCCTGACTGTGACAGACTTTTCCCACCAAAGTGACCCATCGAGGTACCTCTCCCCTTTAACCGCACTCTCACCCATTAGGTAGGTTGCCTGGATTTCCTGAATCCTCTTCTGGGCTAGAGCCACCACTGGAGAGAGCTGGCCAAGTCCTAAGGGTGAAAGTGGGGACCATCACCCAGGTGAAGGCAGGCAGTTGCCGGTGCCATCTGAAAGCATGCCCTTCTCTCTCTCCCACATACCCACTCTCCCCATATAAGCTCGGGTGGCATAGTTAGCAAAGAATTCTCTTTCCATGCCCAGCAGCAGGGCCTCAGCTCGGGCCTGAAGTCGTTCATTACGGAAGTTGCGGGCCATGAGGTGCATTCTGGCCTTGACCAAGGCCTGGCGGAAAGGAGCCTCACACTGCAGGCAGGCATGAGTGCCGGGCACCAGCCCCAGCCCCAAGCTCAGACCCAGGAGCAGCTGAAGAAGCCACATTTCTGTGACTTCACACACAGGCTTCTAGAACCTGGCCCTTCAGCTGCCAGCCTGAGCTGCAGACACCTCCCAGTCACTGCAGGTGGCCACTTCTTGGCCTCTTCCTGGGGACTTTTTGTTGCTACTTCTGACTCCATGACCAGGCTTTTTCAATATCCCAAGGTTTTAGGACAGGTGGGACCTTCGAGGCATCTCCATCAAGTTGGACTTGGTTCTTTCCTCATATGTAGGGTCCATGGTGGCACTCCCGAGAGAAAGAGCAGGTTCTCTCAGACAAGCTGACCCAGGTTCAAGGTACTGTGTGAGTCCATACCCAAGAGGCAGAACGATATAGTCCCTTGAGGGCTGGGTTCAAATCTTACCTCAGACTGTAGTTCTATCACACCATATGAGGTACTTCACTCTTCTCATGGGAAAAATGAGATGACCTCAAGGTCCCTTCCTATTCTAAATTTATAAACCCACTCAAAACCATAGCTCATGAGCCCCAATCAGTGAGTTTATTTTTCATAGTGAGCCAGGTGACACCAGTTAAAAGCAAAGGCATTATGACAAGAAAGTAGAGGTCATTCCCTATTACTGTAAAGGATAACACCACCCTCCCAGGCCCTCAGATCCATAACCCCGCAGCCATCTGGGACTCTGCATATCCAAGCGCTGCAGCTCTCTCAGGCCTCCTCTCTCCCCACACTGCCCCCACCCTGGTGTGGGCCTTCCTCCTCTCCACACCCAGGTTACCGCAATAGCCCGCTTGGCACGCCTTGTGCTCCTCGCAGCTCCAAGCATTTCCTTTCGTCGTCTCCGAGGCCCGAAAAGATCTCTCTCCTGCACTTTGACTCCTGACCTCCCTGGCTTCCTTCAAGAACCAACTAAAACCCCACCTCCTACAGGCACCTTCCCTCTGTGAATGACTTCCTACTGATCCTTTACAGAATTTGCTTTTTGTGTATTTGTGTGCCTGTCATGTCTGCCATCAGATGGCAAGCTCCTTGAGGGCATGAACTGTCTTTTGCCTCTTTCTGTGCCCGCTGTACCTGGCATGTAGTAGGTGCCTAATCCATGCTGATCGGTTGAATGAGACTATTTCCCCAACAGCCTAGAGCATCCTCTCCCACTAATGCCCCTGTCTTCCGTGGGAAGAGTGGATGCGTAGTGGAGCCTGGGTGCATGGACAAAGGGCATTTCATTCCTCACCCACAGGCTGCGGGACCTCTTGATAATATTATTATTCTGCTTTTGGCTAGACTTGGGCAGCACGCGGCCTCTGTGGCTGTTTGGTCGCCGCTGCTCCTCTGAAGGTGGTGGATAATCTCTTCCCTGTGCTCACAGTCACAGACGGGCCGGCTCCACTGGGCCTCAGCTTACCAATCGCTTGTTTCTAGGAGGAAGACTAGGTTCTGCCAGCTCCCTTTTAGCTTAACCAATAATAGCTAACCTTTGCATTGTGATTTAAGCCGGACAGAGTACTTTACATATGTGGCTTCATTTGAGTCTCACAGAAAACTTCTGAGGTGGGTGCTATTACTATGGTGAGGAAACCCAGGCTGGGAGAGGCTGAATGACTTGCCTAGAGTGGTGCAGTTAGCAAATGTCTACAGCAGGATTTGAACTCAGGACTTGGCAAGTTCAGTACGCTGCATCCTGTATCACCTGGCTACCTTGCCTCAACAGCTCTGTTGGATAGGCAGGGATCTCTGGTATCTAGTTATCAGATGACAGAAAGACCCTGGGTTGCTTTTCTCCCCCCACAAGAAACTTTCAGTTCCCCCAAAGGACTTTCAGTTCTGAGAGCCTTGATGGTGATAGGGACCAAGCTCTTGGAACACAGCATAGGGAGTGATCTAAGCCACCCCTGACAGCTTCCAGTGCTTTTCTTTACTTTTCTGCTCAGAGGAGGGCCTCTGTCATGAGCCACAATCTGACTCAGGGTTACAAAGTGCTTGCGACTCCTCACAGAACTTCCCTTCCCTCCCCTCCCCTTCCCCTTCCCCCTCCCCCTTCCCCTTCCT
>CM053596.1:2441692-2480249 GCA_028646575.1 Pseudocheirus occidentalis | reverse complement strand
ACATTGTAGTATCTTAGACGTATCCCAGCCTTAGTCTATAGGGAAATTGATTCAACAGTGTGTTTGTACCTTTGCTTCACAAGGTTCATTTTCCTTTGGTCTACTTATTCCCATATTATCCAGAAAACAATGCTCTCAGGTTTGTTTAATCCTTCCTGCAGGAATCTAAACCTTTTACTTGGACATCTAGTTACAAATGTTAACTTTTGCTTTTATGATAACTTCCAAAAATACCACAAAGATTGGCATAGTTAATTCTTGTTCTATATTCCCAATTGGTATATATATATAAAAACCGCAATTAGTAGAAATGAGTTGTCCCCCTTTTAAGGGAGCCAGTTTCAAAGGCTGACTCATGGAAGAAGCTTTTCAAAGTCTGCTGCCCCTCCCCACTTTTTCCTTTCCGTATTCAATTACAAATTCCCCTCTGCCAGAGTAGGCTGAGTTATCTTCCCAGCCACACCCATTCTTAGCTGGGAGGGAGGAATCCCAAAGCTTTCCAGATCCTGTTTGAAAAGGCTGAAGTTTTTTACTTCCCATTCTTGGGCATTGAGGGGGATAGGGTACAGCTTCTGGTGGTCACCCTGAAAATCTTTTAGATAAAGAGAACTTGAAATTTTATAATTTCTTAACAACATTTCAAAATATGATAACTCAATTGTTTTTCAGTAACACAATTATTATGTTCTTACATTTAAATTTCTAAATTCAGAACCCATTTATTCACCAATACAGCGACCTTAATTCAAATAGATGGGTTTTTCAAATTGTTGAATCACCAATTTAAACTTAATTTAATTTCATCCAGTCAATCAATTTATTACTATAAATTTTTTACAATTCAGAAAACTTCAATGAACACAAACACATCACCTTGAGAAAATTAAAACACAAAAAAAGAAATTAGAACATTAAAACAATTGAAAATTAAAAATTGAGTTTACTCAGTTCCAATATTCTTCTCCCCTCCTCTTTTATTTCCTTTTTTTTTTCACATGGGGGAGAGTTAAAAATTCTCTTCCCTCATCAGAACTTTTCTTTATAAATCCAGGCTGGCCACACCAAGATTTATAAAGAAAGGCATTTTATGTTTCTCAATTTACAGTTGTTTTAGAAAAAAATATAACCTTTAAACCTAACAACAACAAAGAAAATTGTTCTCCACAACTTTATAACTTTTCCCTTCCTAAACAACTTTTGGCTTTATTTCCAAATTACATAATTTAGAATCTTAATCTATATTTTAACATTAGAAGTAATCAGTAAAGTACTCTTCTAAGGAGCATGTGTGCTCTCCTTTCACTGCCCACCCTGCTTCCCATTCTCTTTCATGAGCAAAAGGTCTACGATTAGAATTTCAGCTGGTCTCATTTTTCTTTCTGTCCTATCTTTTGTAATGCATCCTGGAAAGCGGGTCTGCACCATTCTTTCTAACTTCCTAAAGCAGGTGGTTGAGACTGCAGGCCAAATGCTCTTCCTTGTCTATAATGTTCTTGTGTCAAGAGGTCTCTGGATTGCCTCTCTTGAGGAGTCAGTATTCCCAAGGACCTGTATTTAGCTGTCATCCAGTTTTGGGCTTGTTCTATGGTAAATGATCTTTGCTTCAATACTTCCCAAGTCATTTCTTTATCCCTTACAAAGGCCTTTCTTACTTCTTCCTCATACCTTTTAAGCTCACATTCCTCCTGCAGCTTACTTTCTCTTTCCTCTGTGGCAGCAAGTCCCTGTTTTATCGCCTCTGCTGCCTTCTCATAAGCCTTTTTTCTTTTTTCTTTTAAAGATGATCCATCCATCCTCCTTAATTCTTCTAAAAGATCTGAGAAGGGTATAGCACAGTCTGTTTTTTCTTCATCTGGAAGGAGAGGTATTGATGCCGTGTCTACCTCCAGTCTCTTCAGAGGCGTGGGTTTTGGAGTAGTGTAGGACGTAGGACGGCAGAGATTTAGAGCGATGTGTAGTTTCGGTTTCAGCAGGGGGAACGTCTGGAGGCATTTCATCAGAAAATCCCCCCAGGGCTGTGCGCTCAGCATAAGTAAGGGCCGGGCATATTTCTAACGGTTTCATTCTGATTCCTTTGCCACCCCATTTGGTCCCAGGACATTTTGAAGACTTAGAATATGCCCTTGTGTGTCTTGACCTCCAACCTCCCTACCAGACTGTCAGCAGGGATATGAGTAATGGTGACAATTCTGAGGACCACAATGAAAAGCAACACAGCAGCAGAGATTCCAGTGACATCCTTATCCTGGATGATCCTGCCTACAGCAATGAACATGCTTTATTCTAAAACAAAAGAATGGCCACTGGTAGCCCCCAGCTTCCCAACATGCAAATTAAATGGAACAGAGCTACACCAGCCCTGTAGAGAAAAGAGGAATACCTGGAGAAATGGAGGAGAAAAGGGAAGAGAAGAAAGACAGTGAAGCCAGGAGTCAATGGGAAGATCAGGAAGTCTCACCTGCAGTCTCCACTGTGGATGATGGTGATACTATACCTGCCTCAAGGGATCCTGAGAACAATGAAATGGAAGGGTCTTTGGATGAAGAATGCTCTGTGACTTCTTAGTCCCCCTCATCTACTCCAGAACCACTAGAGGATGAGGACTGTATGCATCCCAGGCCCCCACCTGGCTACCAGACAAGGAGACAAAAGGAGTCATACCGTACTAGATGTGAAAAGCCAGAATGCTGTGGCTGCTGTTTTTTCCCTTGTGGTCTTTGCCTTTGTAGGTTATGCTGAGGGATGCCAGGGGCTACTTTCCAAAAAGAGCAGGAAATCCCAGGGAGCCGATGTACACTCAGACTCAAGACCCTGCCAATCAACAGCAGAGATGCTGGAAGGGCTTGAGGCAGCTTTCCTCATATTCTCTCCCTCCTCCTTTTCTTTTTCCCCAGTGGCTAGCTAGACACAAGGGAAGTCTTTACACTAGGCAAGCCAGGCTCCCTGCACCTGCCTTCCCTCTCCCCTCTTCAGGGAGCTTTGAAGACCGACTAAAAATTGAAGTTTGGAACCACCTCAAAACAATAATAGTGAACGTGGCAAAATTTTACAGACAAACACATCTCCACATGAGACATCAGAGAAGACTCCCTAATCCCACCTCTTTGCAGAGATGAGAGGTTTGGATTTTCTGTGGGTTTTTTTGATGTGTTGGTCATTTCTGCTCTTTTTTCTTCCCCCTTTACTCCCTGAAGGAAAAGCATTTGTAATCAGAGATGGTTTTCTGGGGGAGGATGAAGGAGGAATGGGGCAAATATTCTGGTGATGAAAAGAAAGAAAGTATATCAATAAAATATTTTTAAAGCCCTGAAAAAAGTACAATTGGCTAAAACAGAAAAGGAGGTACAAAATCTAACAGGAGAAAACAATTTTTTAAATATTAGAACTGGGCATCTGGGAGCTACTGAGTCTATAAAATATCAAGAATCAATCAAACAAAATCAAAACCAAGAAAAAATGGCAGAAAACGTAAAATAACCTCATTGGAAAAAATAAGTCACCTGGAATATAGATTGAGGAGAGAGAATTTAAGAGTTATCTGTCTACCTGAGAACCTTGATGAAAAAAAGAGCCTGGACAGCTTGTTTCAAGAAATCATCAAAGCAAACTGCCCTGAATCCTAAAACCAGAAGGTAAAACAGTCATCAAAAGAATCTATTAATGATGTCTTGAAAGAGATCCCAAACTGAAAACTCCAAGGAATATTGTAACAAAATTCCAGAATTATCAGATTATGGAGAAAATACTGCAAGCAGACAAAAAGAAACAATTCAAATATCATGGAACCACAATCAGGATCACAGAGGACCTTGCAGCTTCTACATTAAAAGACTGAAGGTTTTGGAACATGATATTGTGAAAGGCAACAGAGCTTGATTTACAACCAAGGATCAGGTACCCAGTGAAGACCATTGAGCATGGTCTTTCAGGAGAGGAGATGGCCATTCAATGAAATAGGGGACTTCCATATTTTCCTGCTGAAAAGGCCAGAGCTCAATGCAAAATGTTATGTTCAAATACAGGACTCATGAGGGGCATAAAAAGGTAGAGAGGAAAAAAAGGAAAAGAAGAAAACTGTTCTTCAGTTAGGGCAAGCTGTTGACATCCTGATACAGGAGGCTGCAACTTGTAAATTTGGGGAATTGTATCTTTATTATGACATTTAAAAGACATGTAAATAGATGGATGGTGTGGGTATAAATAAACTGATAGATGATAAAAAAAAACCTAATTGAAGGGTGCAAAGGAATTGTGATGAGAGAAAGGAGGAAGCAGAAAAGGATAAATTACATCCCATCAAGAGGCACAAAAACATATAGTAGAGAGAAAGGAGGGAGATGAGCATTATTTGAACTTTACTCTCATGGGATTTGCTTCAAGTGGAACATAACATACTTGGATAAGTAGAGAAATCCAATATGCCCTATAGGCAGTAGGAGGGAAAAGGAGAAAGAAAAGGGAAGGGGTGGCCAGAAGGGAGGCAAGATTGAGGGAGACAGTGGTCAAAAATCAAGAATGTGACCTTATTAAGTCCCATGTAATTAGTCTTTGATGTTTAACTTACTTTTCTCTTTGAACTTATATGTCAAATTTTCTATTTAGCTCTGGTCTTACTTCAATAAAATCCTGAACATCTGTCCATTCATTAAATTTCCATTTTTTTCCATTCAGGAACATATTTAACTTTGGCTGTGTATGATTTTTTTGGCCATAACCCAGGTTCTTTTACTCTTCAATATATAGTGTTCCAAGCCCGGTAGTCTTTGGGTATAGCTGCTGTTAGGTCTTACGTAATTCTAATTGTTACTTTGCCATATCTGAATTGTTGTTGTTGCTACTTGTAATACTTTCTCCTTCATCTGGGATTTTGAGAATTTGGCTTTGATATTCTGGTGCGTTTTCCTCTGAGATACAGTTTAAGGTGGTGATAGGTGTATTTTTTTCATTTCTACTTTTCCCTCTTGTAACACTTCATGACAATTTTCTTTAATTACTTCTTGTATTATTGTATCAAGATTCGTTTTTGATTGCAGCTTTCAAGTAGTCCAATTATTAATATATTTTCTTGCTTTATTCACATCAGTTTTTTTCTTATAAAATGTTTCACTTTTTTTTCTATTTTTTCATTGTCTTTATTTTGTTTTCATTATTTCTTGAAATTTGCTGGCTTTCCCTAGCCCCATTCTAATTTTCAAAGAGTCATTTTCTTCCTTAAGCTTCTAGATATCCATTTCAGTTGTTTGACTTTCTTTTCACAATCTTCTTTTTCTTGGATTGTTCGTATTTTTAATAAAATTTTCCTTCAGACTATCCACATCCAGAGAATGATCTACAGAGTCTGAATGCAGATTGAAGAAAACTACTTGGTCTCTTTTTTTGTTTTGTTTTGTTCCTTTTTTCTCATTGTTCATTTCATTTGTTATAATCCTTCTTTGAGACTTGACTAATATTTGATGTGAAGGTATTTGTAGCATTCCTGATGCCATAGGGAGCAAGGGGGGAGGAAAAGGAAGGGGAGAAAATTTGGAACTCAAAAGTTTTTGGAAGTTAATGTTATAAACAAAAGTAAATAAATAATTTTTTTAAATTCCCTTAATTTCTCTAATTTGACTTTTAAAGTCTTTTTTGAGTTCTCTGAATTCATTTTGGGCTGGTGACCATTTAATTCCTCTTTTGGAGGTAGGAGAGACTTTTTTTGCTTCAGCTTCCTCCTCTAAAGATTTATCCCTATCTGCTCTATTCTTACATTCACTGTGTATGGTTGGATTCTTTCTCCTTTTCCAGCTCATTTTTATTAATCAGTCTATTGTTGTAATCACTTCTACTCCTGGGGCATGGGAGATGGTGCCTCTGGCCTCAAGTCCTTCTCATTGTTATTTTTTGATCTTTGGTCTCAGCCCAAACTCTGCGCTCCTTTCCCCCTCCACGCCACAGTTTGGCACACTATGCTGGAAATCCTCTGGCTCCCTGAGAACCCTCCAAGGGCTATAACCTTCCGTTCTCACCTGTGGCCTGGAACGCAGACCAAGAACTCAGCTCTCTTATAAAACCCCTACAGCCAGCACCATCTCATCCCCACTGTTTCTACAGTCATCAGGTATATGCTGTTTCCTTCTTGCCCCAGACCAAGTCTTGGCAGCACAGCTGGGCTTGGCCACCTTGGTCAGCAGAGGCTCCTTCGATCTTCCCATACTCAGATTCTGGACTTCCCACACTGTCTGAGAGTGGGAGATTGCAGTAACTGAGGTGGGGGCTATATCCTAGATATTGGCTGCTCTTACAAGTTTGTAGCAATTTCTTCTCGATTCCACACTTCACGTTCTACGTTGATGTGATTCCCATTTCTTTTTAAGTCAAAATGCTAAAGTGGTTGGTTAGTCCAAGTCAAAGAATTGAATTCTTCCTGCTAGAAAAAAAGAAAGAAAAATCTGCAATTTTGCTGGCTTCATTCTGTACTGATAATTCTGCAATTTGGCTGCAATATTCATTGGAGTTTCTTTCAGGAAGTGATGAATAGATTCTTTTGATGACTGTTTTACTTTCTGGTTATCAGACTTCTGGGCAGTTTGCCTTGACGATTTCTTGAAAGAAGTTGCCCAGGCTCTTTTTGTCATCATTGTTCTCAGCTAGATCAATAATTCTTTCATTCTCCCTCCTGGGTCTAGGTTCCAGGTTAGTTATTTTTCCAATGAGGTATTGGACATTTTCCACACGATTTTCATTCTTTTGGTTTTGTTTGCCTGATTCTTGATGCCTCTTGGAGTCATAAGGTCCCAGATGCATAATTCTAATTTTGAACAAATTCTTTGCTTCTCTCATCTTTTGGACCTCCTTTTCCATTTTAGACAATTGTACTTTATACAGTTATTTTATTCAATGTAATTTTTCTTTTTTCCATTTTGGCAATTGTATTTTAAAATATGTCTTCTACATCTCTCACTAGTTTTAAAACCATTCTTGTCATCTTGCAAGGATTTTTGGCCTTGAGAGCAGTTCATATTCCCCTTAGAGGTTTTGGATGTGGGTATATAGACCATGTTGTATTCTTCTAAATTTCTGCTTGATATTCCTGGTCACCAAGATCATTCTCTATGGTCATTGATTACTTTTTATTCTTCTTGCTCAAGTTGTTGGCTATTATTCTTTATGTTTGGTTTTTTGATTTGATCTCTGGTTCTGGTGCCCAGGGGACACTGTTCCAGACTTCCTGTGCTGGGGAGCAGGGGTCTGATTACTGGGGCCTCAGGTGCTTCCAGTTGTATGCTGCAGGGCTCTGGTATTTTACCTGGTGCTGAGCTGGAGACAGCATGTGTGTGGTGTTGGCACTTGCCTGCTCCTCCACCCTGGGACTCAGGATCTCCTGCTCATCTACTGACCAGGTCTACCTCCTGTCCTGTCCTGGTCCCCTTCAGCCAGAGCAAGAGGGAGTTTTCCTGTTACTCTCTAGTCTCCTCAGCTAGAGCTAAAAGACTACCATACTGACTTTCTGCTTGCTCCTCCATTCCAGGATTTTTGTTGAGCAATATTCTCTGGCTTTTTCAAGGTCAAGAGAGGGTGAGAGCAACTTAGTGTTTCTTCTGCCATCTTGGCTCCTGGGAATTTAAATAGGTGGCTTTTCATCATTCAGTGAGTGGGCTGATAGCCCCAGGAGTAGCTGGTAGTGCTGTAGCATCAGGACCCACACAGGACCACCCAGCTCTGAGTCCCCCATCCTGCCCCAAGAGGTCTGGGTGTCACCACTGCTGCCCAGCTGTACAGCGTGCTTCGGTCTGCTCTGGGTTTGTTATGATCAGGTCTGTGTTGATGTAGCCTGTGTGCTAGACTGTGCTCCACTCTGAGCCCAGTACAACAGATCCTTCCTGCTGACACTTGAGATTGTCTTTGTTTTTGCTTTTTGGAAGGGCAATTTTGGCTAAGTGACTTGTCCAAGGTCAAATGGCTAGCAAGTGTTAAGTACCTGAGGCCAGATTTGAACTCAGGTCCTCCTGACTCCAGGGCTGTACTCTATTCACTGTGCCACCTAGCCACCCCTTGAGGTTGTCTTGAGCTGGAAATCTGCCACATTCTGTCTCTTTGTGGATTATGCTGCACCTAAAATTTGTTCAGATTCACTTTTTAGAAGTTTCTGGAGTCTATGGGAGAGATCAGGTTAATCCCAGCCTTAATTCTGCCATCTTGGCTCTGCCCTTAGTTGGTTTACTCTGTGTGTGTGTGTGTGTGTGTGTGTGTGTGTGTGTGTGTGTGTACATATATGGGTATAAAATTATTTTTTAATTTAATTTTGTGTTTAAAAACTTTTAAATTCAGAAATGACAGAGTGAGGTAGAGAGAAAGAATAAGGGAGGGATTCTTGAAGCAAGTAGGTTAAATAATGAAAGGGTAAAGGAGTGGGTAGAATTAAAATAGAGGAGTAAGAGATAGGAATAGGTGAGGATAGTCAGGAAAATAGGAAGAAAATATACAGCAAGTATTTGAATGGAATGAATTTACTCATAATACGGAAAGTGATAGATTAAAAATTTGAATTAAAATTATGTTCCTTTTAGAAAATGCTATAAAAATAAGAGATAGCCATAGTAAAATCAAAGGCAACAATAGAATTCATCATGTGAAATAGCAAGGATAGGAATCACAATCTTAGACAAAGTTACACCTAATGTAATATTTAATGAGAAAAATAAGGAAATCATACCATGTGTCAGCCATAGTAATAAATTGTTTTGGACCATATAAAGTAGTATAAAAATACTAGAGCATACTGGACAAAACAGACACAGGAAGCATATGAATATAAACACATAAAATATTTTTATATAAAGTTTTATATAAATAATTGAAGTAATATTTATTGTTCATGAGTAGATAAAGCTAATATATTTTTAAAATAACTTTTACCTTAAAATCTATTTATGTAATATCATCTCACATTACAAAAAAATTATCTTACTGGGTCAGAAAAAATAATAATAACAGAATTCATTTGGAAGAGCAGAGCTTCAGGAATCTGCAGGAATCCAAGGTAAAAAGATGCGAAGGAACTAGATTCAGCAGCATCAGACCGTAAAAGTGTATTATAGGGGCGACTAGGTGGTGCAGTGAGTAGAGCACCGGCCCTGGAGTCAGGAGGACCTGAGTTCAAATCCGACCTCAGACACTTAACACAAGAACTAGCCGTGGGACCTTGGGCAAGTCACTTAACCCCAATTGCCCTCCAAAAAGAAAAAAAAACAAACAAAAACCAAAAAAAAGTGTATTATTGGGTGACAGTAGAGTTGAAGTGCAAAATGGAGAATTTCTTAAAATTATTTTAACATAAAAATTTCCTGTATAAATAAAGCCAATATAATGAAAAATAGAAAAAATATGGGAAAATTAGGGGAAAAAACCCGATAGAGTATATTCCAGATAGAATGTCATTGGGTTGGACTATTGATATGGCATAGAAATGATGAGCTGGTGTGTTTAGCAAAATATGAAAAAACTTAAGATATATCATCAAGGTGCTATCCACCTACAAAGAAACAGATCCTAAGTGGAAATTAGCCTAATGTGGTCTTCAGTATAACCATTGGTATGCATGTGTATGTTTGTGGGTGTCTATGTCTACGTACATGTATATGTATACATGTGTTTGTGAGTGTGCACGTGCATGCCTAATTTTAGCCTTGGGGGTAGGATGGGGACAAGTAAAGTGAGTTCACAACAAAGGACAAAATATACAAGGAAGTGAAGAAAAGATGGACAGCTTTGGAAATAATGAGCAGTATTTGTTATAGAGCTTTTCTTGAAATGGAAATTGATTGCATTGTATTGAATCCTCTCTCGTGGGCTGCTGTGTATAAGGCAGTATTTTTTTTTTCTTTTCTTATTTTGCATTCAAATGTTAAATAAATTTAAATATAAGAAGAAAAATGAAATGAGAAATGTGGAGGAAAGAATCAAAAAGAGAATTATGAACTTGAACAAAGAGTTACAGAACTTGTTCAGGCAACAAATATATTGAAGAATGGAATTGGCAAAGCAAACCTATATCTCCATGAGAAAATGAACCACGTTGAAATGAAATCAAAAGCGAAGAGAATATAAAGTTTCTCATAGATATAAAACACTACAGACCTGGAAATCAGATTGAGGAGATAGAATTTAGGAATCATTGGATTAAATTATCATCAAAATGATTTCCAGATGACTGAATATGGACCATACTAGCCATGCCCTGACAGACAGGAAGGATTCAGTCCAGGATGAAATCTTTTTTTTCTTTGACATGGGCAATGGAGCAAGATCGTTCCTCAGTATTAAGGTCTGGTAAATCTCTACATTATTATTTCTTTTCTTTTCTTTTTTTATGGAGGGCAGTTGGGGTTAAGTGACTTGCCCAAGGTCACACAGCTAGTTTTTTTTTGTTTTTGTTTTTGTTTTTTGTGTGTGTGTTAAGTGTCTGAGGCCGGATTTGAACTCAGGTACTCCTGACTCCAGGGCCGGTACTCTATTCACTGTGCCACCTAGCCGCCCTTACATTATTATTTCTTATCACCTTTACTAGTCTTGAAATCTTTCTAAGTGTTAGTGATTAGGTTCTGGATATGGAACATTTTATTACATGATTGTTGATAACTTGATTTCTTCTGATGAAAACTGTCTATTCATAGTTGTTTGATGTTTTTGCTATATGCCTACAGGACAATGTTTCATGTGTGTGTGTGTGTGTGTGTGTGTGTGTGTGTGTGTGTGTCTCCCCAACCTGGGATATGAGCTGAGTATATTTATATATGTGCATATATATGTATATCAAATGTACACTATATATTATGCATACCTTGTACATATAATATGTACATATTATACATGTATACATAAATATGTACATACATACATATACACATACATAATTTTTTTTAAAAACCTTGGCTAGGATACTTCTATTACAGAAATTTGTCACAAATCATTTCTACAGCTACCTGTTTCAATTTCACACCTAGACACATTTCTTTATGTGATAAAAATCCAACATGTTATTCTTTATGATCTCTTCTATGGCCTTCTTTATCCCTTGTTTGGTGACACCCATCACGTCTTGAACACAAGATTGCTATAACCATTTTCTTTTGTAGATTAAAACAATGCCTCCAAGTTCTCTATTTTAGCACAAGAGAGTGACTACCACTTTTAGTTACTGTCTCAGACTTGGTCCTGGTAGGCCTCCTTCCTGGAATACTTTGAGGCTTTGGTAGGAGACACCTGAACATAATTTTAATTAGAACAGATTTAGAGTTAGGAGGGACCATAGAAGCCACTAATTCCTAGCTCCTCATTTTAGAGATGAGACACAAAGACTTTGTTCCTCACTCAGAATGACAGAGCTAGAGAGCATCTGAGGCAGGATTAGAACTGAAGTCTTCCCAGACCTAAAGCCTGTTCCCTATTCATTACAATATACTGCTTTCACCTATACTCTTCTGAACATCAATCTGAATAAAAAGAAAAATAAGAAAGACATCCATACCTTTTAGTCTGCTGATACTGCCATGAGACTTGTGAACCAAGGGAGCAAAATAATAACAGTAGTAGCTCACATTTACATAGAGTTTTAATGTTTGCAAAACATATGACAACTATTGTCTCGTGATACTTTTCTCAGCCCTGGGAAGGAGGTGCTCATATTACCATCCCCATTCTATAGATGGGGAAACTCAAGCAGGAACACATTAAATGACTCATCCAGGGTCACACAGTTAGTAAACAGAAGAGACTGAATTTGAACTTATGTCTTTTAGACTCAGGGGAGCCCTTTATTCATTGTGTCACCCAGAAGCCTAAAAATATCATTAAAAATAATTGTCAAAATGGTATCAAAATATTTATGTCAGGATTTTTGTGCCAGCTAACATCACGAGACTAAGGGAGGACCAATCAACTGGGTAATGGTTATAGAAGGTATGGCAAAGCAATGCCATGGCATGTTAGAGAGGAATAATGATGAACTTTGGGAATTCAGGGAAATATTAAATCAATTTTTATGGATTTGTGCACAGTATGAAATCTGTGATGTCTAATGAGGTCTGTGCTGTAGGAAGAGGTCTTCCTTCAATAACTGGACACAAAACTTTTATGCCTAGTGAGATTTTTACATGGAACACACAAATATGAGATCTAGGTAAAGGCCTTCACACAAATTCAGCTTTCATAAGGCTTTTGGCAGTGAGAATATTGTGGTGTTTAGGATCCTCCATCTTCCAGGGAAAAGCAGATTTTCATTGGGCACATTCACAAGTCTTCTCTCCACCATGAATTTTTGATGTAAATGAAGATGTGATCTTGGGATGAAGACTTTCCACATTGAATCCTTATAAGGCTTGTTCCCAATATGAATTTTCTTATATCTAACAACTTCTGTATTCCATTTATGACTTTCCACATTCAGTGCATCCATACAATTTCTATTTCATGTGAATTCTCTGATAGGAAATACCATATGACTAGCATGAGTTGTTTTGCCATGATGATTATATCAAGGAAGTTTCTCCTCTAGTATGGATTCTCTGATGTTTAGTAAGGGGATAGCATATATCAATATCTTTACCACATTCAAGACCCTCATAAGGTCTCCCTCCAGTGTGGCTTCTTTGATAAACAGTAAGATGGAAGCTACAAATGAAAACCTTTCTGCACTGATTACAATTTATAAGCTTTCTCACCAGCACAGATTTTCTGATGATAACTAAGACCAGTCTTTAGTTGTAAAAAAACAAACAAAAAACAAAAAACCTTCCACACTGATCACATTCATAAGATAAGGTTTCCCAACAGTGAGGATTTTCTGATGTTCAGCAAATTTGTTGTGCTGCTGGAAATTCTTTTGCACACAGACCACATTCATAAGATTTCTCTCCGGGGTGGATGATCTGATGCTCAACAAAACTAGAGTTGCATGTGAAAATCATTCCACATTGATCACATTCCCAAGGTTTCTCTCCACTGTGGATTCTTTCATGTAAAGCAAGATGGGATTTCTGGGAGAAAAATTTTTTCTACATTGATGACATTCATAAGGTTTCTCCCTAGTATGGGTTCTCTGATGGTTAGTAAGACTGGAGTTTCTTCTAAAAGCCTTCCCACATTGATGACATGGATAAAGTTTCTCTCCAGTGTGCCTTCTCTGATGTACAGCAAGATTAAAGTTGCATCTAAAAGTCTTTCCACATTCATTACATTTGTAAGGTTTCTCTCCAGTGAGGATTCTCTGATGTGTAGCCAAGTGTGAGCTGCTTTTGTAACCCTTTCTACATAGCTTATGCTCATAATACTTCTCTCCACTGTGATCTCTCTGATGTAGAGCAAGTTGGGATTTGCATCTGAAAGTCTTTCCACAATCTTTACATTCACAAGTTTTCTCTTTAGTTTGAGTTGTCTGATGTAGAGCAAGAAATCATTTCTGGTTGAAAGCTTTTCACAATGATTACATGCATAAGGTTTCTCCTCAGTTTGAATTCTCATATTCAACAATATTGGAGTACTGTTTGAAAATCTCTCCTCATTCATTACTTTCCTATACTTTCTTTCCACTATGGATTTTCTGATGATTAGCCAGAGCAAGAGCAGACCTCAGAGTGAAAATCTTTCCACGTTGATCACACTCATGAGATTTTTTTCCAGTGTGGATTCTTTCATGTAAAGCAAGATTGGATTTCTGTGAGAAAGCTTTTCCACACTGGTGACATTCATAAGGTTTATCTCCAGTGTGAATCCTTTCATGTAAAGCAAGATTTGATTTCCGTGAGAAAGTTTTTCCACATTGAATACATTGATAAGGTTTCTCTCCAGTGTGGACTATCTGATATCGAGAAAGATGGGATTCGCGTCTGAAAGCCTTTCCACATTCTTTACATTCATAAGGTTTCTCTCCACTGTGAACTATCTGATGTTTAGCAAGTAGGGATTTGCCTCTGAAAGCCTTTCCACATTTTTCACATTCATAAGGTTTCTCTCCACTGTGGATTCTCTGATGTTCACCAAGATGATTTCTCAGTCTGAAAGTCTTTCCACATTCATTACATTCATAAGGTTTATTGCCAGTGTGAATTCTGTGATGTTTAATGAAGGATGAATATTCACTGAAAGGTTTGCCCCATACATGATACTCATCCCACTTCTTTCCAGTCTGAAGTTTTTGATACTTAATAAGTAATGAGTGTTGACTGAAGGTTTTTCCACAATGATGACCATCACAAGGTTTCTCTCCTATGTGGATTCTGTGAAGTACAAAACAGATTTCTTGCCCAGCAACATCATGGGGACCATCATTCCTGATGCTCTGCTTGTGATTTTCTTCACCAGAAATGCTTAGCTTTATTGTTGCCTCCTTTATTGCAGTTACAATCTCTCCTTCTGCAAGAAAACAATAAAACATTTATTAACAGACACGTACACATGCATGTATAACTATATCCCCTTCCCTCCACTGGTATAAAGTAAACTGATCTACCCCTTTTTTTTAGGCTAAGAGAAAAGTCTTCAAAGTTGAATGGTCAGAATCAATCATTTGAAAATGCCAGGGGCGACTCGGTGGTGCAGTAAATAGAGTACTGGCCCTGGAGTCAGGAGCACCTGAGTTCAAATCCAGCCTCAGACACTTGACACACTTACAAGCCATGTGACTTTGGGTAAGTCACTTAACCACAGTTCCCCTCCAAAAAGCAAAAAAAAAAAAATAAAAATGCCATTAGCTCCCTTCTGCAAGAACAACGTGATTTACAGGGAATTTCACCAAAATCCTATTGGATCCTCACAAAACACTTGTGACACTGGCAGGCCCAGAATTCTTATCACATTGACAAATCAGTAATGAGCTCAGAATCGCTGAGTGTCTTGCTTAATATCCTTGCAGCTGAAACTAGAACTTAAACCCTGTACCTGGACATGCTCTGTCCATCATACTTGACAGCGTTACTCTACTGCATTTTCTTTTGCTTTGTTTAAAGAAAAATTACTTTATTATTGGAGATTTGCTTGTTCTCTTCCCCTCCTTGGACTATCTTAATTTGTGATCCACAACAATAATGAAATAAGGCCAATTAATAACCCTACAGTGGGCTCGAAGGGCTCAAGTGAAAAATAAAGTCAGTTAACACGGCAGACTTCAATGTCACTTTAAGAAACTGCCACAGCCACCCTTAAATTTTAGTCACCACCACCTTGATCAGTCAGGACCCATCAACATCAGGCAAGAGCTCCCACAAACAAAAATATTAAAACTTGCTGAAGGCTCAGATGATGGTTAACTTTTTGTGGTAATAAAGTATTTTTATATGTTGAGGTCTATTCATTGAGAGAAAATTCTCAAGGACTCTCTTAAGAACTTTGGAACTGATTGTGTGACAAGGGAGATGCTGGCACAGGTCAGCTCGGGATGGCATTCCCCATCAGAGGAGGTGCTGTGCTCTATGAGCAAAACAGAAATGAGACACCTCAGAGGAAATGCAGGACATGCAAACTTGGAGTATCCACCCCAAATGGTCACAAATATGATTTGTCCCCATCCTGGGGGAGAACATTCTGAGCTGGTATTGTTCTAATCAGCCACAATGAGACACACTGAAACTTGACTCTAGCACAGTGATGTCATTTGGGTCCTCTCTGACAACAAAGGACAATAATCAATAAGTACAGTGTAAACATAAGTTTTATATGCACTAGGAAACAAGTAAACAAAAATCCCCAGCTTTGTGACTTGCTTTATTGTGATATTTGCTTTATTACATTGCTCTGGAATCCAACACACAATGTCCCTGAGGTATCTGTGTATTTTTATCATTCTGATTTTGATTTTAACTCCTTCCTCATTAATTCTACTCTCCTTCTTCAACCATTATTAGCCTCACTCCTTGTAGTCCCTGCTGAACTAGATGGTTTTCCATTCTAAAACAGTCTCTTCCTTTCCCGGGACCAATTATGAGCAGTTTCTAACTGTTACTTCTTCTCAAACCATCTCCATGATTTTATGCCAGATGGGGAGCTCTCTGATGGCAAGGACTGGCTTTTCTCTTCCTATGTATCCCCAAGACTTAGCACAGTGCCAAGAAAACTGAAGTTGCTCAATCCATATTGGAAGACCCAGGGCTAACAACAAGCTCCAGTCTCAACCTTAACGTTTGTCTTCTGGTCTCTGGCATAGTTATTACCTGCAGGTTCTGACCTCAGCCCTCTTTCTTTGTATTTTGCACCTTATCCCATATATTAAGTGACTGTTGTCTGGTTTTAACCCACATGCAACCTAACCAGACCCATGGTGAAGATCACAGAGACTTCTTTCGAGGCTCATGAAGCATGTCAGACTATGGGACACCTGGGAGTCTCTACCTACTATATCCTAAACTGAAAGTGGTGGCCACCTCAGTGCATCAGGCCAAATCATCTCCAAGAACAGGACAATATCTGAGCCTTAGAGATCAGGGGACGGACAGAGCTTGATGATTTCTGTAAGCACATCCTTGGATTAAATCCAAGTAAGGCAGCAGCCTTTACTGCTATTTACATGTTGCTGAATCGAGAGAGAAAATCATGAAGACAGGACCCCTGAGACCACTACAAATTTGGGCTACATAATCTCAATGTGGCCTCCCTCTGGCATGGCTATCCTTTGACATCTCCCTAACTTTCTCCATTGGGACAGTTAGGCAATGCAGTGGGTAGAATACTGGGCCTTAGGGTCAGGAAAACATGAACTCAAATCCAAACTCAGATACTTACTACAGTGTGACCCTGGGAAAGTCACTTAAACCTGTTTATCTCAGCTTCATCTGTAAAATCAACTGGAGAAGGAAATGGCAAACCACTCCAGGAACTTTGCCAGAAAAAAACCCAAATAGGTTTATAAGAATAAGACATGGGAGAGAAGCTTCTGGGAAGAAGGTGGAATAGGTCAGAAAATTCCATGCACTCAAGATTTTCCTTAAAAAAAAATGAGTTAAAATATTGCCTTAGTGCAATCAGAGTGTGGATGGAGATAAATGAGAAAAGGGGCTCAACTAGGGTTTTCCTGGGACAATTTGAAAAGATCAGAAGAAAAATCCCAGGACAAGGTTAGGTCCCTCTCAAGAGTAACACATCCAGGCTAGGGTTGGTTTTATCAAGTGGCAAACTGCTTAAACAACAAATAGCAAGGTTTGAGTTGGTAGGTTAGAGGGGCTGCCTTAGCCCCAGATATAAGAATGTTTACCCCGGGATTCTGAGGGGAGCTGGGCAGTTCAGCCCAGGAAGATCAAGGAAACCTCTGCAGATAATGAACACCAGACCCAGCTGTGCTGAGAAGAGAAGCAGAGGCAAAAGGGACCCAGCACACACCTGGTGAGTGCAGAAGCAGTGGGGCAGAAAGCCCCTGGTGTGGATCCTTAAAGGAGGCTGGACGTTTGACTTTGATTCCAGGCTAGAGGGGAGAACTTAAGGTCAGGAGCTAGAGGCACCATTTCCCACACCCCAGGGCTATAGATGATTAGAAAATAAAGCTTTTACCACCAAAAATGCACAGGCAAAGGAGAAGGAATTCAACCATAGAAAGCTATTATGGGAACAGAGGTGGACAGTATTAATCTTCAGAAGCAGATGTTGAAGTAAAGGAATTTCTGAAGAGTGAGTCAAATGGTCAGCTGCCCAAAAAGAATTCACAGAAAATCCTAAAAGACTTTAAAAATTAAATGACATAAATAGAGGAAAAACTAAAAAAGGAAATAAGAATAATCCAAGAAAAACAACAAGTTCATGAAAGGAAAGTTAACCAATTAGAAAAGGAGATCCAGATTCTAAAGGGAAATCTAAAGGGAAAAAATGAAACCTTCAAAATGAGAACTGGGCAAAGTGAAGCCAATGAAATTACAAAAGATCAAGAAGTAACTAAGCAAAGAATGAATAATGAAAAAATAGAAGAGAAAGTGAAATGTCTTATAAGAAAGACAACAGATTTGGAGAACAGATCAAGTAGAGAAAATATTTTTACAAAATTGGACTAAATGAATGTTCTGATCAAAAAAATGAGTCTTCATATAATAATACAAGAAATAATTAAAGAAAATTGTCTTAAAGCATTAGAAAAAAAGAAGGGGAACAGAAGTACTCTAATAGCCTGCTGGATCCAGCTGCCTCCAGTTCTCCCTCCACCCAGTTGTCAAATCCATCTCCCTAAAGGTCTCTACTGACCATGTCACCATCTACTCAACAACCTCCCATGGCTCCCTAGCCAAAGATCCAATATAAAATCCTTTCTAAGGCCTCTTAAAATACTTTGCCACCTGCTTCTCTCCTCCTCCGAGTTTTCTTTTCCCCCTCCATATATGCTGTAATCCAGGGGTACGGGCCTCCTTTCTGTTCTGTGAACAGGACACTCCACATGATTCCACATTGCTGCACCTGGAATGCTCCCCCTGGCTTCTCCGTGGCCCCAGCTTGAGCTTTCCTTCCACAATAGGCCTTTCCCAGTTCTCCTTCACCTAAGTGGCTTATCTCTCTCAATGAGCTCTAATTCATCTTGTTCAGGACAGGTTTCCACATTGCTGTTGGTATGGTTTCTACCCCCACACACCCCCCAGGCTGTGACCAGGGGATGTTCCTTGTCTTTCTTTACATTCCTGGTATTAGGCAGAGGGTCTGGCACAGAGCAGACCTTTAATAAATTCTCAATGACTTGAAGAAGACCTAAGAAAGAGTCCATAATGGAATGCCTAAATACCTCTTAGACTCTCAGGAGACTTCCACGCACCCTCCTCCCCCCCTCCCCCACACCTATAAGCCTCTTGTAGTCTCAGCTCTCACTCACCTGCACAGCAGCTCTTCAAGCTTTCTGGCACCAGCTGCCTTGGGGCTTCCCATTCCTCCAAATAAGAAATCAGATCTTCTCTGGGAACTGGCAGCCCTGGGCATGGGGAATCAGGGATAAAGATGGAAAAAACCTTGTGATTTGCTTCTCCTTAGGGAAAAGAGTGTGCATGCAAACCAATCCATTTTGAGAATCACTCCATCATGTTGACACAGATCTGGATTATTCTCCCATTAATGCTTGTAATGCAAGTAAGCCAAAATGGGATGCTCCCCATTATCCTGCTCTGAGTCAAAAACTCCTCAACCTCAAAAAGAGTCATTGTGCCAGATCAGCCTCAAACTCTAGCAAAAAGGGACCAGGAGGAATCGGGTTTGGCCCTGTCTTTCCCTTGGCTCCTCACTCCCTGAAACCTATAAAAACCTTGGGACCCTTCGTTCAGGGAGTCATGGCCTCTGGTGCTCAGATCCTCCTGCTGGGAAACTCAATGAACGTTAGTTCATCCAAACCCTGATTATTGACCAGTCTGTTCTTGCTGCCATAGACAAGGGCATGCAAGCAAAGAACGGAGGATCGTTTCCATAACATTTCTCTTTTGTAGCTTTGCAAAGATGGGAAGAAGGTGATGGAGGCAACTTGGAATCAGAAATTAGATCTTGTTTCACCTTCTTCCAAGAAGGATGAACTCATTGCAGTTTCCATTACCTAGAAATGAGAGGCAGTGGGTAGAGCAGTGGAGAGAGTTGTGGGCCTGGAGTCAGGGTTTAAATTGGGCCTCAGAAAATCACTAGCTTTTTTTACACAAATTAGGTACAAGAGGAAGAATCTTACAGAGGAAGTGGATGGGGGAGGAGGGCTGGTAGTTCTGGTAACCTTCTTTCACTGGCAGTGGGTTTAATGAGGGAACCATCCATATGTATTTAGAAGAGTACAAAAGTCTTCTAAATTCAGAAGAAATAAAATGGTATGGGCATAGGGAAAGGAGAGAGAATGAGGGAGGATCTTCAAAGGGGAGGATGAGGGAAGAGGCAGAAGGGGGTCTAGAAGGGTGCTTAGATTTATGAGAATGGGAGGATGGGAGATCTTTATAGGGGGATAGGCAAGTAACAGAAGTGCAAAGGAGCAGGTACAAGTAAAGTAGAGGAGGCGGCAGGAAGAATAGGAAGCAGGAGATCAGGAGCAGACTGTGTTTAGGAAAGTATGTGTCTATCCACATGTGTATACATGTCTATGTGTGGATTTATCTATAGCTCTAGAGAAACATATCTGAACTTTATCTTAGCCTTCAGGGGCTGGGGGAGGGAAAAAAGAACAAAGTTAAAGAGGGCACAGCAGAGAGCAGGAGAAAACTCACAAGGAAGTGAAGAAAAAAGGGACCATTCTCAACACAATGTGCATCAGATGTCACACGGGCTTCTCAGACATGAAAATGTCTTCTTCCCTATTTTCAATCCTGTCTTTTGTTCTGCTGTGCACATGACGTGTTTGGCATTTATTTCTTACTTTGCCTTTGTAATATTTCAGTTTCTGATACATTTTTGTTTTTTTTTCTCTAGTCTGTATTTCTGTTCTGCCATTTGAGTGTAAAATAAAACTTTCAACAATACTTTTTGGAAAAAGGAAGTTACTAGCTTTGTGCCCCTGGACAACCCCATAACCTCTTTTGCTTCCCTTTTCTCCTCCTTAAAATGGGAGTAGTCATACCACCTGATGACCTATTATTGTAAAGGAAGCACTTAGCCCCTAAGAAAAAATCGGCCCGGTCAGATGGATTTACAAATGAATTCTACCACATTATTGCAAGAAAAATTAATTCCAATACTACACAAACTAGTTGGAAAACTAGGCAAAGAAGAAATCTTATGAAATCCCTTTTATGACCCAAATATGGTGCTGTTACCTAAACCAGGAAGAGCCACAACAGAGAAAGAAAATTTCAGACCAATTTCCCTGATAAATATCGAGGCTAACATTGTACATAAAATGTTAGCAAATAGATTACAGCAACATATCCCAAGAATCAAATAGTATGACCGGGTGGGATTTATACCAGGAATGCAGAGCTGGTTCAATATTAGGAAAACTCTCAACATAACTGACTATATAAATAATAAAACTAGTCAATTATATAGTTATCTCAATAGATGCAAGAAAAGCTTTTGACAATATGTAATACTCATTCCCATTAAAAACCATTAGAGAGCATCAAAATTAATGGCATTTCCCTCAAAATCAAAAATAGTATCTAGCTAAAATCCTCAGCAAGAATTATTTCTAATGGGGCTAAGCTAGAAGTTTTCCCAGTAAGATCAGGGGTGAAATAAGGATGCCCATTATCACAATTATTATTCAATGGTGTATTAAAAATGTTAGCTTTAATACTAGGAGAAGAAAAAGAAAGGGAAGGAATTATAATCCATAATAAAGAAGCAACGCGAACGCTTTTGGCGGATGATATTGTGGTATGCTTAAAGAATCCTAGAAGATCAAGTTAAAAAACCGCTTGAAACAATAACTTTAGCAAAGTTGCAGGATATAAAATGAACTCACCTAAACTGTCACTATTTCTACGTATTACTTACAACCCCCGTAGCAACAGACAGAAAGAGAAAGTCTACTCAAAGTTACTGTAGACATTAGAAAACATTTGGAAGCCTAGCCACCAAAACAGACCCAGGAACTATATGAACACAATTACAAAACACTTTTCACACAAAATCAGATCTAAGTCATTAACAAAACATCAGCTGCTCATGGGTCGACTGAGATAATTTAATAAAAATGACAATTCTATCTAAATTAATTTATTTACTCAGTGCCATACCAACCAAAATACCAAAAAAAATTATAAAGCCATAAAAAAAATCATAACAATATTCATCTGGAAGAAGAAAAGTTCAAGAATATCATGGAAATGGGGGGGGGGGGGATTCACAGAAAGATCGTCTACCACACCAGATCTAAGCTATATACTAAAATGAGAATCATCAAAACTATCTGGTAAGAACTGAGTGGTTGATCAGAGGAATAGGTAAGGCACACAAGACACAGTAGTCAATGACTACAGTAATCTACTGTTTGATCATTTCAAAGACCCCAGTTTCTGGAATCAGAACTCACTATTTGAGAAAAACTGGGAAAACCAGAAAAATACTATGGTAGAAAGTAGGCATAGACCAAGATCCCACATTGTATACAAAGATAAGGTCAAAACCAGAAAATGATTCACAGAGAAAAGACAAACACATCGGGAGAGTAAGGAATAGTTTGCTTCTCATATCTATGAACAGGAGACAGAGAATATTGTGAAATGTCAAACGGGCAATTTTAATTACATTTAATTTTTTTTAAGTTTTACACAAACAAAACCAATGCTACCAAGATTAGAAGGAGAGCAGAAAACTGGGAAAGAATTTTTACAGCCAGTGTTTTTGATAAAGACCTCATTTCTCAAATATATAGAGAAGTAAGTGAAATTTATAAGAACACAAGTCACTTCCCAGTTGATAAATGGTCAAAAGACATAGACAGATTTCAGATGAAGAAATTAAAGCTATCTATAGTCATATAAATATGATCTTAATCACTACTGATTAGGGAAATACAAATTAAGAGAACTCCTACCTATGAGATTGGCTTTAATGGCTGCTGACCTTTGTTCTCAAAGATGACCAAAATGACATCACTATGCTAGAGTTAAGTTTCAGTGTGTCCAGCTGTGCCTGACCAGATCAATACTAGCTTGGAAGGCTCTACCACAGGTCGAGTACAAATAGGCTGTGTGAACATTTGGGTAGATTGTCTAAATTTGCACATTCCATGTTTGCTTTGAGGTTAGTTCTTATCCAGAGCATTCAAAACTTCTGCAGTTTGCTGTCGCCAAGGGTTCCACATATGGATGGTGGTGCTGGCAGATGGTGCACCAGTGTTTTCTTGGTGCTAATTGTTAGGCCAAAAGAAGCACAAGCAGAAGAGAACTGATCCATATGTTCCATTTCAGTTTCAGAGGCTGTGCTGAGTGCACAATCTGTTTGCACATCTGCAAACAGAAAGTCATGCACCAACACTCCCTCCACTTTGGTCTTGGCTTATAGCCTTTTCAAGTTGAAGAATTTACCAGTGTGCTAACTGACCTTGATGCCTTGTCCATCCTCACTGAAAACATATGACAGCATGCCTTAAAACATCATGTTTTCGTGGGAGCAAGCAAATAGCCCTGCTTTATTCCTTTGGTGACTGGGAAAGCACAAGAGCATAATATGACAGAAAAGGGAAATAACAAATGTGGGAGAAGATGTAGGAAGTGGAAACACAAATGCATTGTTGGTGGAGTTGTGAACAGATCCAACCATTCTGGAGAGCTCTCTGACCCTATGCCCAAGCGCTATTAAATGGTGCACACCCTTTGATCATTGGGGCGGATGGCTGAAGAGACTGTAATACATGAATGTAATGGAATACTACTGCTCTATAAGAAATGATGAGAGTGCAGATTTCAGGGGAAAAAAACCTGGAAACTCCTACATGAAGTGATGTTCAATGAGATGAGGAGAACCAGGAGACAATTGCACACACTAACAGCAACAATGTGCAGTGACAGACATAGCTCTTTGCAGTGATAAAATTATCCAAGACACTTCCAAAATGCTCACAGTAGAAAATGCTCTCCAGAGGCAGAGAAAGACCAATGGAGTCTGAATGCAGGTTGAAGCAGACGATTTTCACTTTTTTTTTTGTTCTGATTCTCCTTTTACCATATGAGTAATGTGGAAATATGTTTAATATAATTATATATGTATGATTTGTATCAGATTGCTTGCTTTCTTGGGGAGGAAGGAGGGAAGAAAAATTTGGAATTCAAAATCATAAAAATGGATGTTGAAAACTATCTCTACATGTAACTGGAAAAAATAAAATACTGTTAAGTGCTAATTAAAAAAAACAAAGCAATTAGCTTAACACTTTTTGAATACAAATACTTATTCCCTTTCTCCCTTTCATACCATCTGTGCTTGAATTTTGGAGTAAGGTAAAGGCAGATGAAGGACAAACATGCCAGATGAGCCACAGCTGGGAGGTACGAAGTGAGGCTTTCCAAAAAGAAGCATATCCTAAATACTTCAATACTTGGCCCCTCCTAAACAGAAAAGGGTTGCAAGGAAAAGCCACCCGAGCAATGTTTAGAGATTTGGCAGACAAAATTCATGCCCAGGGAGAGGCTGGCTCTATATAATGTGCATTCCTTCCTGTAGCTCTTTACCATTACACTTCCACATCTGAGATGCTTCAATACTGGTCTGATCTTGGAAATCAAGCTTCTTAGAACTGGCAAAATACAGATCCAGGAGCAACCAGGCAACCTCCAGCTTCTCATCACACAACATACAGATTTTTATAGAAAAACCAGGTAGCAGGAGGACCTTGTATCTTGGACATAGGCAACCAGCACTTTTCCCTTTCTGGTAACTGATAAATGCTCTAAACGTAGCAAACTCAGGAATGAAGATATTTCCTTTGATACCAGATTCAAAGTGGCCAGGTGTAATGGCAATGAAAATTTTAAGATCTTCCCTGCCACTTAATAAGCCAAATACAATCACTTGGAGCCCACGGGGGGGGGGGGGGGGGAGGAGATTGCTGAATGGGTAGAATAGGAAGGGACAGGAGAGAGAACCAGAACACCTGGGAAGAAGCAGCATAGAGGAAGAGCAAGTAGTGTGAGTGAGAGAGGGGCATTTTTATTTAAGAGGGCCTGTTTTGTTTTGAAGCCTTCCCTAACAGAGGGAAGGCTTGGGAATGTTAGTGTTCACTGCACTGGTTATATATACCAACTTCTTGTTCACTATTATGGATCTGACTTTTTGGTTTGAGGATTCAGTTTTCTCATATTTAAATAAATGTTTTGGCTCTGTCTTCCAGGTGAAGAATCTGTTATATTTTGTCAGTTACAACTACACCAGTATATTCATAGACATCATAGGTGCTGTGAATATCACATTGGCATTATATTTGCTGACAAGGATGGGATCACAAAATATCAGACTTCTATCTGGAGGCAGGAGGGCTTTAGAGAGAGAAATGGATGTTTCGGGATGGGAGGATTTAACCTTATTCCTCCCTGGCAGGAGAATGTGTTAAGAACACAGGGCTCTGAGAAACATGGGAACTGAGGCTACAGAAGAGAGAACCCAGAGATTTGGAAAGACATGTGCAAGCAGTATCAATAGCACCAGGGAAAAAATGGACTGGGGTATGTAGGAGAGGCTGGACCTTGCTAACAATTGATCACCGTATGTGTAAAAGTAGAGATAAGCTGCTAGAAGAGAAAGCTCAGATGGAAAGGGAGTTGACTGGTTTGTGTAAGAATTTTTCTGTGTCACAGCATTTGGGCTCTTCTTTAGAAGATCAAGGTGGAGGGTCTCAGGTGGTAAAGGAACAAGCTGCTAAGCAGAAGGAACATGCATACAACTTGTGTAGGGGCTGGACATACTTGTCTGGAAGAATGCCAGGAGATTGTGTGGGAGGAGAATGGAATAAAGTTAGATGAGTGGTTTTCTAATGCAGAAGTTTGCCCCATACTAAGAAGAAAGCAGGAGAATCATCAGTGCCAAAGTTCAGGGAGATTATTGAGGATTTCAGTCAACAAGAAGTTCTTGATATATTAATTTGATTCACCCAAAGAATGGGAGAGTGTTTAGCATCTTGGACGGTAAGAATCAGTGATGAAGGAACCAGAGGAGTATCGCTAGTTAGCATGGATTGCTTGAAATTCATAGGCATGAGTCAGAATCCTTTTGTACTGCAAGCTTTTAAGAATTACCACATGCAAGGAGGTAACAACACAACTAACCTGTTAGCTTTAGCTGCAGTGGGATGCAATAAGCAATATCTTACTGACTATTTGGCTGGTGGAGATAGACCCTAGTAATCACTTAAGAGACTATATGAGAAAGCTAAAGTAGGAGGCAATGAAAACTCCTATCATGGTTAGAGATGCAAAGGCTTATCACATTATCCCCTTAGCTGTTCCTCTTGGAAATATCATAGTGAAGACAGTTCCTAATACTTATAAGCACCTAATTCTTACTCTACTAATTGGGAAAATAGGGCACCCTCTTTTGGAGGTGCTGGATAAGATTTCACAGTTAAGTGACTTAGGGGATTGCAGAATTAATATGTTTCCTACAGAAAAAAGTAAATAGCCATCTGATTCAAAGTCAGAATAGGTTGAAAGTAATAATAGATGGTATTCCAACAAAAGAACTATATAAAATGCACCAAGAAAAGGTACTCAATGTTAGACTGAATAGAGAAGGAAGAACTACCCCTACAGATACTGCTGAATCATTGTATCCAAGTTTTCCACAGCTTTATAGAGAATAGGAAATATGCCAAGCCCCAGCCTAGATTAAAGAAATACACAGACAAGATTACAGATTCCGTGTTGGTTTAACCAAATATTGGAAAAATGGATCAACTAATATAACTAGGGCATTGATTAATACTGGGGCAGAGCCCTCTCCTATCTAAGGAAACCATGATTAAGTTTAAACATGGAACTCCTTTTACCACGACAGGACTGGAAGGGGCTGAAATATCAGTCAGACAAGTTAAACTAACAATGAAAATTGAACAATTACCTAAGAAAGAATATACTGTGGTTGGTGTACCTATTCCTAAATACATCATTGGAATAGATATATTGAGAGGTATGACTCTGAATTTACCTGAAGGAAGATACCAATCTACAGTAAGGAAGATTAGAATTAATACAGTTTAGTGGGAAAAATATAAATGGACCCAATCACTTTACCTGAACCTTCTGAAGTCATTACTTCAAACTAATTTTAAAGGAATTATTTTCTTCAGTGCATTTTTGAAATTCCATCTGACCAAGTCTGTTTTTTTAAGGCTTTCTTCTCCTCATTGGCTTTTTGGGCCTCTTTTGTTATTTGAGTTAGTCTATTTTTTAAGATGTAATTTCCTAACTGTTAACTGCTCTTTCATGATTTTCTTGCATCATTCTCATTTCTCTACCCAATTTTTCTTCTGCTTCTCTTACTTGATTTTCAAAATACTTCTTGAGCTCCTCTATGACCAGTTCATATTTTTCTTGGAGGCTTTTGATGTAGAGAGTTTTGACTTTGTTGTTTTCTTCTGGTTCTATGTTCTAATTGTCTTTGTCACCAAAAAAATGATTCTACAATTTGATTTAGCTTCTTCTGTTTACTCATCTTGTCAGACAATTACTTACCTTTTGAGCTCCCAGTCCAGTGTGACACACTCTTCCTGTTGTTCTGTCAGGCTGCCTTCAGAGGGAACCTCTCTCTGTCACTTGGAGGGTTTTGTAGCACTAAAACTGTTTAGAGTCCTTTTTTTTATAGGTATTAGAGGTGGTTGCTGTGGGAACTCAAGCAAGTCCCTGTGTTCACTCTGACATCTTTGCTCTTCCCTCACATTCATTGTTAAAACAGGTAGCAGAGGAATGTCATATATGTTAGCTGGAAAGGGAACAAACTGTTCCTTGGGTAGTAACTGCAGAAATAGCAAGAGGAAAGATCCTAGCCCAAAACTGGCCATCTGTGTAGTAGTGGCTTGTCCTTATAAGAATTCAAACCAGAAAAATACCTATAAAACTCTAGATCTCATAAGACTATATTATGCCACCCCAATAAAGATTCAAAGTGAAAATGGGTCACATTTCAAAGGTAATGAAATGAAGAGGCATTGTATACTAAACAATATAGGATGGATCTATCATAATCCATATAATCCACAAGCATCTGGGTTAATTGAAAGAATGGGTGGATCATTGAAGGAACAGTTAAGGAAGTTAAGATTTAATTATTCTTAAAAACATTTGAAGGATAATCTGTTCATGGCTTTATGTAATTTGAGTAATAGACCATTAGGAGGAAGCACACCTCTAGCCAGAAAGATGACCCCAAATCTGCAAATCAGAAAACAACAAGCATTTAAGATCCCAAATTTTCACTACTGGATTGTGAGGCCAGATGTCCAAGTACCGTATCCAGGAACACCTAGTTTGACAAGATATGATGTGCATTGTTTAGAGGACTTTTGATTGGAAAGAAAAGAAATAAGGAAAGAAGAAAAATCTCCACTGGAATATGTATAAGAATCCCCCAAAATTATTTTGAACAGATTTTACCTAAGTCAGAATTAGCATCTTTAGGAATGCATGATTTGGCTGGAGTAATAGATTCTAATTTTCAAGGAGAAATTATTGCAACATTCCATAATTTAGGTGAAGAACCCATACAGCTTTTTATTAGCTTTTTTTCCTTATGGAGAGAGAAGGCAGGACAATTGGGATTAGGTGACTTGCTCAAGCTAAAATGGCTTGTAAGTGTTAAGTATCTGAGCCTGGATTTGAACTCGGGTCTTCCAGGGCCAATGTGCTATTCACTGGGCCACCTAGCTGCCTCAGAACCCATACAGACAGAATAGTTCAAGTAATTATCATTCCTTGTAAAACAATACCACTTGAAAAAAACTGACTCTCCTTCTGAAATAATTAGCAAAGGAACTGAAGGGTTTGGTTCTCCTGATAGAATAAGATTGTGAGCTAAAGTATGCGTAAAATGGAAACCAGACGATCTTCCAAAAGCTGAGGAAATCAAAGCACATGGTAAGGATAATACTGTGACTATTGTTTATTCTGGAGAAGATAATTACCAAATTGTACCTTTAACACATATATTCTACTATGAGTGAGGCGCAGATGGTAGGTTCATGGTCTCCAGAAGCACGACTGACCCTATGTCTATCCTGTTTCTAGTTATTGTCTCCTTTTTTCTTCTTGGCTTTTTGTCAGTTCAACTTGTTTGCCAGATTTGTTACCTGCAGGCCTGGTACTCTCTACCTGTAGAAACTTGATCACTTAAACAGGATGTCTCCCCCTGTTCACCCTGGTCCTGGCATCAACCACACTCCAAATACTGGTTAAAGAACCAGTCTCTCAAATGGGATCTCTTGGGACAGGGACAGCTCTATGTCCAATTTCAGTAGCAAGTAGCCATAGAAGAAGAGATCTTTAACCCTAACCCCTATATTTTTTGTCCCATCTGTTTAAGGGTGAATGATGAGGGGCTTGTGCTCAAGCCCCACCCTAAAGTATTATTTTCTGTGCTTATTATGTGCTATCCCTGTTATATTGCTATAAAGTTCTGTTGACACCAGTTACCCCTAAACTCTCACTGACCTATGAAAGGAATGTGAAAGATATTGGGGTTGAATACAATGGTAATGGGAATTTAAAGATTTTTCCTGCCACTTAAAAGGCCAAATGTAATCACATGGTGCCCATGGGAGGAAGAGATTGCTGAAAGGGTGAAGCAGGAAGGAGCAGGAGAGTGAAGACCTTGGAGCAAGCAGCATGGAGGAAGAGCAGCTAGCCTGAGTGAGAGATGGGCATTTTTGCTTAAGGGGGTCTGTGGTTTTGAAGCCTTCCCTGACAGAGAGAAGGCTTGGGAATGTTGGTGTTCACTGCATTGGTTAGGTGTACCAAATTCTCAGTCACAATGTTGGATACATTGTTTCAAGCACAGACCACAGAGCCCAGCTGAGGGCAAAGGCGCGGCTGGGGAGTGGGGGGGAGGACTTCGTGCACCCGGGGGCATTCCAGGGTCCCCGGCCCCCACTTTCTGGGGGTGGGGTGAGGATGGGGAGACAGCCGACAATGACGTAGCGTCCCCGGGGGTCCCGTGGTACGTCCTCACCCCACGGAGAGCCCAGCTTCTGCCCTCGCTGCCGGCCCCTCTGGGAACCTCTATGTCCTCAGCCGTAAAATGGGCACTGAAGACCAGTCCAGCAAAAGACGCTTCCGCCTCCGAGGCTTTCATCCTGATACCTCAGTGCCACGTCCCGCCCAGCACCCAGAGTCGGCGCCAGGCCGCTGCCTTCTCTTCTCGTGGTCGCCCCCGCCACGGTTCCCCGCAGGGCTCAGGCTCCGCCCCGCCAGGCCCCCCGCCACGCTTCTCTGTAGACCCTCTAAACCCACTCACTCACCCGGCCTCTGCCTGAGGCGAATAAAGGCCCCTGCCTTGGGGTCGGACGCAAGCTGAAACTACAACTCCCAGAATCCATCTGTGCCGCGCGGGGGAGGGACTGAGAGGGAGAAAGAGGGACAGCGCCCAGGGCAGGTTCTGCCAGAGGCTGAAGCAGGAGGCCATTGGGAAGAGGAGGCCCAGCTGGGCGCTGCACAGGCCCACCTTCGCTTCCAAGGCCCTCTCTTCCCGCCTCACCTTTCTAGCACCCACTGAAAACGCAAACAATACGATGTCCATTATGCATGGGAAATTGTGCAAAACATATTTCCCTATTATCCATATAGCAAAAAACATAAAGTCAGGAAAATATACTTCAATTTTTCCTCAAAGTACAGCAGGTTTCTCTCTTGGGAGGGGGCGTTTTGTCATCCTGAACCCTCTAGAATCGTCCGAGATCAATGCTTGATCAGTGAGGACAAGTCTCACAGCAGATACTCATTGCAACATTGTTGCCACTGCACAACAATCTTCTGGTTCTTCTGGCTTCCCTTTGCATCAGTTCCTCCAGGTCTTGCCACGCTTTTCTGAGACCACTCCTTGTCATTTCTCATAGCACAGCAGCATCCCATCACAATCCAGTGCCACAGCCTGTTCAGCTGGCCCCATCTGGTGGCATCCCCTGGTTTCCCATCGTCATCCACCACAGAGAGCTGCCTCCTGCGTGTTTGCATATTACCTCCTTTACCTTTTTCTTTGGTCTCTTTGAGACACAGACTCTCAGGCTGAACCCTTTAACTTCCCATTACAGTACAATTGACCAAACACACAGCTTGTGCATGTAGCAGATTGGAAATAGCGATGACTGTTCCAAAGAATCAGGACATCAAGTTATGTTTTTGATCATGGCTTTCAGGTAGTCCAATACTTTTAAAATTGTCTCTCCTGGATCTATTTTCCAGGTCAGTGTTTTTTTCAAGGAGGTATTTCACATTGCCTTCTATTTTTTCATTTGTTTGGATCTGTTTAATAGTATCTTGATTTCTCATAAAGTCATTTTCATCCATTTGCTCCACTCTAATTCTGAAGGAATTATTCTCTTCAGAAGCTTTTGAGATTCGTTTTCCATCTGGCAAATTTGACTTTTTACAGTATTCGTCTCCTCATTGGCTTTTTGGGCCTCTTTTGCCATTTGAGTCAATCTGTTTTTTAAGGTGTTATTTTCTTCAGTCAGGTTGTTGGCTCTCTTTTCATGATTTTCTTACAACATTCTCATTTCTCTTCCCAATTTTTCTTCCACTTCTCTTATTTGGTTTTCAAAGTCCTTCTTAAGCTGATCTATGGCTTATAACCAGTCCTCATGTTTCTTGGAAGCTTTTGGTGTGGGAGTTCTGACTGTGTTGCCTTCTTCCCGTTCCATGCTTTGATCCATTTTGTCCCCAAAAAGGATTCTAGAGTTTGGTTGCTGTTCTTACTTTGCTTCCTTTTCCTGATTAGGTTCCCAGTGAATTATTTGTCTTTTTAGCTCTGTGGAACTTTGCTTCCAGAGGGGAAAGCTCTGTCCCAAATTGCTGGGGTTTTCACAACAGCTGGAGCTATTAGGGGGCTGCTGCAGTCCCCACCAGCTTTGGCTCACTGAAAATGCACCCCAGACCAAGATTCGGATCCAGGCCACTCAATACAAGAGCACTTAGCCTCTGAACGATTGTTTGGTCACCCCTGCAGTTTGGCTGAAGCAGCTACCTGGAGGCTGCAAGGCCACCATTTCTGCGGCTTCCTTGCCCTGGGGTCAGTTCGGCCAGACCACTTTTTTCCCCCAAATTTAGCTGAATTCCACTGACCTTTTATTTAGTCCTTATTTCTTTGGCTTGATAAATCTGGAAACTGACACAGCTGCCGCTGATCCACTCTCCTGAAGATTCCAGCTGCAGCTCCTCCTGACCACCCTGGGGCCAGGCCGTGGTTTCAGGCTGGGCTGGTTCTGGCTCCCAGCCTGCTGTGATGAGCCCTTCATGATGAGCTGCCTGCAGCTAGAGATGTGTTTTTCTGTATTTTTGTGAGTTGTGGAGCCCTAAAATTTGTTTAGTCATATTTTCTGGGTATTTCAGGTGGCTATGTGAGAGCTGCGAAACCTTGCTGCTTCTACTCTTCCTAAAGTTCTTGACTGACCGTGTCACCACATACTCAGCAAACTTCTGTGGCTCCCTAGCAGAAAGATCAAAAATAAAATCCTCTCTGGGGCTGTTAATCACCTAGCCCTTCTTCACTTACCCCACTCCAACCCTTCCAGTCTTGTTGCACCTTAGCTCCACACCAACAGTTCTATAATCCAGGGCAATGGGTCTCCCTTCTGTTCTATGAATGGGACACTACACCTCCCAACTCTGTCGGCATTCTGAGCCATCCCCATGCTTAAAAGATCTGTCCCTGAAGCCCCAGCCAAAGCGCCCTTCCAGTCTTCCTTAGTCTTAGGGCCTTCCCTCCTTCACTGAGCTACGATTTGTCCTATCCAGGACAAGCTTCCACATTACTGCTTGGCATGCCGTCTGACCTGCCCCCCTCTCCCCCCAAGTCTGGGAACTTCAGGAGAGCAGGGGATGTTCCTTGTATCTCTTTATGTCCCTGGTGTTTAGCAGAGGGCCTGGCACATACTAGGGACTTAATAAATGTTCACTAACTTGAAGAAGGTCTAAGAAAGCACCCATATTGGAAAGCCCAAGCCCTTTCTGAACTTTGAGGGGAGTTCCTGCCCTCAAATTCCAATCAATGTTTTTTATGGGATCTGAAGTTCATCACTGGAAGAGAGCTTTAAGGCATTGGGGTCCAACTCCCTCTTCTTACAGATGAGGAAACAGAGGGTCAGAGAGGTTCAGTGAGTTGTTCAGGGTCCCACTGTTAAAAATTGGCTGAAAGAGAATTTCAAGTCAGGTCTCCTGCCCCCAAATCTAGCACTTACTTCACCCCCACAACTATAAGCCTCTTGTTATTCTAGCTCTCAAACACCTGCTTTCCTCTCACTCACCTAGACAGCAGCTCCTCCAGCTTTCTGGCTCCAGTAGCCACAGGGCTTCCCTTTGCTCCTATGTCCCCAACTGTCAGGCTACCTCTAACCCAGTTGTCTTGGGTTCTGCTTCCCACAGGAAACTCCTCCCACCACAGGCTCCAAGTCACCACATTCAGCCTATCAGGGACAGAGTTTATCTTCATAGGAGGAGAATATCACCCCCCCCCCCAATTCTATTAAGGGAAATGGAAGATCTTCAAATTCCCATTCCCATTACACAAGGGCAGGTAAGAGCTTTGGCTCCTGTATTCCAAATGGGGTCCTGATGTGGAAAATTCCTTGTGGGTGCATCTGTGAGCTGGTCCAACCATTCTGGAGGGAGATCTCGAATTATGGACAAGGAGACTGCCTATCCCCTTTGACCCACTCTTAGGGCTGTTTCCCAAGATGATTAGGGAAAAAGGAAGAGAACCCATATGTTCTACACTGTCCACAGCACCTCTCTCTGTGGAGGCCAAGAGCTGGAAATTGCAGGGACACCCATCATTTGGGGAATGCCCAAAGAAGTTGTGGTATATGAATGTAATGGAATACTGTGGTGCTATGAGAGATGCAGAGCTCATTGATTTTAGGAAAAAAATGAGGGACCTGTATGAAATAATGGAGTCAAAACAAGAGCAAATTGAGACAGAAACAAGAATGTTATCTTAAGAAGGACTTTAAGAGAATAAGGTATTTTGTCTACTATAAATATCCAAATTAACTCTAGAGGACACATGAAGAAAGGCACCATGAGCATCGAGAGAAAGAAGAGACAAAAGAAGCATGTATTAAATAATTTTACATATGCATCCATATATACCTATATAAAAATGTGTGTGTGTCTGAGGATGGTCCTGTCCAGAGCTGCAGTTGAGGTAAGAAAGACAAAAAGAAAAAGAACTTTCCAGGACCATTTTGTTGTGTTTATAAAGGAAGAGCAAGTTGGGCTATTTCCAAGTATTTGCAGAAGATTGGTAGCTTCACATACAAGCATCTTCTTTATTATGCTGTGTTGTGGAAATGTTTGTTTTGCTCCATAAATTAGAAAATAAGTTACTTTTAAAATAATAAAATTAACAGCAACAACTTACTCTTCAAGGAAAGTCCAAAGAACCTTGTAAATTCTCCTTATTGTTAAAAGGAAAACTCTTAGTTCAGACTTTTATTTGAATTAAGGAGGCAAAATTCAAGACAAAGAGAATGAAAAGAACACACTGAGGCTCTTATATCTGCAAAGTAGCAAGGAAGAGATTCAAGATGGAACCACCTTTGATTGATAACTTTTGTAATGAGAAGAAAGGACACTTGGATAGGCCCATGTCAGCAAAAGGGGCTTTCCTCTCAGTCACTTCCTAATCAGTGACCCATCAGGGCCACGAGGTAACATGACATGACAACTCAGAAAGACAAGTTCTAGGAACCCCTTAACCTTCTGCTACATTTGTCGAGTGACAAATAGCAGACAGAGCCAGAGCAGCAGACTGGGGGGATGCCTTCCTCAATACTGCTGGCCTCATGGACTGGAAAAGGTACATTTTACAGGTCTGTTTTCTGCATTCCTGTCAGGTTTCTATGCTTTTAATGTATGGTCAAGTTTTGTGAAGGTGCCAGGCACAGCTCAGTAATATGCATACTCCATCCTATTCTCATTCAGATTTCTCTAGGAGTCTATCATACCTAATTTCTCTAAAATTCCCTTCTTTTCCTTAATTCTATATTCATCTGGGCCTGACATCTAAATGGAAGACTCCTAAATATGCTAAGATAATTAGGAAATGTAGATATATGTGTATGTATGTATGTATGTAGGTACATATGTATGTACGTGTACCCATGTCCCTATATGCACTGTGGTGGCAACCAGCAGCCACTAAGAGTTTGGGTGGCTTCTAATAGTCAGGGGTCAAAAAGCCAAATGCCCTGTGGAGGGCCAGGGATTTAAAGTCAAAAGTAAAAGGACAGTCCTTGCCCTCTGCTGGAAAGAGACAGCATGGGAAAGGAAGCTGAAATGAGAGGAAGGGTCAGAGGAACCCCCAAAACCTGGAGGGGAGAGCAGTCAGTCAGTAGTCCCAAAGTCTGGGAGCCAAGTGAGAGATGAGGGAGGGGACAGTCAGAGGCCACGCCCCCCCATGGTGTTGGCTATGGATGGGGGAACGTTGAGAGGGAAAGAGGGAGGAAAAGCTCAGTCAGGACGGAGTTACAGACCCAGTTCCCCATCAGTCCAAGGCCAGCCTTGGAGACAGAGCCCACACTGTGAACACAGGGGCTAAAAGAGAATTGTGACTGAGGCAGGAAAGTCATGAGGACATCCAGGTCACTGCTCCATCATCTTGCAAACCAAAGCCAGGTGCCTTTGTTCTGAGAGGAGGGTGGCTCCCCCACTCAGGGAGGGTTCACACCATTCAGGTAGGGCCCCAGAGCAGGGAGAGGGAAGGGGGTAACAAGGTTCCCACTGCAGGGGCTCTAGGCTCCTTACCCAGTGTCTACAGAACAGACCGGGGGCAGGACCAGGAACTGTGGAAGACCCCTAGGAACCCCTGGGTGAGCCAGGGCTGTGATCTGGGAGGGAAGAAGCCTGAGGGTTGAGGGGGGCCAGGTCCATGTCACCTGGAGCTGGACTGCCCCAGATAGAGAACACCAGGCCTGGAGGGGAGGCTGGGGGTGGGGTGCTGGGGCCCAGGGGCAGTGGGGGCCATTGGTGACCCTGGAGGGCAGGGCAGAAGCTCTGACAACATTACACAAAACCCCAGAAATTTGGGAACCAACACTCTTCACTCTTAAAGCAGAGTTCTTCTGTGGCAAGGAACTCCAATTCAAGTAATTGACTGGTAAGATGATTATGAAGAGAAAGCACAATTGGACCATAAAATCATTTTTGGTGACAAAGCCAATCAAAACATAGCACCAGAAGAAGACAACACAGTCAGAAGTCCTGCACCAAAAGCCTCCAAGAAAAATATGAACTGATCACAGGCCATGGATGATCTCAAGAAGGATTTTGAAAATCAAGAGAAGTGGCGGAAAAACTGGGAAAAGAAATGAGAATGATGCAAGAAAATCATGAAAAGAGAGTCAACAACCTGCTAAAGGGGACCTCAAAAAATACTGAAGAAAATGGCACCCTAAAAATAGACTAACTCAAATGGCAAAAGAAGTTCAAAAAGGAAATGAGGAGAAGAATGCCTTAAAAAGCTGAAATGGCCAAATGGAAAAGGAATTTCAAAAACACACTGAAGAATATAATTCCTTCAAAATTGGATTGGAGGAAATGGAAACTAATGAGTTTATGCGAAATGAAGATACTATAAAACAGATCCAAAAGAATGAAAAATAGAAGGCAATGTGAAATATCTGCTTGGAAAAACCAATGGCCTGGAAAATAGATCCAAGAGAGATCATCTAAAAATTCTTAAACTGCCTGAAAGCCATAATAAAGGAAAGAGACTAAACATCATCTTTCAAGAAATTATTAAGGAAAACAACCTTGATATTCTAGAACCAGAGGGGAAAATAGAAATGGACAAAATGTTTCCATTGACTCTTGAAAAACTTTTCAAAAAGAAAACTCCTAGGAATGTCTTAGCCCAGTTCAAGAGGCAGCAAAGCTGGTGAGGAGCCATGTGGGTCAAACCACTTGGAATTGTATGGAGATGTATAGATGGAACCATCCTCTCCTTATTTCCTGTGTCCCAGAGGCTTCTGGGCTAGGCTGATCAGGGTTAGGGTGCTCTAGCCTAATTCCTGCTCCCAAACTCTTCAACCCCTTGTCCACACCTTGCTCCTAAGGAGTTTCCCACTGCACCTCACTTCCCCTCTTCTGGGGGTGCCCAGAAGGAAATGTTGGTCAAAAGGGAGGGGAGGCTGTTCCTGCACTTGCCTAATTTTGGGCTATTCTTGGAATGGAAATTAAACAAGGGGGCCATGGGGACTCATTTGTCCTGAGTTCCAATCTGTTTTAGATGATAATATGGTTTGAGGGATAAAACAATTTTCTTCCCCCACCCCTTCCCTAGAAATGGTGTGGGGGGGAAAAAGCTGGGTGTGGTTGGGCGTGGGTCCTCCAAAGCTAGACCCAAATAGTGACCTATCTGAGATCTATACATGGATTGGGGAGATGGGGGAGAGGGGGGAAGAACCATTGGAAGAGTAAAAAGCCCCAGCCTCTGTTGGGTGTAGGGTGGGGAGGGTCACTAGTCTCCACCCTCCTGCTAGGGTCTCAGCACCCAGAGACTTCAGACAAGACTTCTGAATCTTACAGTGCCGATGGATTATTCTTTGTTGCTTCTCTTTTGGGTTTCCTGATCTGTGTATGTTAAAGGAAATGTCCCCTTTTGAAATGTCAATGAGTTAATCAACTTCTCCCCCTTATGCCTATTTAAAGGCCCTTTAGTACCATGGACAGAGCATGCCCACTTGCAGAGCTGCAAGTAGTCTCAGCTCCTCAGGTGTTGGTCAGATTGCTCTGGCATTCTGACCCCATGGCTTGACTTGTGCATATAATGAGAATGTTGGTCCAGCTGTTGTCACTGGTGTTTGTGAGGATACAATGATTATCTCTGAAGGTCTTTGTAAATCAAGTTATCTTCCAGATGTAAGTTAGGCATAAGGCAAATGTAGGAATTTTTGCTGTTTTAAGGACATTCTTCTAGAATGTTATGGGAATAATTGGATACAAAATTTATCAGTTGGCGAGGTTAGACATTAACCTCTTTGTTCTACCTACTCTGGGGTTCCAGTATAGAACAGTTATGTTAGTATTGGAGATCAGAAGGTTGAAAAGATAAATGAAGATTGAGTTAGAAATAGGGATTACAGGATGAGTTCAGATTAAACATAGTCCCAGGAAAATAGGGATGCTTGGGAAGTAGATGTGAATCTATTAGAACAATAATTTATAATCCTGATGGGAGATTTTTTATGAACAAGAATAAATATAGAAAAGAATACAGATTATTTGAGTCTCACTTTAAGGATGTTCCTTAACCAATGTAAGATTATAATCATATCTTAAACTGATTGTTGGAGCTGATTATTTAAGATTTGATGGGACTGTTAACTGCCTATTTCTCTGAGTCTCACTCCTGCTATGAATATTAAGAAGGGCCATCCAAGCTATCTGAGCCACTGATCCCTGACGCCAGACCCTATGAAGTCAGATATGGAATGCAGAGGGGGGGTCAGGAGAATGACTGTTCCCCATGAGCTGAGCTAAGATTCCTCTGACTCTATTTCCCCCGTTGGCAGACTTTAAGTTTGGCTCAATGGAGATTGCTTGGTATACACTGTCTGAAATGACATTCTGAAGTTGGGGAAATATGGTTCCCTCCTTACACTTTTGTCCCTAGTCTTGTTGGCAAGTTTCAGTAATCAAAATTTTGAAATAAACAACAACAAATCTATTAAATACTTAATTCTGGACCATCTAAAGTTATTTTATGATAAAGCTATTAGACTTAGGGTTTAAGTATTCCTGTATTCCTGTATAAGTCAGGGCCCATTAGTTCTTTGTAATAATATGAGGACAAGTTCGTCAAGGGTTTGTGGGAATATTATTCTGTTATTACTTAGCATCACACTTGTCTCAGCTTTGTTATAATTAGTAAATATTAAAAGGAGGATCGTTTCGGGACGACTTGGTAAATACTTTAATTGTTTTAATTGCGAGCTTAACGTAAATCCCTTAGTGAAATCCCA
>CM053596.1:2416265-2441192 GCA_028646575.1 Pseudocheirus occidentalis | reverse complement strand
TTCTTTCCCTCCACTGTAAAAGCAGGGTTTTTTGCCTGTTTTATGAGAGATAATTTACCCCATTCTACCATTCCCTTTCTCTTTGTCCCAGTACATTCCGCTCAGCCCTTCATTTTATTTTGTAGCTATCATCCCTTCGTATTCAATTTGCACCTGTGCCCTCTGCTTTTATATCCTCCTTCTAGCTGCCTTAATAATGAGAAAGGTCTTATGAGTCGCAAATATCATCTTCCCATGTAGGAATGTAAACAATTTCACTTTATTAAATCCCTTCTGTTTCACCTTTACTGTTTACCTTTATATGCTTCTCTTGAGTCTTGTATTTGAAAGTCAAGTTTTCTATTCAGCCTCATCATTTTCATCAAGTATGATTAAAAGTCCTCTATCTCAATGACTGTCCATTTCCCCCTCTGAAGGATTACAGTCAGGTAATTGTAGGTTGTAATTCTAGCTCCTTCTTCCTCTGGAGCATCATATGCCAAGTTCTCAGATTCTTTAAGGCAGAAGCTGCTAAATCTTGCTTTATCCTTATTGTGGATCCACCATACTTGAATTATTTCTTGCTGTTTGCAATACTTTCTCTTTCACCTGGGAACTCTGTAATGTGGGTATAATATTTTTATGAGTTTTCATTTTGAGATCTTTCAGGAGGTAATCTGTGAATTCTTTCCATTTCAATTTTTCCCTCTGGTTCTAGAATATCATGGCAATATTCCTTGATAATTTCTTGCTTTTTGGGGGGGGCATTTGGGGTTAAGTGATTTGCCCAAGGTCACACGGCTAGTTTTTGTGTTAAGTGTCTGAGGCCGGATTTGAACTCAGGTACTCCTGACTCCAGGGCCAGTGCTCTATTCACTGTGCCACCTAGCCGTCCCCCCTTGATATTTTCTTGAAAGATGATATCTAGGCTCTTTTTCTGATCATGGCTTTCAGGTAGTCCAATAATTTTTAAATTGGACCTATTTGCCAGGTCAGTTGTTTTTCCAGTGAGATATTTTACACTGTCTTCTTTTTTTTTCATTCTTTTGGTTTTGTTTTGTTGCTTTTTGGTTTCTCATAAAGTCAGTAGCTTCCATTTGCTCTATTCTAATTTTTGAGGAATTGCTTTCTTCAGTGAGCTTTTAGACCTGCTTTTCCATTTGGTCAATTCGGCTTTTTAAAGCATTTTTCTCCTCACTGACTTTTTGGACCTCTTTTGTCATGGAACTATTCTACTTGTTTTTCTTGTTTTTGTTGTTTTCTTCAGTATTTGTGTGTGTGTGTCTTCACCAAGCTGTCAACTCTTTTCTCATGTTTTTCATGCATCACTCTCATTTCTTTTCCCATTTTTTCCTCTACCTCTCTTGATTTTCAAAATCCTTTTTGAGCTCTTCCATGGCCTGAGACCAATTCATACTTTTCTCAGAAGCTTTGGATGTAGGAGCTTTGACTTTGCTCTTCTGAGTGTGTGCTTTGATCTTTCTTGTCACCATAATAACGTTGTATAATCAGAGATGTTTTCTGTTCTTTGCTCATTGTCCCAGAATATCACTTGGCTTTTAACCATGGGGCTCTGCTTCCAGTATGGAGGGTGTTGTACTGTTCCAAGATTCAGCGGTTTTGTGAAGTTGTTTTCAGAGATACTTTAAGGGACCTGTAAGTTTCCAATTCTTCCTAAGTAGCATGATCTAAGGAGAGGTGTTTTCTGCTTTCCTGTCTTGATCTCTGGTATGCGAGACACCACAGGCACTCTTTTCTGCCCTGGAACTGTGAGCATGTTCCCCCCTCCTTTGTGGCTGCCAGCTCTGCTAGGCTGTGTTCCTCCTCTGCCTGCCAGAACTGCACCCCACACCTAAGTATGAGCAATTCAACAGGCTCCTACCTCTGAGCTAGCAAAGAGACCCTTGAAATGGACCCCCTTGCTATCTGTGGGCTAAGAGTCCCAGAATGATGTACTGGTGATTCAGACCCTGCAAAGGTTTCCTCCTGGCCTGTCCTGGCATGACTTGTGCAGGACTTCACTCCACTCCCACCCTGGCACCACAGAACCTTTCTGCTGACCTTCTAAGTTATCCCTAGTGTTTGTGAGCTGAGAGGTTCAAAAAATGCCACTACTGCCATTGATAGTCACCCTGAGGCTGCTCACTTGAGCCTAGTTTGTGCTGGTGCAGCCTACACTGGAGCATACTCCTCTCCCAACCTACTGCAAGAGGTCTTTCCTGCTGACCTAAGTTGTCTTGGGCTGGAAACTTGTTTCACTCTGTCTTTTTATGGGCTCTGCTGTTCTAAAATTTGTTGAGATCATTTTTGAAAGTATTTGGAGGGTTTTGGAATAGAGCTCAGGCAATTCCTTGCCTTACTGCAGCATCCAGGTCCCTGCCTCTCCCTTCTCAGAGCCCCCAGACTGAATTTTGTCTCCCAGGCCCAGGCTTCCCCTCATTATTCCTTGGTAGCTCCATCCCAGAGCCAGACTCATCCCCTCTCTCCATTATCAAGTAGTCAGTCTAATGTCTAGACATCGTACAAGTGTCAGCTGGAGAGAGGGGGTGCAGGGAGGGCAGAGGATGAATTGGAGGGAGAGCTCTGACTCAGAACCCACTGAGGCTCTGATTGGTCTCACTCCATCTGGGGTCCCAAAGTCCCTTCTGCCTCTTGGGTCTCTATAGGAAGACAGGGGAGAGCAAGAGGGTCAGAAAAGGAATAAGAGAGGGCGAGACCATCTTAATTTTTATACTATTCTATAAAGTAAGTTTATTCCCTGAATCCTCTCTCTCTATGTATACTCCTTCTAACTGCCCCAGTGGCCAGAAACCCTCAAGGTCTCCTGCCAGATTTTTCGTTTTGTTTTGACTAGGTACAAGAGGCCATTTTTGCTTCATTTCTTTTGTACCCTCATTCAGAGACCCAGAAAGGACCCTAGTTTCAAAAGGCTAAGGTCTCCCCCTACACCCTAGGCCATCTCCACTCATCCTGATCTATATCTTTACACTGATCCCAGATGGCTCTGGAGGTGATAGTGAGGCTGCTGACTTTGCATAGCCCTGCCTCACTGAAATCCAACTCACTCGCAAGTCCTGGCTTCACCTTCCTGATGTCATGGTCTTCTTAGAGAATGAAGGATAAGTGAGAATCACTCAGTAGTGATACAGTTCTTAAGACTTAAAGGTATCATCTTCCTGTGGAGGGAACAGTTTAACCTTAATTACATAACTTAGGTCTTTAAAAAAAATCTTTCTTGTTGACTTTTTTTGGATTCTTTTGTGTCTTTTATTGGAAAATCAAATGTTTTGCTCTGCTCTGGTCTTTTCATCAAGAATGTTAGAAAATTCTGCACTTCACTGAATGTCCAACCCCGCCTCTCCCTGGAAAGATTATGCCTAATTTTGTTGAGTAGTTGATTCTTGATTGTAATCCAAGCCCTTCTGTGCTTTGGAATATCATATTCCAAACCCTCCAGTCCTTGAAATTAGAAGCTGCTAAATACCATGTAATTCTGAGTGTGACTCAACAAGGTTTGAATTGTTTCCAGCTTTCAGAATTTTCTCCTTGACCTGGGAATGGTGGAATTTGGTTTAATGTGCCTGGAGTTTTCGTTTTGGGATCTCTTTCAGGAGGTTATCAGCGGGCTCGTTCCATTTCTATTTTACCCTCTTGCACTAGAGTATCAGAGCAATTTTCTTTAATAATTTCATGAAGGATGCTGTTGAGGATCTTTTCTTTTTTTTTTTTTTATCATGGCTTTCAGGCACTTCAGTAATTCTCAAATTATCTCTCCTGGATCTACTTTCTAGGTCAGTTGTTTTCCCATGAGATACATCACATTTTCTTCTATTTTTCAATTCCCTTTGATTTTGTTTTATTGGGTTTTGACGTCTCAGAGAGTCATTATTTTCACTTTCTTTCACTTCTTTAATTCCCATTTTTAATGAATTATTTTTTTTAACTTTAATTTATTTTTCGTTTTCAGCACTCATTTCCTCACAATTTGGAGTGACATTTTTCTCCCCTTCTTTCCCCTACCCACCCCAAAATATCAAGCTTACTAAATACCCCTTCCTCCAATCTGTTCTCTCTTAAATCCTCCCCCATTTATCCCCTAACTTTCTAGTTGGGCAAGATGGATTTCTATACCCCAGGGCCTGTATATCTTATTTCCCAGTTGCAAGTAAAAAAACAATTTTTTTAAAAAACATTTCTATTTGAAACTTTTGAATTCCAGATTTTTTCTCTTCTTCACTCCTCACCTGCCCCCAGCAGGAAGATAAGCAATTCAATATAGGTTGTACATGTGTAGTTACCCAAATTATTTCCATAATTGCTATATTATGGAAGACTAACTGTATTTTCCTCCATCCTATCCTGCCTCCCACTTATTCTATTTTCTCCTTTTACCCTGTCCCTTTACAAAAATGCTTGCTTACAACTACCGTCTCCCCCAATCTGCCATCCCTCTATCATTAGGGAATTATTTTCTCCAGTGAGATTCTGTATCTTCTTTTCCATTTGGCCAATTCTTATTTTTAAGTTGTTTTCTTCGATGGATTTTTGTGCTTCCTTTACCAAACCACTGACTCTTTTTCAGGATTTTCTTGCCAGTCTCATTTCTTTTCCTAATTTTTCTTTATTTCTCTTTCGCTTTTTAATATACTTTCTGAGCTTTTGGGGAGACTTTTGGGGCTTGAGAGCAGTTCACATTTTTCTGTTTCACACACAGAGGTTTTGATGCCGCTTTCCTTCTGAGTTTATGTTTTGATCTTCCCTGTCATCACACTTGCTTTCTATGGTCAGGGCTTTTTTTTTTTTTTTTGCCAATTTTCCAGCCTCTATTATGACTGTTGAGGTTGAGCTCTGCTCCTGGGGCACAGAAGGCCCTGTCCCAAGTTTCTTGCTCTGCGGTCAGGGGCTGGGTCACTGGCTCACTGTGTCAGAGTCTCGGGGGCCGGCCCCTTGCCTGATGTCTGTGGGTTCTGGGGCTGGCTGCCTGCTGTGCCAGGGACTGTGGGGTCTGGTTTGCTGACCTGTGGTGGGGTCAGGGGCTTCCCATTGTCTTGCTCTGGGTGGTGCTCTCTTTTGCCCAAGACAGACAGAGCTTTCCTGTAGCATTTCAGCCCATCCCTCTGTAGGTTCTAAGACTCTGGAATTCACTTAGAAGCCTCATTTAAAGTTGTCCTATAGGCAGCTGGAGAGAGCTTAGGCCACTTCCTGTCCTTTCTCTCCCATCTTGGCTCCAACTAATGGACCATCTTCCTTTTAAAGTTGACACTACTGGGTGCCTCTGTAGCTCCGAGTTTCTTCTGTGAAGGCATAGGCAGGCCCTTTGTCATTCCTGTGGGACCTAACTTTCCATAAATCCCTGTAGGCCAAGCTCCTGCCCAGGATGAGAAAGGAAGGATGACCTCTGCCCCTCTGGTATCCCCTTCCCCAGCTCAGCCTGCACAGGACCAAGGTCTGGCCCAAGCAGGGAGCCTGGAGCCAGAGGGAATGGCCCCTGGGAGCTGCAGACCCCCTGCCCAGGTGAGTGCCCTCTGTTCTCAGACTGGACCAACGTCAGCCAGAGAGGCCACTTCCACTGACCTAGAGGATGGTCTGTGAGGCCGGCCATGCCCTGCCTAAGGACTGTATCTGTAGAAAAACAGGCATGAAGGTGAAGGTAGAAGGACAACAGTGCCCTGCTCTCTGTGTGCTTTGAGCTGATTCACATCACTCTGGCAGCTTGTGCACCCTCTCAACCCCCACCCATGGGAGCTGGCCTCACACGTTTGTCATTTAAGTACCCCCATCATAACTGACAGACAAGGAGGAGTCTTTTAGTCCTTAGTCTGTATTCTGTAGTGATCATGTCTTTGCTTTCTTTTTTAAATCTTTTTTTGCTTTTCAGAGGGCAATTGGGGGTTAAGTGACTTGCCCAAGGTCACACGGCTAGTTTTGTGTGTGTGTTAAATGCCTGAGGCTGGATTTGAACTCAGGTCCTCCTGACTCCAGGGCCGGTGCTCTGTTCACTTCGCCACTGAGCTACCCCTCTTTGCTTTCTTTATGCATGTTGAGCACAGACCCCCTCACCTGCTCTCACCACACTCACACACAGGTACACACTAACATACATGCACGCATGCAACACATCCACACACAGGCACATACAGACACACATGCAAACACACAAACACAAGCACACAGGTACATCCATGCAAACACATGAACAGAGACAGCCACACACACACAGGTACACACAGAGCCACATAAATGCACACATATGCACACACAGGTACACACAGCCACACACACACATGCACATACCCACCTACATACATACACAAACCTTCTTTCCCCTCCTTTTTCCTCTCTTTTGCTCAAGCTGTCCCTTTTAGAGCCTGAATGTCTAGGAAAACCTGTCCCATCTGAGTCTTGTTTGGACAGTCCAGGGGCTGAGCCCTGAAGGCTTCCCTAGGTGTTGACCATGGTCATTTATGGTCAGAGCAGAAATTGTCCTCCAGATGCTGCTCCTGTCCTTCTGCCTTGGGTCACATGGGTCTCTCTGACTCTCCTCCTATTACCATTGTTTAGGTCAAATCAACAAGCATTTGGAAAGGGAAGGAGTTCTGGGGGGGAGGGGGACACAGGAGATGCCAATGAGGGACAATCTAGTCCCTGCCCTCAAGGAGTTGACAACCTGCTAAAGGAGAGAACAGATGAGCAGCTTTGTCTACACAAGCTGTGCAGTCCTGACAGGAGGCACCGAGAGAGAAGCTTCTAACAGTCTGGGGGACCATAAAAATGAATTTTTAAGAAGGTGAGGTTTTATCAAAGGCTTGAAGGAAGCTGGGAGAACAAGAACATTCTGAGCATGAGAGAAAGCCACTGTAAAGGCACACAGGAGATGGAGGGTCTTCGTCGAGGATCAGCCAGGAGGTCCATGTTTCTAGGTCAGAGGGTAAGACCATAGCAGTGAGGTGTGAGAAAACAGGAAGGGCCAGCTTGTTTAGGGCGTCTACTCTGTGCACGGCACCTGATGAAGAGCATCTCCTTTGATCCTGTTGCAAGAATGATTGATTGTGACTGGCCAAAAAAGGCAACACATGGTGCAGCCAGGCAGGTACACTCAAAGGGTGGGAACCCCCCACTCCCCACCACAGCCAGTAGGGGACAGACACTAGTGTCCTTTATTTCCACAAATGTCACATGTGTTCTCTCCTCCTGAGCTACCTCACCCAGACAGAATTAAAATGGGATTCTTAAAAGTCAAAAATGGATGCTTAAAGCCTTAAAGGGATGTTAGCATGTCTATTTGCACTAGGCCAGAGAAGAAGGAATTTTTTGTCAGTTAATTAGCATTTGTTAGTCACTTGCCTTTATTAGGTAGGAGAGAGAGGAGTCTAGTTAATGCAGAAATATTCAAAGACCTGTTGGTTTTCTTTTCTTATTAGGGGAAGGGAGGTACTTAGAGTCATTTCATACTTGTCAAAAAATAACCAGGTAGAAAATCAAAGAATTCTAACAGGCAGAAGGAAGTGAGTTATGTTCTCCTCAAAATCCATTTTCAACAATCATCACACCCCTGTAAGGTAGGTTCTATGATCAGCTTTATTTCACAGTTGAGGCAAAAAGTGTTTGAAGTGACTTGCCCAGGAACACACAGCCAAGAAGTGCTCTGAGTGCGAGTGGGAAAAATAGGTGCCTCCTTACATGCACCCAACTCTTCGCATATCTAGACCACCCCTTGAGCATGTGATTCTCCCATCTGCCTCTCATTCTCTTCCCTCTTCTCCCAAGGACCAAAGGTCTAGGGATATATTGAGATCATTTATCTCATAAAGAAATCAGCAATTTCTATCTCAGGAATTAGCTCCAATGCCAGGTAACAGAATAGTACATTTTAAACAAATGAAAGAATCCTTTCCCCCTCATGGTTACTCATTTCCAGGTGACTATTAAAATTCATGAATATGTGCCAATAACCAATGAAAGTGATCATAAAGCCAAGACATAAAATGTTTGGCTACAATCCATAATATCCAGAGCTACCTCAAGCTCTCATTATAACTGGAGATACCTCCTCCACTTGGAGGTAAACAGTCTCATAACATTCAGTTTAGTGCACATCCTGACTACAATCATGTACCAATGCTCTTCATGTTTCTATATAAATAGTAATTTCAGCCTTTTAGGAAATAGATTATTCTTTTTTTTTCTGTAATTTCTATTCAATGATCAAAGGAAACCTTTTATCCCTAGAGGACGTTACTTAATAGATTCTCAAAATGTTTCATTGACTTTTCTTAACTAAGTATGTATGCCAATTTTGATTGAAAAGAGGATTTGCTCCCCAAGCCTCCAGTTATGTAATCATGTTGCCCTTCACCCCATGATATTGCCCACCCTGTCCTGTTCTTTGTGTGCTCCCCAAAGTCTATAAAAAGGAAGGATCTTTTCACTCAAGGTCTTTGGTTAGAAACTGGGGAAGCTGTTGACCTATCTCATTCTTGGGTTCACTCTAAGAATTATCTTGCTCAGAGAAACTTCCCTTGGTTTTCTGGCAAAATTTCACTCATTGTCCAGCATTACTGATGAAAAAACCAGGTCAGCACACAAACAGGATTGAAGACATATATAAAGAGTGAAATACCAATAAAAACCATTAAGGAGAATTCAAGGACAAATTGTTCTTGTTCAGTCATTTCAGTCGCAGCCAACTCTTTGTGATGCCATTGGGAATTTTCTTAGCAAAAATACTGGAGTGGTTGGCCATTTCCTTCTCCAATTCATTTTACAGATGAGGAGACTGAGGCAAACAAGGTTAAGGGACTTGCCCAGGTTCAAACTGCCAGTAAGTGTCTGAGGCCAAATCTGAACTCAGAAAGATGAGATTTCCCAACTTCAAGCCTGGTACTCTACCATTGGACCATCTAGCTGTTCTTAAGGGTAAACTGCTCACATTCTAATATGGGAAGATGATAAACAAATCTCCTTTGAACCATGATCAGAAGTAAAAAGCATCAATGAGACAAATTCTTAACAAATTCTTAGATCTGAATGTCTCAATGTTCTTAAAACACAGGAAGGGAAAAGTTAGAAGAATCCATTGGGCTGGGGACCAGGAAGGATTAGGAAAAATGATGTCATGTAATGGAGGTGTCTAAATGTAAGTTTTTACAACAGAATAGGGTGTGTTGGGAGAAGCAGTCTCTTCTGAACTAGTTAAAAGAAGAACTCCAGGGGACAGATGATAAAACACACCACCTCTCTCCTAACAGAGATAAAGGACTCAAAGCATAGGATGGGACATGTATTTTTTTGGACACAGGCAAGGCTGGAATGTTGTCCCTCATCATTCACGTTTGTAATTTTTTTATTTCCTTTCTTTCTGAATTAGATGACAAGCAAGATGTTAAGGGGAAGTTCCTATTAAGGGTCAAAGCAAGAGAATCCTGCCTCAGCACCAGCAGAGAGATTCCTGCAAATGCCCTCTGGTCAGCCACTTGATCCTCCCACTGTCTGTGGCCCTGGAGCTCTAGAAGCAGCCACCCCTGGGGGAGCCTTCAGGGCTCTGCTCCAGGCCTGGCCAGGAAAGACTCAGTGAATGGGTTTCCTAGACCTTTAACTGGTATCAGGGAGACCTTGGAAAAGAAAGAGGAAGGAGAAGTTCTTTGGGGGTGGGGAGGAAGTGACACAAAGACATGACCCCTACAGAATAAAGAGGAATGAGAGAGGTAATCATCCTTGTGACTCAAGGATCATGAGACAGACATGTAAGTCTTCATTTTTTCCAAGGGATTACGTTCTAAGGAGAGGTGTTTACTGCTCTCCTGGTCTGTCCTCTGGTCTGTGAGAGACCCTCAAGCACTCTCTTCTGTCCTGGAATTGTGAGTCAAATATATAAGAATACAAGTTATTCCCCAATTGATAAATGGTCAAAGGATATGAACAAGCACTTTCCAAGAATATAAACTTAAGGTATCTACAAGCATACGAAAAAAATGCTCTAAATCACCAGTGATTGGAGAAATGTATATCAAAACAACTCTGAGGTACCACATCTCATGGGTCAGATTGGCTAAGATGACAAAACAGGGAAATGATAAATGCTTGAGAGAATATGGAAAAATTGTAACACTAATGCCTTGTTGGTGGACTTGTGAACTGATCCATTCTGGAGAACAATATGGAACTATGCCCAAAGGGTTATAAATTGAGTGCATACCTTTGTCCCAGGAATACCACTTCTAGGGTTGTACCTCCAAAAGATCACAGAAGTGGAAAGAAGACTCATCTGTACAAAATATTTATAGGACCTCTTTTGTTGTTGGCAAAGAATTGGAAATCGAGGGGAAGCCTATCAATTGGGGAATGGCTGAATAAGCTGTGCTAAGTGAATGTAATGGAATTCTATTATCTTATAAGAAATGAGGAGACAGACTTCATAATAACCTGGAGAGACTTACATAAACTGATGTTGAGTGATTAAGAGCAGAAGCAGGAGAAATTTGAACACAATTACAGACACAAGGTACATGTGATCACTAACTTTGATAGACTGGGCTCCTCTCAGCAATGTAAGGTTATGAGTCAGCTCCAAAAGACCCAGGATGGAAAGAGAGATCCACATCCAGAGTGCATATGGAGTCTGGATGCAGATGGAAGGAAAGGACTTGCTCTCTTTCTATTTCTTGTTTTATTTTGCTTCTTCTTTCCCACTGTTCACTGCATTGATCATAATCCTTCTTTACAAGGCTCTGCTCTCTGCAGAGGAGGAGCTTGCAGGGTGGGGAACAGCAAGGGCTGCCTGGGGAGCGGGAGATTTAGGGGGTCATTTTGGTGTCCACCAGAAGCTGCGCTACAGAGGGCACCTGCCTCTGGGAAGACCCAGGGGTCCTCCCTTAGCACAGGCAGGAGGGACCTGGAGGGGAAGTGGTTGCCCTGCCCCCAGGTGGCTCCTGTGCCTGCATCCCAGCAGTACTAGGGGGCCCACCTGGGACAGGTGAGACCTGCCCACCTGGGGAAGGGATGTCAGTCTGGGGGATTCAGGCCAAGGAGCTTTACAGTCCTCGGCTCAGAGGGGAAGCGGCTCCCTGATGTGTCAGGACTCTGGTGCCTAGGGCTGCTCTGGGAAGATGAGTTTCCTCTCGGGAAACTGAAGGAAGAGCCAAATCCCTCAGCCCCACAGGGAAGATGAGCCTGCCTCTCATGATCTTCATTCTCAATCATGTTTAACCAGTAGAGCTGATCTGTATCTGTAGCCAACATCCACCCATGTGAAGGCATCCAAGTGCTAAGACCCATCCATGATTTCCCCTAGTTCACAAGATAGAGCTGAATGACCATTGTTTTATTGAGTATTCACTAGCCCTACTTAGTGAAACCATTTACCAGAAATTGTGTCTCTTGGACACTTCCTTCGTCAGATTTCTTTGGGAAGGATACTGTAGACTTAAAACATTATATCACATTCCAGATACTCAAAAGAGGTTTGTCTCCAATATGGATTCTCTGATGTTGAACAAGATTTGAGGTATATGTAAAAGCCTTTCCACACTGATTACATTCATAAGGTTTCTCCCCTCTGTGGATTCTCTGATGTTGAGCAAGACTGGAACAGCACAGGAAAGCCTTTCCACACAGATTGCATTTGTAAGGTCTCTCTCCACTGTGGACTCTTTGATGTTTAGCATGACTGGAACAGCACAGGAAAGCCTTTCCACACTGATTACATTTATAAGGTTTCTCTCCTGTGTGGATTCTCTGATGTTGAACAAGTGTACAGTTCTTTCTGAAAGCCTTTCCACAGTGATTGCATTTATAAGGTTTCTCTCCACTGTGAATTCTCTGATGGATAAGAAAGGATGAGCATTCACTAAATGGTTCATCACATTTATGACACTCGTGTGTTTTCTTTCCAGACTGAATTTTTTGATGGTTAATAAGGGATAACTGTTGAATTAACTCCTTCCTATAATGATGACTATCATATGGTTTCTTTCCTATGTGGACTCTGAGAAATAAAGCACAGATTTCTCTCCTAGTGATCTCACAGGGACTATGACTCATGAAAGTTTCCTCATGTTTTTCATTCACAGAAATGATAGGCTTTTCAGCAGTCTCTCGCATTTCAGGTCTAATCTCACCTTCTGCCAGAAACAAATAATAAAAAATATATAAAGGGAAACATGTACACACACACATATATAGAAATATAATCCCTTTCATTTTTGGGATAAAGTAAACCAATTGTTCAACATCCTACTTCTCCAGGACAAGAAAAAAATTCTTGAAAGTTCAATGGACAGAATCAATCATTTTAAAATGCCATTACATTACATCTGCAGGATAACCTGATTTACAAAGACCTTCGGAGACAATCAGTTGGATCCTCACAAACACCAATGATGATAAATGGACCAGCATTCTCATTACATTCACAAGTTAGGCCATAAGCTCAAAATACCTGATTGACCTGACCAACATCTGAGACTACAATTACAACTCTGCAAGGGGGCATGCTCTGTCCATGGTACTAGAGAGTCTTTCTCCATCAAACTTTCTTTTGCTATCAAGAAAATTTATATTATTATAGCATGTTGACTTCTTCCCATCTTCTCTTTGGGTCTTGCTATTCCCTGACACATAGTGATATTGAAAAGAGGCCAAATAACAATTCCATGATGGTCTCTGAGTGTTCAAGTGAAAAGAAGCATCAATCAATGTGGCAAGCTTCACCATCACCTTATTTTAAGAAATTGCCACAGTCATTTCCAACCTTGAGCAACCACCAGGCTAATCAGTCAATGAGCATTAACTCTGGGAAAGAGCTTTTAAAACCAACAAGATTATGGCTCCAGGAAGGCTCAGATGATTGTTAGATTTTTATAGCAAAGAAGCATTTTTTAATTAAGGCATGTAAATTGGGACACACGATAGAATTGTACAAATAACTGTATAAATAGACAACACAGTAGTGTAAACAAAACCTTTATATGCACTGGGAAACAAAAATCAAATATCAAATGGGGATAATAATATCACCCAATGACATCATATTGTAAAGAAAGCACTTAGCACAAGAGCTGGTGAACAGCAGTTGAACAGAAATGCTTATTCCCTTCCTTCCTTTCCCACCATCCGGGCTGGAATTTGGGACAATGTAAAGGAAGAAGGACAAATGTGCTAAACCATGTATACCTGGGAGCCACAAACTGAGGCTTCTCACAGAGAAGAATCTCCTAAATACTTGTCCCATCCCAAAAAGGAAGAGGTACAGGGAAAAGCTGCCTGAGAAAGCCTCAGAGATTTGGCAAGCAAGATTTATGTCCAGGGAAGAATTGAACTACATCATGTGGGAAGACTTTCCCACCTGAGATACTTCAACACTGATCTAATCTGAGACCTCAAGCTGCCTAGAATTGGCAAGAGACAGTTTGAGGAGCAACCAGGAAACTTCCTGGTTCTCTTCATACAATATACTGATCTCTAATGGGAAAATCAGGCAGCAAGAGGTCTTCATTTCTGGGACCCAGGACACCAGCACTTTTCCCTTTCTAGTCACTGATAAATGCTCCAAAACTAGCACACTCATGAATGAAGATTTTCCCTCTGAAGGGCAGATTTAGAGTGAACTGAAGAAGTGTCCTTACCCACAGAGAGCAGGTTCTGGGCATTCTCCAGCATGACCTCCTTGTACAACTCCTTCTGAGGAGGGTCCGAGAGGCCCCCCCTCCTCTGGGGTGAAGTCCACAGCCACATCCTGGAAGGTCACCAAATCCTACATCACCAAAAGTCACAAGATTTAGGCTTGAAGGAGACTACAGAATTCTTGTAGTCTAACCTTCCTCAAGTGAAAGGAGAAGACTGATGCCAGGAAGGGGATTTACTCAGCGCTTGTTCCTTTCAGGAGTGTCAGAGTCAACACCTGAAACCACAGTCAATAAGAGGCCAACAGAATGTTGAGAGAAGCATCTGACATAGTGAGTTGAAATACAATTTTAAAGGTCTTATTATGGGATGTGCCTCCCTGTGGAATGTATGTGAAAGTATGTTTTGGAAGTGTAGGGCAGGAGTATCTTGTGAGGAGAAAGAGAGAAGATGATGGGAATTCCTTTTGTACCAGATTCGGTGGGGAGTGTGTGAGCTCACATGTAGAGAGTTCTCTCAGAAGGGACAGGAATCTCTCTGTGATTATAGAAGAGAAAAAAAAAGATCTACTTGATTTCCTGAGAAGTTGAAACCAAGTCTACTCTAAAACTAACAGAGAAAGCATCCATAAGACATAGTAATTACCATCAGGACTGAACTGACGGATGTGAGATTTCCCAGGCAAATGAAGCAGAATTAGGTATTGTCACTTTGTGGGGTTGAGCCTGCCCTTGTTTGAGGTGCCATGGCCAAAGCATTTCATGCCTTTGCTTTATGATGATTTTCATTCAGGAATAGCATGCATTTCTTTATTACTTTATTTGGTTACCATAGTTGGTCATTTTTGTTCCTCTTTGTGCTAGAAGAGGACCAAATGACATCCAAATGTCAGGGTCAGAGTGTGTCTGATCAGGGATGATCAGAGTAACAAGACCCAAAAGGCTCTACCAGAGGTTGAGCACAAAACATCCCAATGAACATCTCGGGTGGAGATGGCTCTAAATCTGCACATCTCTCCATTCTTTTGAGTTACTACAATTCTGCTTTGCCCACATGGCACAACAAATTCTTTGAGGTGGGCATGTTATAGGGGGTTGTCCTTTGACAGTGTCTCCCATGTTTCACAAATGATTACAGGGTTCTTCAGAGAGACTTTGGAAATGTCCTTTAATCACTTCTTCTAACCATCATGTGAGAGCCTTCCTTGCATGCTTTCTCCATAAAATAGTCTTTATGCCAACATCATTTTGGCATCTCAAGAACATGGTCAGCCCAACTGAAGTTATGCTGTACCGGTAAGAGAAGGAGTAAAGGGGAAATTATCTCACATAAAAGAGGCAAAGAAGATAATTACACTGAAGGGGAAGATGGGGGAGATGGTAAGGGAGGGCTTGATAGTCACTCTTATCCAGATGGGCTCAAAGAGGGCATAATGGACATGCTCAGTTGGGTATAGAAATCTATCTCATCCTGTACAGAAATGACAAGAGATGGGTATGGCATGTGGGGCCGGTAGAAGGAAGGTCAGGTTGATGGAAATGTTGGTCAGAAATAAATGACTGGTTAAGAAGGACAACATGAAAAGTGACACAGAGAGTATAAACAAAGGGAAAATGTGATGGAGGAAAACATACAGTTATTTATCATGAGTATAAAAATGAATTTAATGGACTTAGCCACAAAGGGAAGTGGATAGCAGAATGAAATAAAAACCAGAAATCTACAATATGCTGTTTACCAGAAATATACTGGAAGCAGAGATATACACAAAGTAAAAGGCAACGGGCCGGAACAGAAACATACAAGCGCCATATGGTACAGCATCTAAGTTTGAAAGGACAACTGAAATAAGTAATAGAAAGAAATAGACAATAAATGATAGTAGTGGGGGACCTCAAGTATCCCCTCTCAGATTCAGATAAACCTCACGAAAAAATAAACAAGAAAGTAGTTAAAGATATTAATAAATTTTAGAAAACTTTGATTGTTGGGCCTTTGAAGAAAGGAATATATTATTTTTCTCAGCAGTACATGGCATTCATACAACAATTGACCATGAATAAGAACATCACAACCTCACAATCAAATGCAGAGAAACAAAAATATAAAATATATCGCATTCAGCTCATAATATAATAAAAATTACATTCAATTAATGGCGGTGAGAAGATTGATTAACAATTCTTATAATCCAAAAGAATAAATGCAACAAAGAAGAAATGAAAGAAATAATAATTCCTTTGAGGCAATGACAATGAGACACCACAGCAACATTTATTCGATGCAGTGAAAGCCGTCCTCAGGGGAAAAGTTTTTTATCCAAACAGTTACATCAATCACACAGAGAAAGAATAGATTGATGAATAGGACATGCTTCTAAAAAGACAAGAAAAAGAACAAATTTGAAACTCCCAAATAAACAACAAAATGCAAATTGTGAAAATCAAAACAGAAATTAATAAAATTAAAGTAAGAAACCATTGAAATAATAAAAAAATAAGAAGCTGGTTTTATGAAAAAAAAACCCCAACAAAATAGATGAACAGTTGGTTAAAGAGATTTTTCACAAAGAAAAGAAAAATAAATTTCTAGTAACAAAAATGAAAGGAATAAAAAAAATGAACAATCATTAGAATCTAATTTGCCCAAAGAAATCTGATAATCAATCTGAAATGTATGAATGTTTACAAAAATATAAATTGCCGAGATAAATATATAAGAATACTTATATAACCTAATCTGGGAAAAATGAAATCTAACAAGCCATCAATGGACTCTCTAAGAAAAAATCTCTAGGACTACATGGATTCCAAGAGAATTTTGACAGAGTTAAAAAAAAATCACTTACAAAACTACTTGAACTATTTAGAAAAAAGAACAAAAATAGAGATTCCATGTATAAAAGAAATATATTGCTGAGACCTAAACCAGGAAGCATAAAAATCAGAGAAGGAAAATACGCAAGAACCGCACACTATGAGCAGATGAGATTTATACCAGAAATGGAGGATTGGTACAGGGTTAGGAAAAACATCAGCAAAACTGGCCACATCAATAACATAACTCAACGAAATCATATGATTATCTCAACAGATGCAGGAAAAGTCATTGACAAAATACAAAACCCATTCCTTTTAGCAGTACTAGAGAACACTGGAAAAAAATAGAACTTTTAATATAAATAAATAAATAAGCCCTATATAATACTGTCAACAAGCATTATCTGCAATGAGGATAACTTAGAAAACTTTCCAAGCAGATTAGGGGTGGAGCAAGGGTGCCCAGTACCACCACTATTAGGCACTGTTGTACTAGAAATTCTAGCTAGAGCAATGAGAGGGGAAAAAAAGAAATGGAAAGAATTAGAATAAGCAATGACAAAACAAATCTCTCACGATTTGCAAATATGATCCTATACTTAGAGGATCCTAGAGAATCAAGGAAAAACTACTTAAAATGATTAAGAATTTGAGTCAAGTTACAAGATATAAAATAAACACATAGAAGTCATCAACATTTTTATACATTACCCAAAATATTCAGAAGCAAAAGACAGAAGGAGAGTGTATCTTCCAAGACAAATCCAGGAACTATAAGAACACCATTACAAAGCACTTTCTCACAAATCAAGTCAGATCTTAAGCAAGTGAAAAGTATGAATGTCCATGGGTGGGGTGAGTCAATAAAATGAAATGACAAAAGCTACTAAATTATCTAAGAAAAGAATGTACCACCAAAGAAGAGATAGCATGCATTACTACATAAAAAAATGGATCATTTTGATTGTATTAAATTAAAATGTTTTTTGCAGCAACAAAATCAATGCAACAATATTAGAAGGAAAGCTGGCAACTGAAAAAAAATGTACAGTAAGATCTCTGATAACAGCCGCATTTATCTATTGTATAGAGAACTGAGTCAAAGTTATCAGAATACAAGTCAAGACCCAACTGATAAATGGTGAAAGGACGGGAACAGGTAGGTTCAAGGTGAAAAAAAAAAATCAAAGCTAGTTATACTGCTATAAAAGTACTTTAAATTCACACTGATAGGAGAAATACAAATTGAAACAACCCTGATGTACCACCTAACACCTATTCAATTGACTAATAAATCAGAGAAAAACATAATGAATATGGGAGGGAAACAGGAAAACTGGATACTAATACACTATTGGTGGAGTTGTGAACGGATCCAACAATTCTGGAGAACAATTTAGATGTATGCTGAAAGGGCTATAAAACTGGGCATGCTCTGTTACCTAACAGTAACACAACTAAGTCAGTATCCCAAAAAAATATTTTTTTTTTTGAAAGCGAAAAGGACCAATTTATAGAAGGTTATTCAGAAAAGCTCTTTTTGTGGTGACAAAGAACTAGAAATTGAGGAGATGCCCGCTACTGGGACATCTTTACAATTGGGGTATATGATTGCGCAGGAATGTGATTTTGCTTTAAGAAATGACAACCAGGATGACTTCAGATGCACTTAAAAAGACTTACATAAACTGATGCAGAGTGAAGTGAGCAGAACCAGAAGAACACTGTAGGCAAAAACAGCAACAGGATCATCTGAATAACAGTGAATAATGTAGCTCTTCTGACAGTCCCATGATCTGAGACTATCTCAAAGGACTCAGGATGAAAAATGTCATCCCCCTCCATAGAAAGAACTCAGCAGGAACCCTGACTTAAAGCCTACTGTCATTCACTTTCTTCTTGGTTCAAGTTGTTTTTTTCTTCACAAAATGACTAATGTGGAAATATTTTACATGACTGCAGATGAATTCTATTTCTGAGGGCTCACACAGTGTAGGGAGGCAAGAGGAAGGAGGCAGGTTGAGACATGGAAATACAAAATTTAGGGGGAAAAATGAATGTTACAGAGGTTTTATATGTCATTTGGGAAAAATGAAATGTTATTTTTAAAAAGACTAATATACAGTGACAGAAGGGTTGTCAGTAGAAACAGCACCAAGTCAAGAGTGAGGAAGACCTGAGTTTTGTTTCACCTCAGACACCTACTAGCAACCTGACCCTGGGGAATTCACTTAAACCTGTTTGCCTCAGTTCCTGGGGAAGGAAATGGCAAACCACTCTAACATCTGTGCCAGGAAAATCCCAAGGAATTTGGGTCAAAGAGTCAGACCTGACTGAAATAATTAAAAAACAACAACAAATAGCTATTCCCCAACAGAGAAATGGTCAGAGGATATGAACAAAGAATTCCCAAAAAAATTCCCAACCTCAGGAAAAAATGCTCCAAAGCACTAACACAAGCAAACCAAAGAACACAGAGGCTTCACCGCATACCCTGCAAAACTGACAAAAAATGGCAGCACTCAGTGTTGGAGGGGCTGTGGGAAGATGAGTACACCCAGACAATGATAGGGGAGCTGGGAAATGGCAGAAGATCATGAAGGTCTGGGTTCAAATCCAGCCTCAGACACTTATGACTTGTGTGACCCTGGTAAGTCACTGAACCTCTGCCTCAGTCTCTTGAACTGTGAAATAAAGATGATAAGAAGTCCTCCCTTATAGGGCTGCTGTGAAGATGGTCAGAAGTGGATTTGGAGGAGAAGGTTGAGTCATTCCACTGTGTCTTTGCCTTTGAGCCTGATGTCTCCTTCACAAGAACTCAGTGTCTCTCCCACTACCCCCTTTTCCCCAACTAAAAACAACCAGGACTTTTCCCCAATTTCAGCCCTTTTCCTAAGTCCTCTCTAACAAGGGGAGGCCCTTCACAAATGCTAATACACTAACAGCTAAAGTAGGCACTCTTTTCTTCCGCCTGGTCCCAACAGCTCTGCTAAGGGCCAGTGAACCTGTGAGTGTTACCCAAGAGCCAACTTCACCTCTTTTCTTCAGTTGCCCTATTTTCCAGAAATGCTGGACCAGAGGATACAGGAGGCTGGGACCCTGCCCCTACCCCAGCTCAGAGCACTGGCTCCTTTCCACCCTCACTGCCCTCTCAGTGTGCCCTTGAGGGTCAAACCAGCTACAAGACAGGAGGGGTCAGTGTGCACCAGACAGATAAAGTGTTTGTGTATCTTGGACCCTGGAGGACCAGCAGAGCATCCTGCCTTCAAGTTTTGGCAGGGACGGCTTGGCCAAAGGGGAGGGGGGAGCAGTTCTATGGATGTGGGGGAGGGGTGCTAGGCATGGATACAGGGAGCAAAGAGAAGACCCCCACAGGGTAGAGGAACAAGTAAAGTGGGCTTCCTTGTGCCTCAGGGGTCATGAGGGGAACCTTAATAAAAACTCATTGTAGGGCAGCAATTGGGATGGAGGAATGAGGCCAAAGTGCCTCAAATCAATTCAAAACTCAGAAGGAGAGAGGACGGCAGTATTGTTACTACTGTTTTCAATTTCTGGCCTATTTTTGTAAAGAAACAGCCCGCAGCTAGGGCATTGCTGGCCTCACAGACAATCCTTTAGGTGTGTGGAAATGGCCTGTCTGGCTGATGATGGCCCAGGTTGAGGACAGAGGGCACTCACCTGGGCAGGGGGTCTTTGGCTCCCAGGGGCCATTACCTCTGGCTCCATTCTCCTTGCTGGAGCCAGGCCTTGGTCCTCTGCAGGTTGATCTAGGGAGGCTGAAGTATCCCAGAGGGGCAGTCTTACCCTTTTCTTCAAGGTCAGGAGGAGGGCCTATAAAGGGATTAACAAAAGTTCAAGCCCTGGCCAGGTGGTTTTCTCCTTCAGGGAAGGAAGAATTAGAAGGAGCTTGGGATCAGATCCGAGGTAGGATGAGACCAGTCAGAGCCTCAACGGCTCCATACCCTGAGATCTCCCTGCAAACCCTCTCCCCAACTAACAGCTAACACCCTAACACACACACACACACACACACACACACACACACACACACACACACACACACACACACAGGACTGCTGCACCCAGGGAGGAAAGGGCCACCAGGAAATAACCAGGGAAAGCCTGAGGCTGGGAGATCAAGTCCAGTCTGGGACTCAGCCCCCTGGGAGGGGGCCTAAGGGTTCTGAAAAATGAAGAGGAAGGGGAGCATAAGTGGGGGCAGGGAGGAAGATATTCTAACCCAGCTCATAGCAGGGAGCTCAGGGTCACTGCAGTGACAGAAGAGCTCCAGGGAGACACTGAGCCTGGGAAATTAGGAGGACTGTGTCCTAGGGTCTAACTGGGAGCTGGGGAGGACTCCTTGGACTGTCTGTAACAGCTTAGGCCTGGAATCCCTCAAGGAAAACCAGACACAGGGAGCCACTCCCTAGGATCTGAGAGGGAAGCAGCCCAGGAGCTGCAGGTCCAGGTGAGGGGGGCGGGCAGGAGCTTTGGTTCCTGCATCCAAAGTGGGGTCCTCAGGGAAGGCAAGACTTTTGGGTCCTTACTGCGGGACTGGTCTGAAAGAACTGAATCTCTAACCAAAAGCTGGGAGCAGGGAGAAAAGACTGCGGGCTCCCTTGTGGTTAAGGTCTGAATTTTGGGAAAGAATGACCCAGTGATAAACTCCAGGAGGATGTCCCTGGAAGTCTGGAAAATTACTGGGAATCTGCAAAGAGCTAGTGCCCAGAAGCTCATCCAACAGCCCGGCCTGGAAGGGCAGCATGGTCCCAGCTAAACCCAGAGGACACTCACCACGTGGTCAGATGAGGAGGATGAGACCCAATGGCTAGAGAAGCAGAAGTCCGGGGCTGTGGGTGTGGATGCGGGACTGGCTCAGACCTGCCTGGGACCTGCACCCACAGCTGCTTCCAGAAGGCAGACGGATTTCAGCTCCGGGGAAGGAAGAGAGATCTCCGCTCCGGGGAAGGAAGAGGGATCTCAGCTCCCGGGAATACGGAAGGACTGCTGCACTTGCCAAGGAAGACTGCAGAGCAATTTCAGCCTAAGTTCCGGATTCTCCCAGCCCCTGAGGCCCCAGTATGGGCCTTTTCCTCCAATCACGCCCAGAGCAGGTGCTCAGGACCCAGCATGCCTCTTTTCTCCAAGCCCTGCCCTACCTCACCTGGACTGCTGTGGCCACTGGGATGAGCCCTTTCCTGCCTTAGACCCCTCTCAGCCCCCCAAACTCCACCCCAGGAGTCTGATTCCACCTGGGCCACCACCCACAGGCTGGCAGTCTCTGAAAGTTCCTCCTCCCTCACGCTGCCACCCCCTGATTTCTTATTGGAGGACAGATGTGGCTCTGTCCTAGTACTGAAGGCTAGAACAAGGAAAAGATTTCAGATTCCCAAGAGGTTTATAACAAAATGGAGCTTAGTTGCAAAATAGAGATTGTTAAAAAAAAATGTAGCCAGTTGGTCATCACAGTCGTCCTAATCTAAATCAGAGAGTGGGCTCCTTTAAAATCAGGTGTGCTCTCCCAGGAGGATACTGGGCATGTTTGACACTCTGTGGGTAGATCCGCTTTAATGCAAAATACACTTAAAATGGGACATTTAAGGTGATGTGTTTTGGAGCCAGGAGAACAAAAATTAAGTGTAACCAGATCTGAATTACGCTGCTGTATGCTCTGAATCCAATCAGTCTAGAGGGTCAAAACATATATGGGTTTTTTATATCTAAGGTAATTCAAACTAAGATAATCAGCTGACTTGATGTTATTTGCATGGCAATTTGGTTTCATGTATTAAAACTAACGTTGTTTATGTTATGATTTTGTTTCTAGTTTTTCTCATTTGAGGATCTGGGGAAAACAGAGTATAAGACAAGTTATGCTCTTAATTTTAAAAAGCGGTTTCTGGAGGCATGTGCAAAGGTGCTCTTAGAAGATGAACTTTTCTTTGTTCTGGAGGCTGTGGGATTAGGAATCAAACTGGAAGTGTGGTCACTATGTTAGCTGTTACCTAGTTAACTGGGACCATTTTGCTTGAAAATGAACAACAGAAATAAGTTGCTGTTTGAGATAATACGAAGGCCCTTGTAAATGCTTCACTGAGGCTTTCATCCTAATGGAGGTGAAATTCAGGACAAATGGAATAAAAAGGAGTCAGTTATGCTGTGTCCAGGTGGCAGCACACTGAGGGGCTGATCAGCAAGGGATTCCTTTCTTGACTGGAGCTGATATTTTTAGACCTTGGAATGCAGAAAAGAAGAGAAAGCCTCACATTCCCTGGATGTGGGGACCTGATCAGGTTATTCAAGAAGCATTCATGCATCAATCAATAAACATTTTCAGGCACCCACTATGTGCATGGTGGTTTGCCAAGTGCTAAGGATATAAAGCAAGATTAAACAGCCCTCCCACAAGTTTTTCTTTGCAATATCACTGTTATCTTGTTCTTTCTTCTGGTTCTTCACTTTGCCTCAGTTCCCAAAGGTCCTCCCAGATTTGTTGTTTTCTTTTAGACAAATGTGAAAACTTGAATACATAATAAGAAAAGAAAAATAAACACATTAAAAACTTAAATATGAAATGAGAGTGAAAAAACCATGCCATGTGCACAGCAGAATGTGGGAGAGGATTCAGAACATTCAGCAAGACCTTTCCATGTCAAGAAAGCCTGCATATTAAATACTGCACATTAGGTTGAAAGCTGTCCATCTCTTCTTTGCTTCCTTCTAGCTTTTCCTTTGTTCTCTGCTGTGCACTTTTTACTTTGTTCATTTTCCCCATTTCTTCTTCCACCCCTCCAGGCTACAATTAATCATCAGTTCTATTTATGTATAGATATTGATAAACACACAGACATGTATATACATACACACATACATGCATGCATCAACATTTACTTTCCCTATACGATTCTGCTCCTCATCTTTGTTTTTATGTTTCTTGTACATCCTTTTTCCTGTCTCTCCTAAATCCTCTACTTTTACTTTTTACCCTCCCTCCCATTACTTAAAGTGTGGCACTGCCCCCCTCCAATAAAAATCTCTGTTTCTTATCCTCTCCTTCCCATAAATCAGAACACCCTCTTGTTCTTTTTCTAGTGTCTTTAGTGCCATGCCCAGGTCATTGATTTGCTCTGTCCCTGTCTGATGCAATTTTCTGGATGTGTAATTTCTCCCAAGTACTGCTTTGCTGGATGCCATAAATGTCCTTATGTTGTCTCATTGTTGTCCTTCCCTTTAATGGAATTACTGTTTATTTCTATGATTTGTTCTTTGATGCATTTATTCCTCAGGATTAGATGAACAAGTTTACAATTCATTTTTAACCTCTTTTCACTGCCCCTTATTGAATGTAATTTTTATGGTGTTTTAATCTGAATAGGCTGCATTTTATATTTCTGCTTCTCTGCATTTGATTATGAGGTTTTTATGCTCAGTGGGCTTTTTTGTGTAAGTACCATGGGCAATTTTGGGGGAATTTTTTGCACCCCTTTCATCCCTTCACTCACATCTTAAAAATATCTATTCACTGAATGGACATGGCCTCACTCAAAGTGAGAACCTGAAAAGACCTTAGCTTAAAAGGGCCAAGGCATCTCACTGCATTGTGGGCCATCTCCAGGTGTGCTGATCGCTATCTGGCCCCTGGACCCAGATGGCTCCAGAGGAGAAAGTGAGGCTGGTGACCTTTCACCAGTCCTCCCTCCCTCACTCAAACCAAAGTCAATTGAAAGTGATGTTATCATCTTCCTGATGCCGGGGTCCTCCTTGAGAATGAAGGACAAACCACAATCCTCCCAAGAATCCTTCAGCTCCCTCCCTTATCCTCTCCCTCCTCCCTATCCCCTTAGAGTTTTATTTCTTTCTAAATTTAGAAGACTCTTATACTCTTCTGGATATATATGCATTTTTCCCTCTTGAACCCATTCCTGATGAAAGTAGGCTTCCAGAACCAACGGCCTCTGTCCCTCATCTGATTCCTCTATGTTGGTTCCTCCTCTGGCACCTCATTTGTATGAGATAATTGCTCTTTTAGATGTTCTTCAGTTTTTCTTTTTGATGTCATATTATATTCAAGTCTACTCCAGCCCTTCTAATAAGTTACCTATTTCGTAATAACATTCTTAGACATGTGCTCTACATTTTACGTATGTAACAGGTAAACAGTCTATCCCTGTTGAGTCCCTTTGTAATTGTTCTCTTGGCTCTTTCATGTGGAATCTTCTATTATGTTCATTTTTAAAATTTTTACCAAAGGCTGAAAATCTGACAATTCATTAAATATTCTTTTTTTTTAATTCACAATTATCCTTAGCTTTGCTGTGTGTGACATTTTCAGCCCTAACCCCAGTTCTTTTGCTCTTTGATACATAGTGTTCAAGACTGTGGTTTTTAATTGTTGACACTTGCAGATCTTTTGTGACTCCAGCTGTGGTTCCACATTATGTAAATTGTTTTTTCCTTGTTGCTTACTATATTTTGTCATTAATTAGCCAAGGATTTCATAATTTGATTA
>CM053596.1:2400701-2415765 GCA_028646575.1 Pseudocheirus occidentalis | reverse complement strand
CTTGTGAGTGTTCTAATGACCTTCCAAGGCAGGAATGTCCCTAACACCCCCAACCTGGGAATCTCTTAGATTTAACCTCTGTGCCTCAGATGGAGTTCCAATAATAGTGTAGGGGCCCCGATAAGCCCTAGGAGGGAACAGAGGCTGAAATGTAAAAGTCCAGCAGGGCATAGAGGCCTTTAGGAAGTGAGAGAGAGAGTGACGTCTCAGACCAGCACCAGGAGAGCACAGAAAGATGTTCTGTCCCTGTGTCACATGTGACAAAACTTGTTTTGGGGAGGAGCTATTGCTTAGAGAGCTTGTTTTTAGATTGTTCAAGCCCTGGTGAAAAACAAGGATTAAAGGCCGATTTTGTGAGACCCCCAGAGTGACAGAAAGCAGGTGGGATAAGCCCACTCCATTAGGGAGTTTGCCATCCAACCAATTAATAATCAAAAAATAAAAACACAGTAAACTTACTGGGTGCTAGGCTCTGATAAACACAAAGTAACACAAAACCAGTTGAAACTCTTAGTATCTCTTTAACTTAGCAAAAGTATTATTGTACCCATCTCGTTGTCTCTCTGTCTCAAATCCCTCCTCATTCCAATCCATTCTCCAATTCAAAGATCAGGTCATTTTCCTGAAATATGCTTCTCACCATTGGTCTAGGATAAAATACGATCTCCTTTCTTTCGGTTTTAAATTCATTTGCAGCCTTGCAATAATCCACCTTTTCTGCTTCAGTGGACATTACTCCCCCTCATATAGTCTTTAATGTAGTCCAACTGCCTTGTAAACAGGAAGAGTCATCTTCACTATGATATTTCTATCAGGAACTGCCAAGTATTTTACATGATATGCATTTATATCTCCAGTCATCATAGCAGTTTTCATTACCTTCTCCTCTAGTTTTCTCATACAGTCCTTAAGCACGTACAAGGATATGTCTCCCCTAAGACGTTGCTTATTGCATCCCTCTGTAGCTAAAACTAACAGATTAGTGGTGGTGTTACCTCCTTGCATATGGTAATCCCTAAAATCTTGCTACAGAAAAGGATTCTAACCAATATCTTTGAATTTCAACCAATCCCCACAATCTACCCATACTCCTCAGGCTCCATGACCATTGCTTCTCACCATCCAAGATCCTAACTATTCTCCCATCCTTTGGGTGAAATGACTTAATAAATCAGTAGCCTATTGTTGAATTAAAGAATCACTTATCTCCTGAACTCTGTTTAGCTGTGGTGGTTCTGCTGCTTTCTTCTCCGTATGGGGCAAACTTTGGCTGTAGAATGGTCTTCCTGTAACTTTATTCCTTTCTCCTCTCACACATTGTCCTGGCAATCATCAGGTCAAGTAAGCCCAGCCTGTACAAGAGCTGCATGCACATTACTTTTGTTCCTTTTTCTCTTCCTTTTAGCTAAATGAACAGTAGCTTGTCCTTCTACTACCTAAGACCCTCCAGCTTGATTTTGTGACAGAGAACACTAACAGTGTGGCACAGAAAAATGCTCCCACAAACCAGTCAACTCCCTTTTCTTCTGATCTTACTCCTCCAGCAGCTTATCTTTGCTTTAACACATATAACAATAAGTTGTTATCAAGGTGCAGCCTATCCTACAAATCCCGATTAAAATCTATCCCTGGTTCTGTTGGTATTCCTTGCAAACATCAGTCCAAATTTCTAGGTCCTCCCTTCTTTAGCTTCCCTTCCCACTTTTCACAGAGCCCTGTGCATACAGCTCATTCTCTTGCTTGGGAAGAATAAGGTAAATTCTCCCATCTTGTGATATCCATTTCTCCCTCTAAAGCCCTCCTGCCTCCAAAGGGAGATATCATATTTTGTGATCCCATTCTCTTTACCAAATGTAATGCCAGTCCAATATTCACAGCACCCACTGGGGCTAAGAATAAGCTCATGTAGTTGGGAATCACAAAATGTAACAGTCTCTCCACATAGAGTACAGAGCCAAAGCATTTATTCAAATACCAGAACGTAAAATCCCCAAACCAGAAAGCCAAATTCACCATGGCAACCAAGAAATTGCTACACATAACCAATGCAGGGAAACACCAACATTCCCAAGTCTTCCCTCTGTCAGGGTTTCCAAACAATACATGCCCAGTTAACCAAGAATGCCCCTCTCTCACTCCTGCTAGTTGCTCAACCTCCTTGCTGCTCCCTCTTCCATTCTTTCAGCAAGCTCCTCCCCCTGTGGGCTCCAGGAGCTTACATTTGGCCTATTAAAGGCAGGGAAGATCTTCAAATTGCCTTGGCCTATTGAAGGGCAGTGAAGATCTTCAAATACCCATAATCATTACATGGGACTCCATAGAAATATACAGAGAGATATTACAACAATGTTTGAAGAAAATGGAATATATCATTTTCATACTTATTGATAAGTGAACAATTTATGAATTAATGAGATAGAGAGCAGTGTGAGGTATAAAATACACAATTTTGATTACCTACTATTAGAAAGAAATTGTACGAATTAATGTCAGAAGGAAGGCAGAAAACTGGAAAAAAAATTATAGATAGATTCTCAGATATAGATCTCATATCTCAAATATATAAAGAAGTTTGCCAAATTTATAAGATTATAAGCCATTCCCCAACTTATGAATGATCAAAGGATATGAAAAGGCCATTTTCTGATGGAGGAATCAAAACAATTTATAATCCTACAAAAATGCTCTAAGTCTTTGATTAGAAAATATATTTTAAAACAATCTTGAGATATCATTTCAGATCTCTCAGACTGGCTAAAATGACTCAAGGGGAAAGCAACAAATATTGGGAGCGATGTGGGAAAACTCGCATATTAATTTATTGTTGGTGAAACTTCAATTCAGCTGATTATCTTAGATAAAGAGAATCACTTTTTCCCTCTATCCATTGGACATTCTGGATTTTCCTGGAAATCTCCATGTTGCCTCTTCCTTGCTCTCCCCTTCCTATCTCCTACAGTCTTCAATCTTTCCTCCAAATGAAATTAACCTTTATAAAAAGCAACTGTATGTATACAAATAAATATATATGTACATATATACATATATATGTATGTACATATTTGCATTTTAGAGGGGCAAAGGTAGGGTAATTGGGATTAAGTGACTTGCCCAACATCACACAGGTACTTTTTTGTGTAATGTCTGAGGCCAGATTTGAACTCAGGTCCTCCTGGCTCCAGGGCCGGTGCTCTATTCATTAATGAATCCTAGTATTAAGTTTAATGCAGTCACTATTTATTCCTACAAAGAAATACATGTAGTTTAAATTGTCTGTGGTTAAGTAATAATTACTCATAAAATCTTCTTTATCTATTAATTTCTTCAGATGGAAATGGGAAATAGTGAGTTGGAAGATGACCAAACTCCTAGAACACTGGGCAAACACATGTTCTGCATGATCGGGAAAACAGATGACCCCAGGGAAATTTCGGGGTATTTGAAGATCTGGACAGCTTCTCCCAGATGCCACTTATCAGTCAGTATTTTAACTCATTCTCTTGACTTCTTCCAAGTTTTGAGAGTTGGGGGGTTGGTAAATAATTTATTCCTCATAAGAAAACAGGCAATGGCTTTCTCATGAATTAGCTCAAATTCCAAACCAGGTTGATGAAAAGTTGCTTTTTTAATAAATGAAGAAACCCTCCTTTCCCCATCATCATTACTCTTATTTCTAGTGGTCTAAATACCAGAATTATGGAATATATGGTATTGACAAATGTGAGAGGTAGCGAAACGCTAAGTTTCCACAGGACTGCACAAATTGCTGAAATGAGACTGCTGATCAAAGTCAGCTTAGCAGACCTGACAGCATCCTTGGGAAGGGATGGGATTCCCAGTTTCCATAGAACTCCTAGGTATACACCTAGTGTACTGGAGGAGCATAAAGTAAAAGGGATGGCGGCAGCAGGTGGGTTTGACGAATCAGAGAGCAGACAGTGGCCTTGGGACCCTCAGACCCAGATAAGGACATATCTGAGTTAGACTGGTGGGGCATCTGGATTCTGGGCTTGTTACTGTGCTTGCTTAATGAACGTCGTGTATTATGTATATTGTTTAAGACAATTAGAACTTCGTTAGTAATAATGTGTGATAATGGGGAGGTGAATCCAGAAGAGAACGAATCAATCCATCCTCTGAAGGGAGCAACTGCACCAGACTAAGGTAAAAGATGTGCTTGGCTTTGTCTCCTGCACTCCTCTTTCCTAAAGAAGGGTTGAGTCCACTTCTGACCAGAAGTGATCAATGACTCTGGATTTCTCCTTGATAAATTTCTTTTGATATCAGATTGTTGGTATCTGTTGTGTTTTTGCTTTTCCAAGTTGGCTTTTCCAAGTTGGCATTTCCAACACAGATGAAAGCTATCATAAGGCAAAGGAATTCCTTACCGCCCCCCTCCCCAGCTCCCAAGACACTTCCCACCGTCAGTATAACAGGAAGAGTCCCCTTGACTTGGCTGGAAACAGTCTCCTACCACCTAGTTCAGTCCAGATAGTGATTCAGATCTCTCCTGCATCCTCTTCAGGCTTTATCTTGATAAGACTTTATTTCAGCCTCTCAGGAAATAAACAATCTTTTCTTTCTATTTGCTCTTTTCAGTGATCACAGAAAACTTCAACCTCTCAGAACGCACTCCACTCACTGGCCCTTTTGTGTTGATTGCTCCATTTTGTAGACACATATGTCAGTGCTCTGCCCTTAGTGCTTACAATGCAAGTAACCCAAAATAGGATGTATTGTACAACAGACCAGACACCCCCCACCCTGACCCTAAAACTGGAGAGGAGCATCACTGTATTAGACCAGCTACAGTTCCCACAAATTGATCAATTAATATTTACTCCATTTGGACTCCTTTCTAGTTCCACAAAAGCACAAGCTCCCCCAACACTGTGCCTCTCCTTGAGTGCGATAGCTGCCCCCACTAGAAAACTCAATCAACCTGGCTGTGGTTTACAAATTTCTGGTCCAGTTACCTGGTTATTACTGTCATCTTCCCACATTTCTCACCCACTCCCAGTAGCATTTTCTTTCTGACACAATAACTTTGAGCTTCATGCTCCTTAGTATAGAAGGAGTAGTTCTGTAGTTAGACCTGGGTGTGGGTCTATTTTGTTAGGATGATTTCCACAGAAGAATGAAAGGGTGAGAAAGTTGGATGCACCAGGAAAAGGGGTAGGGAAGACAATAAGGAAGGGCAAAAATGTGCAAGGAAGAGTTTTTTTAATAGAGGGGGAAATGAACTGGTTAAAGTTAGGGAGCACACACAAGTATATGTATGCATATATAAATGTGCATTTACACAAAACGATTATGAACATATAGACATACATGCATGAATCTGTGTGCATGGGTGGGTGTGTACCCACAGACACACACACACACACACACAGAGGTAAATGCAGAAATTCATGTTACCTAACAGATGTAAGAGAGGAAAGGATCGAGAGAAGGGGTTGGACAAGAGACTGCTTAAATTCAAGGAGGTGAGCAAAACAGACTTCTGAGGCGGGAACATAGAGAAAAATGGGAGGATAAATAGAGGAGAATAAGAAGGGAGGAAATATGCATGTAGCAGTTATAATTGTGAATGTGAATGGGATGAACTTGCCCATAAAATGGACGAGGATAGCAGAATGGATTGGAAACTAGGATTCAGCAACATGTTGTTTATAGAGACATACTTCAAACAAAAAGAAACTCAGTGAGTTAAAATAGGAGACTGGAGTAAAATCTATTAATATTCAACTGAAATAAAAAAGTAGTTTCCATCATGATTTAAGACAGAAGAAAAATAAAAATAGGTGCAATTAAAAGAGATGACCGAGGAAACTACACTTTGCTAAAATGTACCATGGACAATGAATTAATATCAGTACTGAATATATATGCATCAGATGACAGAGCATGCAGAATCATGAGTTAAATGATAAATGAATTACAGGGGGGAAATACAGTATAACAACACTAGTTTTCTATATTCTACTAAATTTTTTTGCAAATTTAGGGATCTTCAATTTACACTTTTGTGGCCTAGATAAATCCAACCATAAATTAAAATAAAGAAATAAGGAAAAGAATAGAACTTTTGAAATTGTAGATATGATAGCCTGCTGTAGGAATCTGAATGAGAATAGAGGGAAGTATACCTAATACCCAGGTGTGCATGGCACCTTCACAAAAATTGACCATGTATAGGGACATAGAAACCTCAGAAGACATGCAGAGAAACAAAACTATAAAATACACATCATCCAGTCCACAAGGCAGTCAGTGTTGGGGAAGGCACCACCCAGTACTCTGCTTTGATACTACCTGCTATTTGTTGCATTGCAAATGTTGAGGAATATTGTCTCTTTGAGTTGCCATGTCACACATCACCCCCTACCTGTTTGTGCCTGTTAGCCCTTATGTACTGACAATTGGAGAAGTGCTGAGAGGCAACACCCCTTTTGTTGACATGAGCTTATCCAAATGGTCTTTTCTCTCTTTCAAATAATTATCAATAAAAGCTAGTTCCATCTTGAATCCCTTGCTGATCTGCAGTGATAAAAGCCTCAATATGTTGCAACTTTTCCATATTATAATAAACTTCTTTTAATTTTCTTAGCCCTGAATTTTGCCCGTTTAATGTGGGTAAAAACCTGAACAAAGAGCTGACCTTTTAATAATAGGGAGAATTTACAAGCTCCTTTGTACTTTTCTCAAAGAGTAAGTTGTTATTATTTATTTTTTAAATAACCTAAATTTTAATTTATGGAATAAAATACATTGCCTATAAATGCAAATAATATAGTTTACTATTCTTTTCAAATATGCAACAATGTTATTATGTAAATTTCTTTTTTTTCTTTCCTCAACTCCTAGCCCTATCCTTATCCATTTTATGGGCAAGTTCATCTCATCTAGCCCATTAGATACACACACACACAAAGACACATACACATACACACATATACATATATATGTACATATACACCCATGTACATGGGTGGTGCCTTCCCCAACACTGACTGCCTTGTGGACTGGATGATGTGTATTTTATAGTTTTGTTTCTCTGCATGTCTTCTATGTAAATTATATGTAAAATTATTCCATGTGTTCTTCTATTTATTGGTTCTTTGTCTGGATGCAGAAAACATATTTCTTCATACATCTTTTATAGTTAATTTGAGGGTTCTTAATTGACAAAATAGCTTATTTGCTTAGTGTCATTCTCAAAATGCTATTGGAGGTAATGCACACAAAGTTCTCTTGGTTTCACTCTTCATTATTTCATGTAAGACTTTGCATGTTTTTCTAAAATCGTTGAGTTCATCATTTTTCTTAGAACAATAGTATTCCATCAAAATCTTATACTACAACTTGTTCAGCCATTTCTCAGGTGCTTGGTGTCCCTGTAATTTCCAGGTCTTTGTCATCCCAAAGAGAGCTTCTATAAACATTTTAGAACATATTGGTTCTTTTCCTTTTTCACTAATTACCTTTGGAAATGGTCCAAGGAGTGGCAGTGCTGGATCAAAGGGTATAAGTAGTTTAATAACTCTTAGGGCATACTTCCAGACTGTCTTACAAAATGGTGGATCACCTCACAATTCCACCAACAATGCATTAGTGCCTGTGTTGTTCTACAACCTCTCTTACTTTTGTCACTTTTCTCTAATCACTTAAGCCAATTGTTTTAATCTGCCTTTCTCTGAACAATAATGATTTAAAACATTTTTATCTGATTACAAATTGTTTTGATTTCTTCTTTGAAAAATTGTCTGTTCATATCCTGTGACTGTTTATCGATTGGGGAAAGACTTCTATTCTTATAGATCAGATAAAGTTCTTCATATATTTTAGAAATGAGACCCATATCTCCTATGTAGTTCATAGAAATTTCCCCCAGTCTTCTGCTTTCCTTTTGATCCTGCCTATATTTGTTCATTCCTACAAAACCCTTTAAATTAATGTAATTGAAATGATACATTTTACACCTACTTTTTCTCTCTGTCTCTTGTTTATTCATAAATTGTTCACCTGCTCTTAAGTCTGATAAGCAACATGTTTCATCTTTTAATTTTTTTTGGAAAATCTCACTTTATATCATATCTGTTTTGAACCCATCTTGGCAAATATTTGGTATGAGATACCAAATAAACACAATAATCTTGTATTTGATAAACATAAAGACTTAAGATTTGGGCATCAAAATCCCTCATTTGGTGAAATTTATAATTTGTTTTAAATCGAAATGCAGGCACTTAAATATGTATCAGTTTTTAAACATTTTAACTATATTTGTGCTACTTAATTCATCACTTGACACTATCCAGATCATAAGATGAGTTCATTTTCAAATGCGACAATTATATAACCCTGAAGAAAAACATTTTTTCAAATAAAAAATGTTTCTTCTAAAATGTTTTCCTAGAAATCTCCAAATGAGAACATTAGCAGCATAATAGCATAAACAATGCTAGGTTTTAAAAACATGAACCAAAATTGCCAAAGCACATCGATTAAGTTGATTATCTTATATAGAAAGCTGACTTTATCATTTCATCCATGTCACCCTCTAGATTGACTCCATTCAGGGGGTGGTATGGTGCACTTCTGATCCACTTAGATTGAATTCTCATTCTTAACTAATAAACACATCACTTGAAATGCCAGATTTTAAGTGTATTTTCCATTCAGGGTGGATCCCCTCTTATTGTTCTCCTGAGACCTGACTTTACAGAAGCCCCATTCTAATTTAAATTGGGAGAAAAGTGCTAACCCACTGATTGCATTTTGTGAATAACCTTCATTCTAAACCTAAGCAGGACTCAATTTTTCTGTGAATTTCTAGCTTTCTCGCAAATCTCAAATTGGTTCTTGCAGGTTCTCCCCCTACCAACTCAAAATGTCCATGTGGGGGATAATTTACAGTGAAGTTTCCCCATTCTGAAAAATCGAATCTAGAATGACTTCAGTATTGACTAGGCGTAGGTTTAGAAGTCAGCTGACCTTCCAGCAATCTGGGACTCAAAGCAATGGAGACTCTCCCCAGTGCTACCTCAGCACAAGATATGCCAAATAAGGTTGAGACTGCTTTCATTGGGCTGCTTTCATTTGTGGGTCCTTTGTCTCCTGCCCATAGTTTGTGGGCCAGCCTCTCTACCAATAAAAGTGAAAGGCAGTTGGGGGGAGGGCAGGTTGGTTTTTCTGCATTAGAAGATTGTATAACCATAGGCTGGCTTCTACCTGTTACTCTCTCCCTGCAGATGCCATGTAGGCAACAGGGGCAGAGTCTTTTCTCATGAACAAGAATAAAGACCTTTTCTGACCTCAGATTCAGACTCTGAACTCTTTCATCTCACACAGTTTGGAGACCCCAGCAAGATTTTTCAGAGTCCTCTCTGGAGAAAGGAAGGGCTCCGCAGCCTTGACCAACTTGCAGGACATCCCACTGACCTTTTTTCCAGGGGCCTCTTGGTAAGGTGGGGGAGCCACTTCCCTCTGTGGGGAGTGAGGCCTGAGGGGGGGTCTGAAACTGAGAGCAGGAAATGCCTAAATGGGGAACAAAGATTACTAGAAGTCACATAAGTCTGTGCACAGATCCAGGTAAGGAGAGACCTGGGTGATTTGATTGTGGGTGGGGTCGACCTAGTGAACTGAGTCTGGCCAAGAGTTGGGGAGATAGGAGGAGAAAACTTCTAGGGGGAATGCTGATAATTGGCCCCTGCCGAGAGCCCCTCAGAATTCATGCCTCAGCACCCCAAGTTCTGGACCAAGAGATTGACCACGTCCAGCAGAGCCAGAAGTAGGGAGTTGGCTGATGACCTTTCCACCTATCTGGTAGTGAAGGGAAATTTTCACCTTTTACCCACAAGCTGTTAGTTAATTGGGAAGGAATGTTTCCTTCAACACCCCCCCCCCCAATAATCCCTTGGGAGATAAATTTGGCAAAGCTGGTTGAGGGTGTTTGTTCTGAGACTGTTTGTTCCATGTTTTCTTTTGTGTGTGTATGTGTGTGTGTGTGTGTGTGTGTGTGTGTGTGAAGTTTGTCTATTCATGAAAGAGAGAAATGTTTTACCATTCCGATTGAAAAGCCTTGGGAATGGTTAAAAATTTTCCTTCTCTACCTTTACATTTTTAACACAACTTTGAATTGGGAGAGAGAATTCGGATCCTATAGTAGATAATAGGTAAGTGAAACTTTTTTTCTGTTTATCTGAAATGCCCCAGGCAGAAGAAAGAAAAGCAAGAAGGCCTGATTATGCTAGTTAGGGTGGAGGAGCCAATACCTCCACCACCACCTTTAGAAGATTGAAAAAGAGAGTTAGTAAAATTTTTAGCCTGACTTCATAACCAACAAGCCAAGTTACAGGAAGTTAGAAGGGGTAATGTCTATCCACTTTCCAGGATTGGAATTTAGTTCTAAAAGTTCAAATAATCATTAAGTTCCCAAGGCCCCTGCTTGGGAGGGAAGTTGAAAGATAACCACATCCTGTTTGCTGGGTCCCAAACCCTTTGTCTATGAGAGGAGATAGGAAAAGGAATGGGGTGGGGGGTGGGAGTCGAGCCTCCACTGAAAGTGAAATGCAGATTACACAGCCATGTGCACATGTCTACTAAAAGGCCGTGTGTTGGCTTAAAGATATTTTTAGGGAAATAGATTGGTATTTGGCATTATGATTATAAAGTGATTTTTTTAAAAAATGTGAGACCATTATATTTGAGTATAAAGGTAAATAATGTTCAAATCATTTGAACTCTTAACTATTATGAAAATGTATACAGTGGTTTAAAGTTATCAAGTTATCATTTAATTCCTGTGTAAGGAGGTTTGGAAATGCAATCATGTAAAGTTTTTAGTAGAATATAAGTTTTAAACATTTCTAAATTATATAATTTGGGAAAAAAATTTATGAACTCTGATGTTAAAAACAGTTTTCTTATTCCTATTCAGAAGCTTTTAGATTATTTAAGTATATGGTTATGTATGTTAATTTGGATGTAGATGAAATGTGTAATGTTTTGGGAATTTATATTACTTAAGGAATTTAATATTTAAAGATGGACACTGAGTATGGTAAAGATATTTGTAATTATCATTAGAACCAAAAGAAGCAGTTAGAATAGCAGCATATTGTAAACTGATCTAAAATGTGAACAGGAATGGGTATTATCTATGTTGTAACAAAAGCAATTTTTGTTTATTTGTTTAAATGTTGTTACAATTAGGAACTATATTGTCAAAGGAATAGAAAATGAGGAATGTGACACTCTGACCCAAGTGTTGTAATATTTTTGAAATATTATAATTTAGGAAATCTGTAAAATTCATTTCCTTAAAGTTCCTGGTCTGGTCAGCCTGTAATTATAATGAAAGTAAATATCAGATTTTGTTAAAGCCTCCCAAACCAGATCAGATAAGAAAGGGAATGCTGGAGAGTATTAGGAGTTTGGGTTACCCTCCACCACTTGGGGAAAAAAAGAGAGAGAGACAGGTGTGTGGGGAGGAGAAATGACTCTACTTGTTTTGGAAATGCAATAAATGTTGTAATGTCATTGGGTTATTGTGGTATCTAAATTACAAAATCCTCGTATATTGTAAAAATTGAGTAACCAGGTATATACACCTTTACCTGTAGTTATGAATGATTCTCTGTGCAAGGTGAATTGGAAATGTGTTTTTGTAGAAGTCTTATTGAGCAAATGAAACAGATATAGTTATTGATACAGATATCAATATAGTTATAGATGTAGATATATAGATATAGATATAGAGGGATGTGACTCAATTTGCAAAATACATCCAGCTGAATTAAGGTCACTATATTGGTAATTAATTTGTTTTGAATTTAAAAGTTCAAATGTAAGAACATAATAATTGTGTTACTTGTCAACAGTTGTGTTATGATATTTTGAAGTATTGTAATTTAAGAAACCATAAACTTTGAAGTTTTTCTTTATTTAAAAGAATTTTCAGTTATCATTTATGAAATATATTTGTGAAAAGTAATTATTGGTGATTATGTGAAAAAAAAACCTGTGAAACTTCCTTGTGTAAGTTTTGTCAGTTATGTGGGAAAGGTTTTATGACCAGAGAATTTAGAAATTGTGTAGTAGTTAATAATAGTGGGATAAATTGGTTTTTCTTCCTCTTTAAGGGGGCAATTGGGGTTAAGTGACTTGCCCAAAGTCACACAGCTAGTTTTTGCATCAAGTGTCTGAGGCCCTATTTGAACTCAGGTCCTCCTGACTCCAGGGCCGGTGCTCTTATTCACTGTGCCACCTAGCCGCCCCAGGATAAATTGTTTTTGAAAAAGGGAAATATTCTTAATAAGAAATGTTTTGCATGATCTTTGTTATAAGATTATGGGAAAGAGATTAGTAGATGGGAAGACTAGGAGAGACAGACCCAGATACTTGGAGAGTGGTGTTGTGGGTTTAACAAGATGAGGGACACAAGATAGGAGATAAGAGAGAGCAGGTAGATATGCCTGCCTCTTAGTGCATTAGATATTATCTACAGTTAATTGTTTATGGTATAATCAGAGTGATTTAATGAAACTGCTTGTGGTTTTACCTTTAAAGATTAAGATTGTTCATTGTTAATGTGTATGGAAAGAAGGAAGGGTTAGGTGGCCCCTAGAAACCTCATCAGCCCCAGGAAAGGAGCAATAAGAAATTTAAAATTTGTAAAGGGAAAGTTAGTAATTATACAAAGACTTTGTAAGATTTCTGGTTATTTTATCAATTGTGTATAGATTTTGTTATATCCAAACTTACTCTGAATTTTTATTTTAGGTGGATTGCCCAAAGAGTCTTTATCAGATGAAGTAAGGGAATTTCACCATTCTCCATGATCTGAAGAAGCCTCACTGAGTCAGTCTCGAAACTGGCCCTTTAAAGTTGCTATAATTGATTTCTAGTAATTGATTTAGGGTACTGACTTGGAATACAGAACAGGAATTAATTAAGTATGTGAGTCCCGGTAAACCTTTGTGGTATATTGTATATATTGCTTTCATAAAGGTTTTGTGATACCAGGATTAAATCAAGCCATTTTTTAAACAAAGGAAATACTTTTAGAAAGGATATTTTGCAGAAGACATCTTGCTGTTTTATTCTGAATTGGTGATTATTGCATGGTATAAGGAAAAGTTAACATTTGTAATTGAATGTGTAAGTAAAAGGTTTAGATTTCCTAAGTATCTTACTGTTCCAGACTGAGTATAACTAAGGAAGAATAAACAAACTTGGGAGAACATTCTTTCCGAATAATATGGGAATAATTAGACCAAGAGAAAAGAAGTTTGTGAAGTAAAGGTGCAAACACAATATTGAATCATTATCCCATAAACTAAGGCAGGGATACATCTGAGCTACTATAATAATGCATGTGTTTAGGATCTGGGCTATTCAGCCTCAGATTATATTCCTTTTTATACATTAAAGAACTTGATAAATGGTATTTGGTACCATTGTGGAAATAACACCTGTCTATACTGTCTGTGCTGTGATGCAAACCTGTTTTATTATAAGCAACTTATTGATATGCATTGTTTTGGAATTAATTACTTATAGATCCTCCCAAGTCTTTTATGATAACTGGAGTAGAAGTCAGTCTCTCCTATAAGTAAATTCATTTGTATAACTATTGAACTCAAGGATAGGAAACATCTATTCTTAGGGAATAACAAGATGAGATAATTCTGTGTGTCAGATCTGTCAGTTTGTGGGGTTTAGCCATTAACCTCTTTGCTTTGTCTAAGCAGAACAGTTATGTTAGTAAAAAGATAATAACTTATAAGCTATCTTGTTTTATGATTAAAAATGTAAAGGAATCTTGAATAATTTGAATAATGGGTTTGAGAGATTTGGAAAGATAAATAAAGATTTGATTGGGAATATGATAAGATAATTGTTAAGAAGACAAATAAGAGGGTTTGGGGACAAATGTGGGTTTATCCAAGCCCTGCTGTCTATGGATGGTGGTACCAGTTTTAAAGGACTTAAGTTGAGAAAGAGTTTGAGAAAGTGTCTAGGAAGACAGAAAGATTTGTAATGTGATTTTACAATTACAGGTCAACCAAATTTGAGGAGAGAAAATAAGGATACAAATGCAACTTTGAATCATTATCCCATGGACTGAGGTTGGGATTATAAAGTTGCTGTAGAGAAGATATATCTGTGTATATGAATGAAAGGGGGTCCCAGTGTATTTCAAAGTGATGAAAGAGCAATTGGGTATTAATACGATTAATTGTTGGGATTAAATTAGAGACATTTTTAGTTGAGAGAAATTTTAGTATGAGCTCAGATTAAGCATAATTATAAGAAGGTAGAGAAATTTGGAAGTAGATGCACATCTATTAGAGGAATAATTTATAATCCTGATGGGAGATTTTATTTTTATAAACAAGAATAAATATAGGAATGAATGTAGGTTATTTGAGGATCACTTCAAAGTTATGCCTTGACCAGCCTGAGGTGATAATCATGTTTTAAGCTGATTGTTGGCACTTGTTATTTAAGACTTGATGGGACCGTTAATTGATTGTTTCTTTGAGTTCAGCTCCAGATAGGAGTGTTAAGAGAGGCTGCCCAAGCTACCCAAGCCACCAACCGATGGTGCCAGATCCTGTAAGATACAAGTATGAAGGTCAGAGGAACGACTTGCGCATGAGCTGAGGTAGAATTCTTCTGAGTCCAACACCAAGCACCTGGCAGACTTTAAGCTTGGCTCAATGGAAATTGCTGCACGGTATACACTGTGCCTTGAATTGGCATTCTGACGTTTGGGAAATACGGTTCCCTTATTATAATTTTGTCCTTATTCTTGGTGGCAAGTTTCAATAATCAAAAGTTTTGAAATAAGACAACAAATCTACTTGACTCTGGAACATCTTAAGTTACTATAAGATAATACCAGGCTTAGGGTTTAGTATGGGTATTCCTGTACGAGTCAGGGTCCTTTAGTTCTTTGTAATAAGATGAGGACAGGTAGGTCAAGGGTTTGTGGGAATATTATTCCATTATTACTATATAATTATAACATATGTTATATATAATAAAATTATGT
>CM053596.1:2377720-2392623 GCA_028646575.1 Pseudocheirus occidentalis | reverse complement strand
CCCAATGGATTATTTGGGGGGGGGGGGGTTGAAGGAAATATTCCTTCCCAATTAACTAACAGCTTGTGGGTAAAAGCTGAAAATTTCCCTTCACTACCAGATAGGTGGAAAGGTCATCAGCCAACTCCCTACTTCTGGCTCCAAGGTTTGGCTGGACGTGGTCAAACTCTTGGTCCAGAACTTGGGGTGCTGAGGCATGAATTCTGAGGGGCTCTCTGCAGGGTCCAATTATCAGCTTTCCCCCTAGAAGCTTTCTCCTCCTATCTCCCCAACTCTTGGCCAGACTCAGTTCACCAGGTCGACCCTACCCACAATCAAATCACCCAGGTCTCTCCTTACCTGGATCTGTGCACAGACGTATATAACTTCTAGTAATCTTTGTTCCCCATTTAGGCATTTTCTGCTCTCAGTTTCAGACCCCCCCCTCAGGCCTCACTCCCCACAGAGGGGAGTGGCTCCCCCACCTTACCAAGAGGCCCCTGGAAAAAAGGCCAGTGGGATGTCCTGCAAGTTGGTCAATGCTGCGGAGCCCTTCCTTTCTCCAGATAAGACTCTGAAAAATCTTGCTGGGGTCTCCAAACTGTGTGAGATGAAAGAGTTCAGAGTCTGAATCTGAGGTCAGAAAAGGTCTTTTTTCTTGTTCATGAGAAAAGACTCTGCCCCTGTTGCCTACATGGCATCTGCAGGGAGAGAGTAACAGGTAGAAGCCAACCTATGGTTATACAATCTTCTAATGCAGAAAAACCAACCTGCCCCCCCCCAACTGCCCTTCACTTTTATTGGTAGAGAGGCTGGCCCATAACCTATGGGCAGGAGACAAAGGACCCACAAATGAAAGCAGCCCAATGAAAGCAGTCTCAACCTTATTTGGCATATCTTGTGCTGAGGTAGCACTGGGGAGGGTCTCCATTGCTTTGAGTCCCAGATTGCTGGAAGGTCAGCTGACTTGTAAACCTAGGCCTAGTCAATACTGAAGTCATTCTAGATTCAATTTTTCAGAATGGGGAAACTTCACTGTAAATTATCCCCCACATGGACATTTTGAGTTGGTAGGGGGAGAGCCTGCAAGAGCCAACGTTGAGATTTGCGAGAAAGCTAGAAATTCACAGAAAAATTGAGTCCTGCTTAGGTTTAGAATGAAGGTTATTCACAAAATTCAGTCAGTGAGTTAGCACTTTTCTCCCAATTTAAATTACAATGGGGCTTCTGTAAAGTCAGGTCCCAGGAGAACAATAGGATGTTTGACCCTGTGAGAGGGGATCCACCCTGAATGGAAAATACACTTAAAATCTGGCATTTAAAGTGATGTGTTTATTAGTTAAGAATGAAAATTCAATGTAAGTGGATCAGAAGTGCCCCATTCTACCCCCTGAATGGAGTCAATCTAGAGGGTGACATGGATGAAATGATAAAGTCAGCTTTCTATATAAGATAACGAACTTAATTGATGTGCTTTGACAATTTTGGTTCATGTTTTTAAAACCTAGCATTATTTTTGTTATTATTACGCTGCTAATGTTCTCATTTGGGGATTTCTAGGAAAACATTTTAGAAGAAACAGTTTTTAATTTGAAAAAAATTTTTCTTCATGGTTATATAATTGTCCCATTTGAAAATGAACTCTTCTTATGATCTGGATAGTGTCAAGTGATGAATTAAGCAGCACAAATACAGTTAAAATGTTTAAAAACTGATACATATTTAAGTGGCTGCATTTCGATTTAAAACAAATAATAAATTTCACCAAATGAGGGATTTTGATGCCCAAATATTAAGTCTTTATGTTTATCAAATACAAGATTATTGTGTTTATTTGGTATCTCGTACCAAATATTTGCCAAGATGCGTTCAAAACGGATATGATATAAAGAGAGATTTTCCAAAAAAAAATAAAAGATGAAACATGTTGCTTATCAGACTTAAGAGTAGGTGAACAATTTATGAATAAACAAGAGACAGAGAGAAAAAGTAGGTGTAAAATGTATCATTTCAATTACATTAATTTAAAGGGTTTTGTAGGAATGAACAAATATAGGCAGGATCAAAAGGAAAGCAGAAGACTGAGGCAAATTTCTATGAACTACATAGGAGATATGAGTCTCATTTCTAAAATATATGAAGAGCTTTATCTAATCTATAAGAATAGCAGTCTTTCCCCAATTGATAAACAGTCACAGGATATGAACAGACAATTTTTCAAAGAAGAAATCAAAACAATTTTTAATCAGATAAAAATGCTCTAAATCATTATTGTTCAGAGAAAGGCAGAGTAAAATAATTGGTTTAAGTGATTAGAGAAAAGTGACAAATGTAAGAGATGTTGTAGAAAAACATAGGCACTAATGCATTGTTGGTGGAATTGTGGGGTGATCCACCATTTTGGAGGGCAATCCGGAAGTACGCCCTAAGAGTTATTAAACTACATATACCCCTTGATCCAGCACTACAACTCCTTGGACCATTTCCAAAGGTAATTAGTTAAAAAGGAAAAGAACCAATATGTTCTAAAATGTTTATAGTAGCTCTCTTTGGGATGACAAAGACCTGGAAATTACAGGGATACCCAGCACCTGAGAAATGGTTGAACAAGTTGTAGTATAAGATTTTGATGGAATACTATTGCACCAAACTGTATCACCCAAGTGTCTATTTATGAAGTGGACAAGCAAGACTGCCTCAAATTTTGTACAACTGGCATTGATGGAGCAATGACAATATGGGATTTCAAGACTTTAGAGTCTTCATTCCAGGGGCTACGAATCATGTGAAGCTGTATTTCCTTTCTCTAGCATGACATGGGAAAGACCCTGCCCCAAGTCAAAACTGAGAAAATATCCCTTACAGATGTTTTGTTTTCATTTTTTTTAACATAATTGGTGAATGTATTGGTTTAAAAAAAATCAGGAGTGATGTCTTTTTGATTGGCTATTTCATTCCATTCTTGACCAAAGCTGCTCTTGAAATAGTTTATTGTGGGGAGTTGTCACACTAAATTAAAGGGGGATTTTATGTAAATTGTCTGCTAGAAAAATAAAAAAATACAGGAAAAAAAAAGATGTATTCTGCATCCAGAGAAAGAACCAATAAATAGAAGAATACATGGAATGATTTTACATATAGGTACTTGTGTGTATATGTACATATATATGTATACGTGTGTATGTATCTTTGTGTGTGTGTGTGTTTGTGTGTGTGAGTATCTAATGGGCTAGGTGGGATGAACTTGCCCATAAAGTGGATGAGGATAGGGCTAGGTGTTGAGGAAAGAAAAAAAAGAAAAAGAAATTTACATGATAACATTGTTGCATATTTGAAAGGAATAGTAAACTATATTATTTGCATTTATATGCAGTGTATTTTATTCCATAAATTAAATTTTAGGTTATTTAAAAATAAATAATAACAACTTACTCTTTGAGGAAAGTACAAAGGAGCTTGTAAATTCTCCTTATTATTAAAAGGTCAGCTCTTTGTTCAAGTTTTCACCCACATTAAATGGGCAAAATTCCAGGCTAAGAAAATTAAAAGAAGTTTATTATAATATGGAGAAGTTGCAACATATTGAGGCTTTTATCACTGCAGATAAGCAAGGGATTCAAGATGGAACTAGCTTTTATTGATAATTATTTTTAATGAGATAAAAGACCATTTGGATAAGCTCATGTCAACAAAAAGGGTGTTGCCTCTCAGCACTTCCCCAATTGCCAGTACATAAGGGTTAACAGGCACAAACAGGTAGGGGGTGATGTGTGACATGGCAAGTCAAAGAGACAACATTCCTCAACATTTGCAATGCAACAAATAGCAGGTAGTAACAAAGCAGAGTACTGGGTGGTGCTTTCCCCAACACTGACTGCCTTATGGACTGGATAAGATGTATTTTATAATTTTGTTTCTCTGCATGTCTTGAGGTTTCTATATCCCAATACATGCTCAATTTTTGTGAAGATGCCATGCACACCTGGGTATTAGGTATACTTCCTTCTATTCTCATTCAGATTCCTGCAGCAGTCTATGATATCTAACATGTTAAAAGTTCTATTCTTTACCATTTCTTCATTTTAATTTATGTTTAGATTTATCTAGTCCAGAAAGGTGTAAATTGAAGATCCCTAGATTTGAAAAAACAATTTAGTAGAATATAGAAAACTAGTGTTGTTATACTGCATTTCCCCCAGGTAATTCATTTATCATTTAACTCATGATTCTGGATGCTCTGTCATCTAATGCATATATATTTAGTACTGATATTAATTCATTGTCCATGGTACATTTTAGCAAAGTTTAGTTTCCTTGGTCATCTCTTTTAATTGCACTTATTTTTATTTTTCTTCTGTCTTAGATCATGATGGAAACCCCTACTTTTTTATTTCAGTTGAATATTAATAGATTTTACTCCAGTCTCTTATTTTAACAGACTGAGTTTCTTTTTGTTTGAAGTATGTCTCTATAAACAACATATTGCTGGATTCTAGTTTCCAATCTATTCTGCGATTCTTGTCCATTTTATGGGCAAATTCATCCCATTCACATTCACAATTATAATTGCTACATGCATATTTCCTCCCTTCTTATTCTCTTCTATTTATCCCCCCCATTTTTCTCCATGTTCCTGCCTCAGAAGTCTGTTTTGCTCACCTCCTTGAATTTAATCAGTCTCTTGTCCAACCCCTTCTCTCAATCATTTCCTCTCTTACTTCTCTGTTAGGTAACATGAATTTCTGCATTCAACTCTGTGTGTGTGTGTGTGTGTGTGTGTGTCTGTGTCTGTGAGTACACACCCACACACGCACACAGATTGATGCATGTATGCCTATATGTGCATAATCATTTTGTGTAAATACACATTTATATATGCATACATATATGTGTGTGTGCTCCCTAACTTCAACCAGTCCGTTTCCCCCTCCACTACAAAAACTCTTTCTTGCACATTTTTGCCCTTCCTCATTGTCTCCCTTCCCCCCTTTCCTGGTGCATCCATATTTCTCACCCTTTCATTCTTCTGTGGAAATCTTCCTAACAAAATAGACTCACACCCAGGTTCTCTAACTAGACTCCTTCTAACTACCCTAATGAACATGAAGCTCAAAGCTATGTGTCAGACAGAAAATGCTACTGAGAGTGTGTGAGAAGTGTGGGAAGATGACAACAATAACCAGGTAACTGGACCAGAAATTTGTAAACTACAGCCAGGCTGATTGAGTTCTCCAGTGGGGGCAGCTATCCCACTCAAGTAGAGGCACACTGTTGGGGGAGGAAACAGTGCTTTTCTGGGACTGGAGAGGAGACCAAATGGAGTAAACATTGATCAATCAATTGCTGGGGACTGTAGCTGGTCTAATGCAGTGATGTTCCTCTCTAGTTTTAGGGTTAGGGTGGGGGTGTCTGGTCTGGCATACGATATGTCCTATTTTGGGTTACTGGCATTGTAAGCACTAAAGGCAGAGCACTGACATATGTGTCTGCAAAATGGAGCAATCAACACACAGGGGCCAGTGAGTGAAGTGCGTTCTGAGGGGGGTGAAGTTGTCTGTGATCACTGAAAAGAGCAAATAGAAAGAAAAGATTGTTTATTTCCTGAGAGGCTGAAATAAAGTCTTATCAAGATAAAGCCTGAAGAGGATGCAGAAAACATTTGAATCACTATCTGGACTGAACTGTGTGGTAGGAGACTGTTCCCAGCCACGTGAAGGGGAGTCTTGTTCTTATACTGAGGGTGGGAAGTGACTTGGGGGCTGGGGAAGGGGGGTAAGGGATGCCTTTGCTTTATGATTGCTTTCATTTGTGTTGGAAATGCCAACTTGGAAAAGCAAAAACACAACTGATACCAACAATCTGATCTCAAAAGAAATTTATTAAGGAGAAATCCGGGGTCACTGATCACTTCTGCCTGGAAGTGGACTTGGCCCTTCTTTAGGAAGGAGGAGTACAGGAGACAAAGCCAAGCACGTCTTTTACCTTAGTCTGATGCAGATGCTCCCTTCAGAGGATGGATTAGTTCATTCTCTTCTGGGTTCACCTCCCCATTATCACACATTATTACTAATGAGGCTCTAATTCTCTTTGACAACATACATGATACACCAGGTTCATTGAGCAAGCACATTAACAAGCCCAGAATCTGGATGCCCCACCAGTCTACCCAGATGTGTCCTTATCTGGGCCTGAGGGTCCCAAGGCCGCTGTCCGCTCTTTGATTGGTCAAACCCATCTGCTGCTGCCATCCCTTTTACTTTATGCTCCTCCAATTCACCAGGAATATTACCTGGGAGTTTTATGGAAACTGGGACTCCCATCCCTTCCCAAGGATGCTGTCAGGTCTGCTAACCTGATTTTGATCAGCAGTCTCATTTCAGCAATTTGTGCAGTCCTGTGGAAACTTAGCCCTTCACTACCTGTCATATTTGTCAATACCATATATTCCATAATTTTGGTCTTTAGCCTCCTAGAAATAAGAGTAATGATGATGTGGAAAGGAGGGTTTCTTCAGTGATTAAAAAAGCAAGTTTTCATTAACTTGGTTTGGAATTTGAGCTAATTCATGAGAAAGTCATTGCCTGTTTCCTTATGAGAAATAGATTATTTACCCACCCCCCAACTCTCCAAACTTGGAAGAAGTCAAGAGAATGAGTTAAAATACTGACTGAGAAGTGGCATCTGGGAGAAGCTGTCCAGATCTTCAAATACTATGAAATTTCCCTGGGGTCATCTGTTTTCCCAATCTGCTACATGCAGAACATGTGTTTGCCCAGTGTTCTAGGAGTTTGGTGGTCTTCCACCTCACTATTTCCCATTTCCATCTGAAGAAATTAATAGATTAAGAATGTTTTATGAGTAATTATTACTTATTTGTGGACAATTTAAAATATATGTATTTCTTTGTAGGAATAAATAGTTTCTGCATTAAACTTAATACTAGGATACATTAGTGAATAGAGCACTGGCCGTGGAGTCAGAAGGACCTGAGTTCAAATCTAGCCTCAGACCATTAACAATATAAATTAGCCATATGACCTTGGGCAAGTCACTTAACTCCAATCGCCCTACCTTCCCCCCTCTAAAATATATATGTATATGTATGTATATTCAACCTAGAGATTTTCCAGGAAAGCAAGAGATTCACAAGGAAACTGAGTCCTGCTGAGCTCCAGAATGGAGCTTGTTCAGGAATGCAGTCAGTGGGGTTAGCACATTTCTCTTAATCTGAATTACAATGTGGGCTCCTTTCAAGGCACATGTGCTCTCTCAGGAGGAGAATTGGGAAATCTGACCATCTATGAGTAAGTAGATCAGCCCTTAATGCAAAATGTGCTTATAATGTGGCATTACAGAGATATGTTTAGGAGCTGTAAGATTCAGAATTAAATATAATTCGATCCCAATGGCCCCATTCTTATCTCTCAATGAAATCAGTCTAGAATATCCAAAGGATAGAGGGAAAAAGTGATTCACTTTATCTAAGATAATCAGCTGAATTGAAGTTCCACCAACAATAAATTAATATGCCAGTTTTTCCACATCCCTTCCAGTATTTGTTACTTTCTCCTTGAGCCATTTTAGCCAGTCTGAGAGATCTGAAATGATATTTCCAGATTGTTTTAAAATACATTTTCTAATAAAAGATTTAGAGGATTTTTGAAGGATTATAAATTGCTTTGATTTCTCCATCAGAAAATGACCTTTTCATATCCTTTGATCATTCATCAGTTGGAGAATGACTCATAATCTTATAAATTTGGCAAACTTCTGTATATATTTGAGATATGAGACCTTCATCTGAGAATCTGTCTGTAAATCTTTCTACAATTTTTTGCTTTTCTTCTGACATTAATTTATACAAATGCTTTGTAATTTTAGGTAATCAAAACTGTGTATTTTATACCTCACATTGCTATCTTATTTATTCATAAATTGTTCACTTATCAATAAGTATGAAAAATAACATATTCAATTTTCTTCAAACTTTTTTGTACTATCTCTCTGTATATTTGTATAGAGTCCCATGTAATGGTTATAGGTATTTTAAGATCTTCCCTGCCCTTTAATAGGCCAAGGCAATTTGAATATCTTTCTTGCCTTTAATAGGCCAAATGTAATCACATGGAGCCCACAGGGGGAGGAGCTTGCTGAAAGGATGGAACAGGGAGCAGCAAGGAGGTTGAGCAACTAGCGGGAGTGAGAGAGGGGCATTCTTGGTTAACTGGGCATATATTGTTTTGAAGGCCTGACAGAGGGAAGACTGTTGGTAATTCCCTGCATTGGTTATGTGTAGCAATTTCTTGGGTGCTATGGTGAATTTGGCTTTGTGGTTTGGGGATTCTACTTTCTGGTATTTGAATAAATGCTTTGGCTCTGTCCTCTATGTGGAGAGACTGTTACTTTTTGTGATTCACAACTACATGAGCTTCTTCTTAGCCCCAGTGGGTGCTGTGAATATTGGATTGGCATTATATTTGGTAAAGACAGTGGTATCACAAAATATCATACCTCTCTTTGGAGGCAGGAGGGCTTTAGAGGGAGAAATGGATATCACAAGATGGGAGAATTTGCCTTATTATTCCGAAGAAAGAGAATGAGCTGAAAGCATAGGGCTCTGTGAAAAGTGGGAAAGGAGGCTACAGAAGGGAGGACCCATACATTTGGAAAGGTGTTTGCTAGGAACACCAACAGAACCAGGGATAAATTTAGCTGAGATTTGTAGGATAGACTGCCATATGTGTTAAAGCAAAGAAGAGCTGCTGGAGAAGAAAGCTCAAAAGAAAAGGGAGTTGACTCATTTGTGGGAGCATTTTTCAGTGCCACACTGTTAGTGTTCTCCTTCACAAGAGCAAACTAGAGGGTCTCAGGTAGTAGTAGGACAAGCTTCTGTTCATTTAGCTAAAAGGAAGAGAAAAAGGAACAAAAGTAATGTACAGGCTGGGCTTACTTGACCTGATGATTACCAGGACAATGTGTGAGAGGAGAAAGCAATAAAGTTACAGGAAGAGCATTTTTACAGCCAAAGTTTGCCTCGTACTAAGAAGAAAGCAGCAGAACCACCACAGTTAAAGAGAGTTCAGGAGATAAATGAGTATTTAATTCAACAAGAGGCTGCTGATTTGTTAAGTCAATTCACCCAAAGGATGGAAGAATAATTAGGGTCTTGGGTGGTGAGAATCAATAATCATGTGGCCTGAGGAGTATGGGTAGATTGTGGGGATTCGTTGAAATTGAAAGATATTGGTTAGAATCCTTTTCTGTAGCAAGATTTTAGGGATTACCATATGCATGGAGGTAACACCACCACTAGTCTGTTAGCTTTAGCTACAGAGGGATGCAATAAGCAATGTCCTAGTGGAGATAGACCCTCATACTTGCTTAGGGACTGTATGAGAAAGCTATAGGAGAAGGTAATAAAAGCTGCTATGATGGCTGGAGATATAAGTGCATATCATGTTAAATCCTTGGTAGTTCCTCATAGAAATCTCATACTGAAGATGACTCTTCCTGTTCATAAGGCAGATGGATTACATCAAAGACTGTATGAGGGGAAGTAACGTCAAGTGAAACAGGAAAGGTGGGCTAGGGCCAGGCTGTGGATGAATTTAAAACCTAAAGAAAGGAGACCATATTTTATCCCAGACCAATGGTGAGAAGCATATTTCAGGAAAATCACCTGGGCATCCATTTGGAGGAGGGATTGGAATGAGAAGAATATTGAGATGGGGAGACAATGAGATGGTACAATAATACTCTAGCTGAATTAACAAGGTACTAAGAGTTTGAACTGGTTTTGTTTTACTTTGTGTTTATCAGAGCCTAGCACCCAGTAAGTTTAATGTATTGTTATTGATTGATTGATTGTTGGTTGATTGGCTTGGAAGCTCCCCAATGGAGTGGGCTTATCCCACCTGCTTTCTGCCACTCTGGGGTCTCACACAATTGGCCTTTAATCCGTGCTTTTCACAAGGACTTGAGGGATTTGGAGACCAGCTCTCTAAGCAATAGCTCCTCCCCAAAACAGGGTTGTCACATGTGACACAGGGACAGAACATCTATCTTTGCTCACCTGGTATTGGTCTGAGACTTCACCTCTCTTTCTCACTTCCTAAGCCCTCTATGCCCTGCTGGTCTTTTCCATCGCAGCCTCACCTCCCTCCTTGCGCTGATCTGCCCCCCTTCACTGTTTTTGGAACTCCATCTGAGGCACAGAGGTTTACTCTAAGAGATTCTCAAATTGGGGGTGGTAGGGACATTCCTCCCTTGGAAGGTCAGTAGAACATGCACAAGCATTTATGTCCCTGCTCTGGGCCAGGCCCTGGTCTAAGTATTTTTAAAATGCTGTCTTATTTGACCCTGAGAACAAGCCTGGGAAGGTGCACTTTTAATCCCCATTTTACAGATGAGGAAAGGGAGGCAGGCAGAAGTAAAGTGCCTTCCTTGCCCAGTATTTCATAGCTAGTAAGTGTCTGAAGTCACATTTTAACTCAGTTCTTTCTGACTCCATGCCCAGCCCTCTATCAATTGTTCCACCTAGATGGTTGGGTTATCATTTTAGAGGGAATAGCTAGCCACTGAAAAGATGGTGACCACAGGGTTTCAATGAAACTTGGTAACTCTGTAAAAGATAGATGGGAAAAGGATAGAAAGTGGAGGAAGGATGCCACTTAGTAGGGTGTGCCATTCCTTCAGGTGAGAGGGGTCAGAGCATACACTTCAACTCAGGGCCTTGTGAGCTGAGGTAAGGACAAAGAGATCATAGATCTAGACTGTAAAAGATCTGGGAACTGGGGGCATTTACACTTTATTTTAATCTCTTTCAGACATGGAGACTGGGATTGAAACAACAGAGGGAACCCCAGTGGATGCTATTTCAGAAGATGAATCACCCAAGGGACTGGTTGTTGAAACACTCGGAAGTCACAGACTTTGGAACTCTGCTGGTAAGGAATCTGGTGATCAGAGAAACCAGGAAAAGAAGGAGCAAGGAGATTAGTGGAGAAGTTTGAGACGAATGGTTAAAAAGCAAAGGATTCATAGAAGAGATGAGACTTAAGAATGTGATGAATATGGAAAAGGCTTCAATTATAGCTCAATACTGATGGTGCACCAGCTGATTCACCCATGGAGCAAAGCCTCATAAATGTAATGACTGTAAGAGAGCCTTCAATCAAAAGGGAAGCATTACTGTACATCAGAGGGTTCATATTGGACAAAAGCTTTATGAATGTCAGGAATGCATTAAAGGCTTCAATTCTCCTTCAGGTTTTGTTGTCATAATAGGATTCATTCTGGAAAGAAGATTTATTACTGTAATGAATGTGGGAAATCTTTCAGAAAAAACTCCAATTTTATTCAGTACCTTCAAATTCATACTGTAGAGTAACCTTTCCACTGTAATGAATTTGGGAAAACATTCCATCATAACTCAAGTCTGAATCTTCATCAGAGGATTCACAGGGAAGAAAATCCTTATAAATGTGAAGAATGTGGGAAGAATTTCTGAATTTCTACACACCTTCTTGTACATCAGAGAATTCACAGTAGAGAGAAGCCTTTTAAGCGCAATAATTGTGGGAAATCCTTCATTGAAAGATCAAGACTGACTCAGCACAACAGGATTCATAGTGCAGAGAAGCCCTACAAATGTAATGAATTTGGGAATGCCTATTCTAACAGGTCAAACCTAATTAGACATCAGAGGATTCATACCACAAAAAATATCTTACAGATACAGTGATTGTGGAAATTATTCAGTGAAGGTTCGACTTTTATTGACTATCACACCATTCATGGCAGAGAGAAGCTTTATAACATGTCAAGAATATGTGAAATTACCTCAGATTTCCAGCATTATTATACTTTATTCATATGAAAAAACACACACATGCACATATGTACACATGCATACATATGACTGGATGACTTAATGCCTCCTCAGACCCTTTTATATACATCAGAAAATACTTATTGGAGAGTAGCCTTATAAATGTAATGAGTGTGATATATCTTTGGAGAACGCTGAGTCCTTGCCAAACTTTGGAAAATTTTTATTGGATAGAATCCGCAGAAAGTTAATAAATAAGGGGAAATCCTTTCATGTAAACTCAGCAATAAGAACTCCTAGTGTGGGCAAGTCCAACCTCTCATCTATAAGTGTGTGAAATGTATTTCCCCTGTGTAATGTGTACATCTTTGTTTGGTGGATTTTCGATCCATTCTGCAACTTATTTTTGGAAACAGGGAATTCAGACCATTCATGACTAATTGTTGTTAATAATAAAAGTGAGTTTTCCTCTTATTGTTAATGTGATTAAATTCAAAGAAATCTAATTCTGACATATTCTATTCTTTGGAAAATGCTGTTTTGTGCCACAGGTGATGAGGAAGGGTTGGGGTAAAGGGATGGTAATAGCTAAGTATCATTTTACTAATTAAATATAATTTTTGTGGAAGTCTGAACTAATTAAACAAAGCTTTGCTTTACTTTAGAAATTCCTTTTCCTATATCATAAACTCCAAAGACCAAATAAGGTTGAATATTTGGATTTTCCTTATCTGGGGAGACAAATTCCATATTGGAGGAAAACCAACACTGTGAGATCATAAGTTTCAAACAGACCCTGCTTTGTCCATTGTCTTGTTACTTTGTATTTACAACCAAGAAACTTCCCTTTCCCGTGGAATGGAATGTGAGGGACGCAAACCTCCTCGGATTGGGTAAAAACATATAAAAACTGTCAGTCTTGTATCAGGCAGTCAGAACTTAGATTCTGGCTCCATCTACATGTATCTGCTAGCTTAATAGTGAATAAATGCTGTAAGTGTTTATCACCAGCCTCTTTGTCTCCTTTAACCAAACTTTCAGGTTTACAGGGGATACACCTCATCTAGCACCTTTCATTTTGTCCCCACAGAAATCCTGGAGAGTTAGCGCTGTTGTGATCACCACTTTACAGTTGAGAGAACTGAGATAAGCAGAAGTTAAGTGACTAGCCCAGGGTCACATGGCTAGTGAGTGTTTGAGGCTGCATTTGAACTGGAGACCAAGTACTCACTCCTCTCCAACAGCTCTCCTGATCATGTCAGATGCAGATGACCTATCCAATCCCATTCATATTAAGTGTGATCTATTCAAAGTTTTACACAGTTTGCTAGGGACAAATGATTCACCCCAGTCTGAAAGGGGCTCTTAGCTTTAGAATGTCACAGAGCACATCTCCTTCATAAAAGGATTTGTTCCGTGAAACTTGGACTCAGTCAAAAGACCACATCGGAGGCCCTAGAAGGTCACTTGTGGCCTTCCTTGTCTTGGAGCCATTATTTCAATGAACACTCTGAAGCTTCTCTTTTCACATTGATCCCATTCTGAAAACGCCTTTCTCAAATTAGGGGTAACACTGGGGAGACTCATTTTGACTGAGCTGCAATTGCTCTTGCTTTCCTTTGAGTTCAGAATTATTTTCTGTGTCCCAGCATGTATGTTTTCTGTTTACCTTAAAGGAAATAATCAATATATACACAGCATCTAACTTTTCACCTCCTTTTGACCAAACTCTCGGGGTGAGAGTCTGTGTTTCAGAGACCAAAGGAAAAGGTAAAGAAGGTAATGTGCAAACAGGAAGGAGCCAGTTCTCTGTGGTGGGCGACGATCGGAAACCAGGGGATGTCCCCAGCTGGGGCCGGCTGAACATTGTGATGGGATCCTGCTGTGATGGGATTGTGATGGGATACTGCTGTGCTATGAGAAATGACAAGGGGTGGTCTCAGAAAAGCGTGGCAAGACCTGGAGGAACTGATGCAAGGGGAAGCGAGAAGAACCAGAAGATTGTTGCCAGCAATGGCAACAATATTGCAATGAGGATCAGCTGTGAGACTTGGTCATCTTGATCAATGCACTGATCTCTGACGATTCTAGAGAGTTCACGATGACAAAACGCCCCCTCCCAAGAGAAAAAGCTACTGAGCTCACAGGAAAAATTGAAGTATATTTTCCTCACTTTATTTTTATTTTTGCAATATGGATAATGGGGATATATATTTTGCACAATTTCACATACATAATTGATATCATATCTTTTGCCTTTTCAGTGGGGGCAAGAAAGGTGAGGAGGAAATGAGGGCCTTGGCGGCTGCGCATGTGCAGCGCCCAGCTCGGCCTCCTCTTCCCAAAGGCCTACTATGTAAGGCTAGCAAGGAATTTCCCTGGGAGCGGTCCCTCCCCCGAGCGCCACAGATGGATTCGGGGAGTTGTAGTTCGCAGCTTGATTGTGCCCACACGCCTGGAGCCTTTGTTCGTCTCAGGCAGAGGCCCTGTGAGTGAGGGGGTCTATACTCTAGGGTCTGTAGGGGAGCGAGGCGGGGGCGTCAACCTGAGTAGGAGCAGGCCTCGGGGCCGTCTCTAGGGACGGGACGGGATGGTTCGGGGCACTGGAGTGTCGGGATCAAAGCCTCGAAGGCGGAAGCGGTTTGGGGGCTGGACTGAGCTGATCTTCACTGCCCATTTTACAACTGAGAACATGGAGGCTCCCAGAGGGGCCCGCAGGGAGCGCAGAAGCCCAGCTCTCCTAGGGGGGTGGGGACGCCCCCGGGTCCTCCGGGGCGCTGCGTCATCCCCGGCTGGCTCCCCATCCCCATCTCACCCCCACCCCCACCCCCGACCACGGACCGCGGGGGCCGGGGCCTCTGGAATGCCCCCGGGTGCCCGCCCCCCCTCCCCCCATCTCATCTTGGCCGGAAGCTCGGCTCCGCGGTCAGTGCTTGAAACAATGTATCTGTCCGTGCCCTTGGTCCTGAATGTTGCCTTCCTAATAGCGCTGAAAGTGTGGACAGAGCAATGTCCTTTTACCCAGCATATTGTAGAGTTCCTTTGTCCTTTCCTCTAAGAATGAGCTGTTATTATGATGATTCATTAGAGAGCA
>CM053596.1:2354158-2371224 GCA_028646575.1 Pseudocheirus occidentalis | reverse complement strand
GAAGTGATCAGTGAATTCTTTCAAATTCTATTTTGCCCTCTGATTCTAAAACATCAGGGCAATTTTCTTTGAGGATGTCTTGAAGGGTGCTTTCCAAGTTCTTTTTCTGGTCATGGGTTTCAGGTAGACCGATAATTTTCAAATTGTCTCTGCTGGATCTATTTTCCAGGTCAGTGGCTTTTTCAAGGAGATATTTCACATTGCTTTCTATTTTTTCATTTTTGTGTAACTGTTTAATAGTACCTTGGTTTCTCATAAAGTCATTAGCTTCCACTTGCTCCACTCTAATTCTGAAGTAATTATTCTCTTCAGAATGCTTTTGAGATTCTTTTTCCATCTGAGAAATTTGACTTTTTAACGCATTCTTCTCTTCATTGGCTTTCTGGGCCTCTTTTGTCATTTGAGTTAATCCATTTTTTAAAGTGTTCTTTTCTTCAGTCAGGTTGTTGCCTCTCTTTTCATGATTTTCTCGCATCATTATCATTTCTCTTCCCAATTCTTCCTCCACTTCTCTTATTTGTTTTTCAAAGTCCTTTTTCAGTCAATCTATCGCCTCTAGGCACTCTTCAAGTGTCTTGGAAGCATTTGGTGTGGGCATTCTGACTGTATTGTCTTCCTCCCATTCCATGCTTTTTGTCCACAAAAATGGATTCTTGAGTTTTATTGCTGTTATTATTTTGCTTCCTTTTCCTCATGTTGGCCAATTAGTTGTTTGTTTGTCTTTTTAGCTTTGTGGAACCCTGCTTGCAGGGGCGCAAGCTCTGTTCCAAATTGCTGGGGTTTTCCCCACTGCTGGAGCTATTAGGAGGGTGTTGCAGCCCCCCCCCCCCAGCTTTGGCTTGCTGAGAGCGCACCCCAGGACCAACACCCAAGACCACGATCCAGATCCAGGCCGCTCAATGCAAGAGCACTTGGCCCTGATCAATTGACTCAGCCCCCCTGCGGAGTCTGCAGGCCAGGGGCTCTGAAGCAGCCCAGTGGGGGCAGCTGCTGCTTACACCAGTTCCTGCCCTTCCCCCACTGCTTCTTTGTCCTGGGGGCAGGTTGGCCGAACTGCTTTTCTGCCCCCAAATTAAGTTTCAAAGTTCCACTTTCACTGACCTTCTGTAATCTTGGCTTGCTAGATGTGAAAATACCTCCAGGTGCTGTAGATCTGCTCCTCAGGGTAGACTCACGCTGGGGCTTGAGAGGCTCGCTCCTCCTGACCACCCTGAGGCCTGGAAGGTTTCCGTTTCAGGCAGGGCTGGTCTCAGCTCACGGCCTGCTGGCCTGTGAGATGAGCCCCTACTGCCTAGCTGCCTTTCTCTAGTCCTTGTTTTTCATGCCTTGGTAGATATGGCATTGCTCCAGCTGTTGTAGATCTTCTCGCTTGTAGACTGGCTGCAGCTCCACTTGGCTCCTCTGGCCGCCCTAGGGTCTGGCCGCGTTCCCGTTTCAGGCTGGGCTGGCCTCGACTCCCAGCCTGCCGTGGTGAGCCCCTCTTGCCTTCAGCAAGAGATATGTTTTCTGTATTTTTGTGAATTTGAGAATCCTAGACTTTGTTGAGAGTCATATTTTATGGGTATTTTGGTTGGTTGTGTGGGAGCTGCAGTACCTTTCTGCTTCTACGCTGCCATCTTGGCTTCACCCCCTTTCAGTATACTTCTAAATGGTTCTCCAGAATTGTTGGATTAGTTCACAACTATACCAATAGTGTATTAGTGTCCCAGTTTTCCTGCTTCCCTCCAGTATTTATTGTTTTACTTCTCTGATGAATTAGTCAATTTAATAGGTGTGAGGTGGTACCTCAGCGTTGTTTTAATTTGTATTTCTCCAATTAGTATGAATTTAGAGCACTTGTATAGCACTATAGGTAGGTTTGATTCTTTTCTTTTCATCTTGAACCTACCTTTCCTGTCCTTTGACCATTTATCAATTGGGTCTTGACTTGTATTCTGATAACTTTGACTCAGTTCTCTATACATTTGAGAAATGAGGCCATTATCAGGGATCTTGCTGTAATTTTTTTCAGTTTTCTACTTTCCTTCTAATATTGGTTGCACTGATTTTGTTTCTGCAAAAAACTTTTAATGTAATACAATCAAAATGATCCATTTTATATCTAGTAATGCATGCTATTTCTTCTTTGGTGGTAAGTTCTTTACTTATCCATAAAACTGACAGGTAAGTTATTGCATGCTCCCTCAATTTGCTTATGGAATCACCTGTTATGTCTAAATCATGTACCCATTTTGACCTTAGCTGATGATGGTAGATGTTGGTCTATACCTAGTTACTGCCATACTGTTTTCTCCTTTTTCTGTTTTTGTCAAAAAGGTAAGAGATTGGTGTAGCCCTGAATGCATAGATAATTTCACAAGAATTGTCATTTCATTTTTGGTATAAATCTCACCTGGTCATAGTGTACAGTTCTTGTGATATTTATTGCTGTTCTTGTCATGCTGCTGTTTTATTTTAAAATGTTCTATCAGTATTTGAGGGCACTTTGTTTGTATTTTCCTTCTCAGATTTTATCCTTCCTGCTTCAGGTCTCAGCAACATATTTGTTTGAAAGAAGGAATCTCTTTGTCTTCTTTTTTCCAAGTAGTTCAAGTAGTTTTAGAATTGATTGTTTTTTGACTGTTTGGCAAAATTATCTTGGAATCCATCTAGTTCTAGAGATTTTTTCTTTGGGAGTCCATTGACGGCTTGTTACACTTCATTTTCACAAGATTGGGTTGTATAAGTATTCTGTTTCCTCTTCTGCTGTGCAGTTTGTATTTTTGTAAATAGTTATCCATTTCAGATTGATTATCAGATTTCTTGACATATATATGGGCAAATTAGATCCTAATGATTGTTAATTATTTTACGTTCCTTTCATTTTTGATACTAGGAATTTGTTTTTCTTTTCTTTTTTTAAATCATTTTAACCAATGGTGCGTGTATTATGTTGGCTTTTTTCATAAAACCAGCTGCTAGTTTTATTTATTATTTCAATGGTTTTCTTGCATTTAATTTTATTAATCACATTGTTTATTTTCACAATTTCCATTTTTGGTGTTAAATTGGGAGTTTTTAATTTGTTCTTTTTCTTGTGTTTTTAGAAGCATGTCCTAATAATTTATCTATTCTTTCTGTGATTAATGTAACTGTTTGGATATATAACTTTTCCCCCATGGACTGCTTTCACTGCATCCCATAAATAGTGCTATTTATGGGATGCTATATTAAAATTGCTATAGTGTCTCATTGCCATTGCATTAAAGGCATTATTATTCCTTTGATTTTTTTCTTTGATGCCTTTCTTCTTTTTGGATTAGAAGAATTATTAATCAATCTTTTCACTGCCCTTTGTTGAATGCAATTTTTATTTTACTATTATCTAAATATGATGTATTTTATATTTCTACTACTCTGCATTTGATTGTAAGGTCTTCATGCTCTAATCCAATGGCAATTTTTATATGAATACCATGTACTGATGAGAAAAAATAATTTATTCCATTCTTCAAAGGCCCAGCCATCAAGGTTTTCTAAAATTTATTAGTGCCCTAAACTTGTTCCTTGTTTATTTTTGAGCTAGATTTATTTGATTCTGAGAGGGGAAAATTGATGTCCCCTACCAGTATCATTTATTGTCTATTTCTTCTTATAACTCCTTTAAGTTGTCTTTTCAAACTTAGATGCTGTACCATTTGGTATATAAATCTGCTCCAGGCCCTTACCTCTTACTCTGTGTACATCTCTACTTCCAATATATTTCAGGGAAACAGCATATTGTAGGATTCTGGTCTTTAATTCATTCTGCTATACACTTACCCTTATGGATAAGTTCATTAAATTCATTTTAATACTCATGATAAATAACTGTATATTTCCCTTCATCACATTTTCCCCTTGTTTTTCCTCTATGTCTCACTTTTCATGCTGTCCTTCTTCACCAATGATTTCTTTGTGACGAATACCTCCACCAACTTGCCCTTCCTTCTATTAGCCCCCATCCTGCATCCCTGTCTCTTTCAATTTCTCTATAGGATGAGATAGATTTCTATACCCAACTGAGCATGGACATTATTCCCTCATTGAGCTGATTTGGATAAGACTGAGAATCAAGCCCTCCCTTACCATCTCCCTCATCTTCCCCTTCAGTGTAACTGCTGTTCTCTGTCTCTTATATGTGAGATAATTTCCCCCTTTCTGCTTCTCTTACTGGTAGAGCACAACTTAAGTTGGGCTGACCATGTTGTTGAGATGCCAAAATGATGTTGGCATAAAGAAAATTTTATGGAGAAAGCATGCAAGGAAGGCTCTCACATAGTGCTTAGAAGAAGTGATTAAAGGAAGTTTCCAGTCTCTCTGAAGAACTCTGTAATCAATTGTGAGACATGGGAGATGCTGTCAAAGGACAAACCCTCTTGGTGTGCCCAGCTCACAGAATGTGCTGTGCCATGTGAGCAAACCAGAATTGTAACTCAAAAGAATGGGAAGATGTGCAGATTTAGAGCCATCTCCACCCCAGATGTTCACATGGATGTTTTGTGCCCCGCTTCTGGTCAAGCCTTTTGTGCCCCGTTAGACTGATCGTCCCTGGTCAGACAGACCTTGACCCTGACATAGGGATGTCATTTGTTCCTCTTCCAGCACAAAGAGCAACAAAAATGCCCAACCATGCTAACCAAATAATGTAATAAAGAAATAAATGCTATTGCTGAATGAAAATCATCATAAAGCAAAGGCATGAGATGTTTTGACCATTGCCCATCACACCAGGGCAGACTCAAGCCCTCAGTGTCAACAGATACTTCTGCTTCACTTGTCTGGAAAGTCTCATATCCCTGAGTTCAGTCCTGATGGTAATTACTATGTCTTAAGGATCCTTTCCATGTTAGGTCTGGAGAAGACTTGGTTCCACCTTCTCAGGAAACCAAGTAGATCTTTTCTTTCTCTTCCCTCTCTTTTCTATCATCACACAGACATTCCTGCCCCTTCCCAGAATACCCTGTACATGTGAGCTTCTCACCCAATCCCCACACAATCTGGTACAGAAGGAATTCCCATCATCTTCTCTCTTTGTCCTCCCCAGATGCTCCTGCCCCACACTTCCAAATACATACTTTCACGCACGTTCCACAAGGAGGCACATCTCATATTAAGACCTTTTAAACTTTATTCCAACTCACCATGTTAGGTGCTTTTCTCAAACTTGTGTTGGCTTCTTGTTGTTTGTAGTTTCAAGTGTTGACTCTGACACTCATGAAAGGTAAAACTACTGAGAAAAATCCCCTTTTGGGGGGCTTCAGTCTCCTCACTTGAGAAATGTTAGACTACAAGAATTCTGGAGTCACTTTCAAGTCTAAATCTTGTGACTTTTGGTGATGTAGGAGTTGGTAACATTCAATGATGTGGCTGTGGACTTCACCCCAGAGGAGTGGGGCCTCCTGGACCCTCCTCAGAAGAAGCTGTACAAGGAGGTCATGCTGGAGAATGCCCAGAACCTGCTTTCTGTAGGTAAGGACACTTCCTCTGTTCACTCTAAATCTGCTATCAGAGGAAATATCTTCATTCATGAATGTACCGGTTTTGGAGCATTTATCAGGGACTAGAAAGGGAAAAGTGCTGGTCTCCTGTGTGCCAGAGACAGGCTCTTCTTGCTGCCAGGTTTTCTTATAAAAGATCATTGTGGGAAGAGAACTTGGAGGTTCCCTGGTTGCTCCTGAAGCTGTCTCTTGCCACGTCTAGAGAGCCTGAGGTCCCAGATTAGATCAGCGTTGAAGTATCTCAGGGGGGAAATTGATCCAACATGATATAATCCAGTCTGTTCTTGGACATGAATCTTGTCTGCCAAAGCTCTGAAAGCTGCTCAGGCAGCTTTTTCCTACACCCTTTCCTATTTGGAAAGGGCCAAGTTTTTAGGACATTATTCTCTTGGAGAAGCCTCAGTTTGTGGCTCCCACCTGTACGTGGTAGGTCACATTTGTCCTTCCTTTACATGGTCCCAAATTCCAGGCCAGATGGTGGGAAAAGAAGGAAGGGAAAAATCATTTCTATTCAACTGCTGTTCACCATCTCTTGTGCTAAATGCTTTCTTTGCAATATGATGTCATTAGGTGATATTATTATCCCCATTTCATATTTGAGAAAACTAAAGCAAACTGACTTGTCCAGGAGTACACAGCTAGTAACTTTCTGAGTCTGGATTTAAACCCTGGCATTCCTGGCTCCTGGACCAGGGCTATCTCTCTTCTGCCCTACCAGATGCCTATAATTTCTAGATAATGGAATCTATGCAATGAGTCACTCATCCTATGAAGAAGGTGCACCATGAGCAATTTCTCTTTGTATCCCAATTTGGCTCCATGGGCTTCTCCCCATCTCTCCCCAAAGTTCCAAACTAAATACTAAGGAAGTCTTGCTTCAGGACTTCTGGGAACCATCCTGTACTCCTTGATTGGAAGCCCCTAACAGTGACAAGAATAACAAACTGGCCCAGAATCAGAATTTGGAGTAACTGAGGTTCATTGAGTTTCCCAGCAGGAGAATCTCACTAGAAGAGGCAAAGTTTCCCTGTAGAATTCCAAGGTGTTTATAGGTGAGAGAGTGAGGAGCAGGGGAGGGGGCAAGGCCAAAGTAGGTTCAGCAGGGTCTGATTTTCAGGAACACAAGGCTGATCTGGCCCATCCTAGTTGGGGTTACTGCCTTTAGAATCTTTAATGGGAGAATAAGCCAGATATGTGCTAACATGATGGAGTGAGTCTAAAAGTGGAGTAGCTTTACATGCACACTCTTTTCCCTAAAGAGACTTAAATGACCAAGTTTTCTTCATCTTCATTGCCGGTTCCCATGCCCAGGGCTGCCAGTTCACAGAAAAGATGTGATCTCTCATTTTGAGCCAAAGGAAGTCCCATGGCTGCTTGAGCAAGAAGACCTGAGGAGCTGCCATCCAGGTGAGTCCTGTGAAAACAGGTATATGAAAGCTGTGATGACAAGAGGCTTCTAGATGTGGGGGTGAAGCCAGTACTAGATTTGGGGGCAAGAAGACCTAACTTGGAGATATTTTTGAAACACTTTTTAGCAGTGGGAAGCTAGAAAAGTCACTGGACCACTGAACCTCATTTTCCCCATCTGTAAAATGAGGGATTTGGACACTAGGGCCTTTTGATGACCTTCCATTGATAAGTCTGTGGTCCTATAAAAAGTCATTGTTTGGAATATGGGAGCAGGAACTCTCCTGAAAGAGCCAAAGGGGTTAGGCTTTCCAATATGTGCTCTTTCTTAGACCTTCTACAAGTCAGTGGGAATTTATTAAGTCCCTGTTCTGTGCCAGACCTTCTGATAAGCACTAGGGATATAAAGAGATACAAGGAATATCCCCTGCTCTCCTGGAGCTCACAAACTGGGGGAGTAGACAATATGCTAACAACAGTGTCAAAACATGTTTTGGACTGGACAAATTGGAGCTCATTGAGAGAGGGAAAGCCCTAAGACTAAGGAAGACTAGAAAGGCATATTGTGGAAGGTGGGCTCTAGCTGGGGCCTCAGGGAAGCCAACAAGCATTCTAGGCATGGGGATGGCACTGAATGCCCACCAAGTAGGGAGGTGGAGTGTCCTGTCTATGGATCAGAAGGGGGGCCTGTACCACTGAAGTAGAGCCTGTTTGGTGAGATAATAAGAAGAAATAAAATTAGAAGAGTAGGAGGAGGGCAGATGATGAAGTGGTTCATGATCAACAGCCCTAGAGAGGAATTAGATTTCATCCTTTTTCCAGGGAGTCAGTCATGTGGTTGTTCAGTCACTTCGGGCTCTTCATGATCCCATCTGCATTTTTTTTGGAAAGATCCTGGAGTGGTTTTTCCATTTCCTTTTGTACATCATTTCACTGATGAGTAAACTGAGGCCAACAAGCCTAAGTGACTTATTGAGGATCACAGAGTAAGTGAGTGTCTCAGGCTGGATTTGAACTCCAGCCTTCCTGACCATTACTCTATCCTCTCTACTTCCTAGCTGCCCTAAGGGAGTCAGTCAGTGAGGTATCCAAGGATAGCCTTGCTACAGCGAGATTATGTAGCCACAATGTGCTGTGGACCCAGACAGCCTGGCCTTATGATTTCCCCGCTCTCCATCCAGCAGCATCTCAGCAGTAGCAGAGGTTGCTGCCTTACTGAGAATTAATCCAAGACTAGGTTTTACATAAATCATGAACCTTGGACCTTCCCCTGACCTCTGAGGCTCCATCTTTGGCCCATTCTTGGAGAATCATTGACCAGATTCTTTGAGATGAAGGCCACTCTTAGTTTGGGGAAATGGGAGGTAAAATCTCCCTGGTGTCCTATAGCATATGATTCTTCTGGAAATCAAAAGAAGTCTCTGTGATCTTTACTCTGGGTCTTGGCAGGTCTGAGCAGGATTTGAACCTGACAAAGGTCACTCACTATAGGCATTATAGTGCAGGAGCCAGAAACAGAACTGGGACTTGAACATGCATTTGCCAACTGATAGACTAGAATATTGGGATTGTGGTAGAGCCTCAGCCTGGTGTCTGCCATGGGCCCAGTCAGTCACTCAATATGCATGGATTAAGCAACTCCAGCTTTCTAGATGCTCAGCTCAGCTTTTGGAAGGGAAAAGTCCATGCCTGCTATTAAGAATCTCCCAATCTGGCATAGGAACATGGAGATGGTTTGATAAGAAGCAACAGATTGGAAACATTGGTCTTAGCTGATTCACAGAAAAGAGGGTGTTTGGGAATAGGAAGAAATCTAGTTCAATGGGATATATTGGAACTCAAGGAATGAGGCTAATAATGGTTTAAGAAAGAAGGAGAGGAGAGTTAGGGAGGAAAGAGTCAAAATTATAAGAAGGATAGGAATACAGACACATTTCAGAGACATTGGGGGTTTGGTTCCAGAGCACTCAACTAAATTAAGAGAGTAATAAAGCAAGGCCCATGAATTTTTTTTGTTTCCCAGCGCATATAAAGGTTCTGTTTACACTACTCTGTTGTCTATTATGTATACAATACTATTATGTGTATCAATGTACATGATTTAATTCAAAAATGCTTTATTGCTATAAAAATCTAACCATCATTGAGCCTTCCTGGATCCCTAATCTGGCTGTTTGTGGAAGTTCTTGCCCAGAGGTGATTTCTCTTCACTGATCAGCCTGATGGTTGCTCAAGGTTGGGGATGACTGTGGCAATTTCTTACAATAAGGTGATGGAGAAGCTTGCCACATTGATCAATGCTTCTTTCCACTAGAACACTTAGAGTCCATCATGGGATTGTTAATTGACTCCTTTCCAATATCACTGTGTGTCAGGGAATAGCAAGACCCAAAGAGAAGAAAAGAAGTCAACATGCTATAATAATATAAATTTTCTTAATATCAAAAGAAAGTGTGATGGAGAAAGGCCCTCTAGTACCATGGACAGAGCATGCCCACTTGCAGAGTTGTAATTGTAGTCTCAGCTACTCAGATGGTGGTCAGGTCAGTCAGGCATTCAGAGCTCATGGCCTGACTTCTGAATATAATGAGAATGCTGGTCCAGCTGTTGTCACTGGTGTTTGTGAGAATCCAGTGTGATTGTCTCTGAAGGTCATTATAAATCAAGTTATCCTGCAGATGTAAACTAATGCCATTTTAAAAGGATTGATACTGTCCATTGAACTTTGAAGAATTTTTTTTTATCCTGGGGAAGTAGGATGCAGATCACTTAGTTTACTGTATCCCAAAGTAGTAGAGGGATTATATTTATATATCTGTGTGTGTGTTTGTGTGTACATGTTTCTCTTTATATATATACATATATATATACATGTATATATATATGTGTATATATACTTATTATTGTTATTATTATTATTATTATTTGTTTCTGGCAAAAGGAGAAATTGGACCTGAAATGCAAGAAACTGCTGAAAAGCCTTTCATTTCTGTGAATGATAATCATGAGGAAATTTTCATGAGTCACGGTTCATGTGAGGTCACTAGGAGAGAAATCTCTGCTTTATTTCTCAGAGTCCACAAAGGAGAGAAACTATATGATTGTCATCATTATAGGAAGGACTTGACTCAACATTTATCCCTTATTAACCATCAAAAAATTCAATATGGGGAGAAAATACATGAGTATCATGAACGTGATGAAGTATTTAATGAACAGTCATCCTTTCTAATGCATCAGAGAATCCACTCTGGAGAGAAACCTTATGAATGTAATCAGTGTGGAAAGGCTTTCAATCAGAACTCCAGTCTTGCTAGACATCTGAGAATCCACACTGGAGAGAAACCTTATGGATGTAATCAGTGTGGCAAGGCTTTCAGTCGGCACTCCAGTCTTGCTATACATCTAAGAATCCACACTGGAGAGAAAGCTTATGCGTGTAATCAGTGTGGCAAGGCTTTCAATCGGCATTCCAGTCTTGCTGCACATCTAAGAATCCACACTGGAGAGAAACCGTATAAATGTAATCAGTGTGGAAAATCTTTTGTACATAAAGCAAGTTTTACTGAACATCACTTAATCCACACTGGAGAGAAACCTTATGAATGTAATCAATGTGGAAAGGCTTTCAATCAGAGTTTCAATCTTGCTGCACATCTGAGAATCCACACTGGAGAGAAACCTTATGAATGTAATCAGTGTGGAAAATCTTTTGCACATAAAGCAAGTCTTACTGAACATCAAAGAATCCACACGGGAGAGAAACCTTATGAATGTAATCAGTGTGGAAAGGCTTTCACAAAGAGCTGGAATCTTGCTCAACATCAGAGAATCCACACTGGAGAGAAACTTTATGAATGTAATGAATGTGGAAAGGCTTTCAGAGACAGTTCCTATCTTACTACACATCAGAGAATCCACAGTAGAGAAAAACCTTATGAATGTAATCAGTGTGGAAAATCTTTTATACAAAAAGCAAGTCTTACTGAACATCACTTAATCCACACTGGAGAGAAACTTTATGAATGTAATCAATGTGGAAAGGCTTTCACACAAAGCAGGAATCTTGCTCAACATCAGAGAATCCACACTGGAGAAAAGCCTTATGAATGTAATCAGTGTGGAAAATCTTTTACACATAAAGCAAGTCTGACTGAACATCAGAGAATCCACACTGGAGAGAAACCTTATGAATGTAATCAGTGTAGAAAGGCTTTCACAAAGAGCTGGAATCTTGCTCAGCATCAGAGAATCCACACTGGAGAGAAACCTTATGAATGTAATCAGTGTGGAAAGGCTTTTACACATACCTCGAATCTTGCTCAACATCAGAGAATCCACATTGGAGAGAAACGTCATGAATTGAGTATCTGGAATGGAATTAAACTTTTTAAGTCCACCTTCTCCCTCCCAAAGAAATCTGATGAACAAAATGTCCAGGAGACACAATTTCTGGTCAATGGTTTCACTGATTAGGGCTAGTGAATACTCAATAAAACAATGTTCATTCAGCTCTCTCTTGTGAACTAGGGGGAATCAGGGAGGGGTCTCAGCACTTAGGTGCCTTCACATGGGTTGATGTTGCAAACAGGTACAAACCAGCTCTACTGCTTAAACATGATTGAGAGTGAAGATGGTAATGAGAGGCCGCTCATCTTCACGGGGGCTGGAGGACTTGACTCCTCCCTCAGTCTCCAGAGTAGACTCTTCTCTTCCCAGAGCAGCCCTGGGCACCGGGGTCCAGACACAGCAGGGAGCTGCTTCCCCCATCAGCTGGAGTCTGTAAAGACCCTTGGCCAGAATCACCCAGCCTGGCATGCCTTCTCCAGGTGAGCGGCTCTCCCCTGGCCCCGGGGCCCCAACACTCCTAGGATGAAGGAACAGGAGCTGTCTGTCCCATGGCAGGGCAGCCTTTTCCCCTCCAGGTTCCCCCCCCCCCATGCTCAGGGAGGACCCTGGGGTTCAGCCCAGAGGAAACTGCATAGACACCGGACTGCAGAGCACCTCTCCGGAGCTCACCCTTGTTCCTTTGTAGGAGGGCTCTTCCAGAGCTGAAGCGTGGCTCTGCCTAGTTCGGGAAGGCGCCCCCCCCCCCCAGCAATCTTTCAGAACCCCCTGAATCTGCCACTCCACAGGGACCCTGTGCTGTTCCCGGCCCTGCAAGCTCTTCCATTTTTAGAAAGAGGAGCCTTCCAGCCCAGGCCTGGGGCCTCTGGGAGTCTGCTTCCTGGCCCAGCAACAGAGGCATCATCACTACCTTGTCTAGAAGGGCATTGGAGGAACCTGGATACATCACCACCTCATTTGGCCATCCGGACTCCAGATGTGCTCATGCCTCACCTCTCGGCTCCACCCCAGCCTCCCCTCCAGCCTCAGGGATACTCTGCCTGTGGGAGCCCAGCTCCAGGTGACATGGACCCATCCCATCCCCACTAACCCTGCCTGGCCCTCCTTGGCCCCTGGGCTGTCCCCTCCCAGATCGCAGCCCTGGCTCCCCCAGAAGGGCTCCCCTGCTTCTGGTCCTGCCCCCCCCATCTGTTCTGCAGACACTAGACCTGGAGCCCCCGCAGCAGCAACCTTGTTACCCCCTTCCCTCCTTCTGCCCCGGGGCCCTCCCTGAGTGGTGTGGACTCTCCCTGAGTGGGGGAGCCACCCTCCTCTCAGACTGAAGGCACCTGGCTTTAGTTCACTGGGTGACAGAGCAGTGACCTGAATGTCCTCATCACCCCCTCCCTGAGTCACAATTCTGCATCTTAGCCCCTGTGTTCACAGTGTGGGCTCTGACTCCAAGGCTGACCTTAGACTGACGGGCAGCTGGGTCTCTAACTCAGTCCTGACAGAGCTTTTCCATCCCCTTTCCCTCTCAATGCTCCCCCATCCATTCCCAGCACCATGGGGAGACATGGCCTCTGAGTGCCCCTCCCCTCATTTCTCACTGGGCTCCAGTACTTTGGGACTCCTGACTGACCTCTCACCCCTCCAGCTTCTGGGGGCTCCTCTGACCCTCCTTCCCTTGGCAGCTTCCTTTCCTGTGCTCTATCTTTCCATCAGAGGGCAAGGACTGTCCTTCCACTTTTGTCTTTGAATCCCTGGCCTTCACAGGGTGTCCGGCCTATTGACCGCTGACTATTAGAGGCCACCCAGACTCTTAGGGGCTGCTGAGTGCTACCATAATGCATTTAGTGACATGTGTACAAGTACATACCCGCGTAAACATGTATATCTACATCTCCTAATTGTTTTGGCATATTTAGGAGTCTTCCATGTAGATCTGTCAGGACCAGATAAATCTAGAATTAAGGAAAAGAATAGAATTTTAGAGAAATTAGGCATGACAGACTCCTGGAGAAATCTGAATGAGAATGGGATGGAGTAGACATATTACTGAGCTGTGCCTGGGACCTTCACAAAACTTGACCATGCATTAAAGGCATAGAATCCTCACAGGAATGCAGAAAACAGACCTGTAAAATGCACCTTTTCCAGTCCATGAGGCCGGCAGTGTTGGGGAAGGCATCCCCCAGTCTGCTGCTCTGGCTCTGTCTGCTATTATCACATTGCAAATGTAGAGGTAGGTTAAGGGGTCCCTAGAACTTGTCTTTCTGAGTTGTCATCACCTCACCTGGTAGCCCTCATGGGTCACTGATTAGGAAGGGACAGAAGAAACCCCCTTTTGCTGACATGAGCTTCTCCAAATGGCCTTTCTTCTAATTACAAAAGTTATCAATCAAAGGTGGTTCCATCTTGAATCTCTTCCTTGCTACTCTGCAGAAATAAGAGCCTCAGTGTGTTCTTTTCATTCTCTTTGTCCTGAATTTTGCCTCCTTAATTCAGGTAAAAGCCTGAAAAAAAGAGTTTTCCTTTTAACAATAAGGAGAATCTACAAGGTCTTTTGGACTTTCCTTGAAGAGTAAGTTGTTGTTAATTTTATTATTTTAAAATAATTTATTTTTTAATTTATGGAGGAAAACAAGCATTTCCATAACATAGTATAATAAAGAAGATGCTTGTATGTGAAGCTACTAGTCTTCTGCAAATACTTGCAAATAGCCCAACTTGCTCTTCTTTTATAAAGACAACAAAATGGTCCTGGAAAGTTCTTTTTTCCTTTTTCTTTCTTACCTCAACCCCAGCCCTGGACGCGATCATCCTTAGGCACACACACATTTACATATAGGTATATATGGATGCATATGTAAAATTATTTAATACATGCTTCTTTTGTCTCTTCTTTCTCTGGATGCTCATGGTGCCTTTCTTCATATGTCCTTTGGAGTTAATCTGAATATTTATAATAGACAAAATACCTTATTCTCTTAAAGTCCTTCAGACAATATTCTTCTTACTGTCTCAGTGTTCTCTTGGTTTGCCTCCATTATTTCATGCAAGTCCTTCCTTTTTTCCTAAAATCAATGAGCTCCTCATCTCTCATAGCACCGCAGTATTCCTTTACATTCATATACCACAACATCTTTGGGCATTCCCCAATTGACGGGCATCCCTACAATTTCCAGTTCTTGGCCACCACAGAGAGCTGCTGTGAATGTTCTAAAACATATGGGTTCTCTTCCTTTTTCCCTAATCATCTTGGGAAACAGCCCTAAGAGTGGGTCAAAGGGGATAGGCAGTCTCCTTGGCCATCATTCCAGACCCCTCTCCAGAATGGCTGGATCAGCTCACAGGTGCACCAACAAGGAATTTTCCACATTAGGACCCCATTTGGAACACAGGAGTCAAAGCTTTTACCTGCCCCTGTGTAAGGGGAATGGGAATTTGAAGGTCTTCCTTGCCTCTTAATAGACCTGGGGGGGGGGGAGTTTGAACCTCCCCTCCTGTGAAGATAAACTCTGCCCCGGATAGGCTGAATGTGGTGACTTGGAGCCTGTGGTGGGAGGAGTTTCTTGCAAAAAGCAGAGCCCAAGACAGCTAGGTCAGAGGGAGTTGGAAGTTGAGGACAGAGGAGCAAAGGGAACCCCATGGCTGCTGGAGCCAGAAAGCCTGAGGAGCTGCTATCCAGATGAGTGAGATGAAAGCAGGTGTGTGAGAGCTGGATGACAAGAGGCTTGTGGGTGTGGGGGTGAAGCAAGTGCTAGATTTGGGGGCAGGAGACCTGACGTGGAATTCTCTTTCAGACACTTTTTAACAGTGGGACCCTGAACTACTCACTGAACATCTGTGAGCCTTTTTCCTCATCTGTAAGACCAGGGAGTTGGACCCCAATGCCTTGATGCTCTCTTCCAATGACGAACCTCAGATCCCATAAAAAGCATTGTTTGGAATTTGGGGGCGGGAACTCCTGCCAAAGTGTAGAAAGGGCTTGGGCTTTCCAATATGGGCTCTTTCTTAGACCTTCTTCAAGTTAGTGAATATTTATTAAGTCCCTTTTATGTGCCAGGCCCTCTGCTAAACACCAGGGACGTAAAGAGATACAAGGAACATCCCCTACTCTGCTGAAGTTCCCGGAATTCTGGGTAGGGGGGCGGGTCAATTGGCATGCCAGCAATAATGTGGAAGCCTGTCCTGGATAGGACAAATTGGAGCTCAGTGGAAGAGGGAAGGCCCTAAGACTAAGGAGGACTGGAAGGGTCTATTTCAGAATGTGGGCTCTGGCTGGGGCTTCAGGGAAAATGTGTCTCTAATACCCTTTCCTTCTTTGGGTTCTTTGTGGTAAAACAACCCTCCGCTGGCTATTGTGGCCAAGATGGCAGGAGGTAGCCCCCCTGGGAGACGGGTCCCTGAATTTCCTCTCCTTACCCTCTCCTACCCCAGCCTCCCTCTACTCTTGAATTAGACAAAGAAATTGAAAACTAGTAAGAGAAAGTCTCCTCCCTCCATGGACTTTGTCCCTGAGTGTCTGTGAATCAGAATAGGGAAGAGGAGTTCACACCTGCTTGTGGTGAAGTCCTGCCTGCCTGGGGGAGGAACCAGGGCTGGGAACAGCTGGGGTATAAATTCAGAGGTAAATCGAGGCTAGAAGACAGTGGCCTCATGGAGGAGCATCAAGCAGGGGCCCAGCAGAGCAGGAGTCCAGGAGCCCAGCAGATGAGCACAGCTTCTGACAGCAGCCCAGTGGAAGAGGTGAAGTTCAGTGGGCAGAGAAAGCTAAGGGAGGATCCCAGCAGCACAAGAAGGGAGTCCCCTCCATTGAGGGAGAAGTTTCTGAGCAGTTTTGAATTTCCCTGCATTGAATTTGCTCTGGTTGGCTCCTGACACTCAAGCCCTCCCTTCTACTTTAAACTTTCCTTCTCCTCCATAAATTTGATTATTTCAATTTAAATATTAACTCTCCTTAGAATGGGAACTCCCAGAAGGCAGGAGCTGTTTCAACTAATCATTCCACAAGCTTTTATCAAGGGCAGATGTGTGGTCAGGACACAAAGACACACGAAAAAAGCATGAAACAATCCCTACAGGCTTCAACTGGGGAAGAGGAACACAGAAGAAAAAATACATACATAAATGTATATACACATACGTGCATGCATGCACATATACACCTATGTATATGTACATGTATTTACATGTGCTTATAGGCATGTGTATACATGTATGTATATATGTAAACAGCATCTATATAATGATAATTATCACAAGAGTGCTAGGGAGGGGGGGGGCACAGGCACTGGGGACAGTCAGGAAAGATACAGAAAGTAATGTCTGACCTGTTTCCCAGAGTAAGAGAGGGATTCTAGGAGGGAGGGCACTCCAGGCATAGGACACGTGCAGTGTAGAGGCATGGAGATGAGAGAAGGGCTTTTTTGCTTCAGTAACAGAAAAGGCCAGTTTGCATCAAAGAGTGTGTGAGATGGAGCAATGTCCACTGAAGCAGGAAAGGCAGGTTAGGGCCAGGCTGTGAAGGACATCAAGGGCTAAAGGAAGAAAATCTGCCGTGGCATATATAGAGTTAAGAAAAGCTCTTGGAAGTCTTTAGAAAGAACCATGCATACCTTCTTTTTTTTTTAAACAAAAGGGAGGAGATGCTGTGGCATGTATAGAGTTAAGAAAAGCTCTTGGTCAAAATGAGATCATGAGAATAGGCCCCAGCTAACACCTGCAGAAAAACAGCTCAAGGTTATGAGAGAAACAACTTAGGATCATGAGACTTCGTGGAGCCTAGCTAAGGCTGGCTATAGATAATGA
>CM053596.1:2318072-2353658 GCA_028646575.1 Pseudocheirus occidentalis | reverse complement strand
ATTACACATGTACAGCCTGTATTGAATTGCTTGTCCTTCCAGTGGGGGTGGGTGACAAGGGAGGAACTGAAAGAATCTAGAATTTAAAGCTCTACAATACATGCAACTGGGAATTAAGATATACAGGGACTGGGGTACGGAGACCCTTCCTGCCCTACAAGAAAGTTAGAGGGGCACTGGAGGAGGGCTCAAAAGAGAGGGGCTTTACAGTGGGATCTCTGTTTTGGGATTGGGGCTGTATCATGGGGTTGGGGTTTGGGGTAGGGGAAAGATGAGGAGAAAATTTGTAACTCAAAAATCTCATAGAAATGAATGATGTAAACAAGAAAATAAATTTTTTAAAAAGGGAAAGGAGAAAAAAAAAGATATGGACTTAAGATTGGAGGCAAGAAACTGGCCAATAAACAGTTAAGTGATACTTTGTGATATTGGAAATCAGCTAGCTAGAAGTCAGTGAACTGGCCTGGGAACCAGACTGGGTAATCTGTCTTTTTCTTCATTTTTCTTCTCCTTGTGCCCAGGTCATCATGCCCCATGCCCCTACTTCTATGACCACCTCACTGTCCCCTGCTCACCTTAGAAACAGCTTCTGTTTATACCTGCTTAGTAATAAATTGTGTTAGCTGGACAATGTAGGTGAACTGTATATAAGATCCTACATTTTCTGTCCTATTTGGTGCACTTTCATATTGGCATGAAGACAGCCCAGCAGATAAAATAAAGCTCCTTAAAAACTTTCATTTGGACTCTGTGGTCATTCTGTTAACACTTGCCTTTTCAGGAAGACCACCAAACTCCTAGAACACTGGGCAAACACATGTTCTGCATGATCAGGAAAACAGATGACCCCGGGGAAATTTCAGGGTATTTCAAGATCTGGCCAGCTTCTCCCAGGTGCCACTTATCAGTCAGTATTTTAACTCATTCTCTTGACTTCTTCCAAGTTTTGAGAGTTGGGGGGTGGGTAAATAATCTATTTCTCATAAGGAAACTGGCAATGGCTTTCTCATGAATTAGCTCAAATTCCAAACCATGTTAATAAAAAGTTTTTTTTTAATCAATGAAGAAACCCTCCTTTTCCCATCATCATTACTCTTATTTCTAGGAGGCTAAATACCAGAATTATGGAATATATGCTGTTGACAAATGTGAGAGGTGGAAAAGGGCTAAGTTTCCACAGGACTGCACAAATTGCTGAAATGAGACTGCTGATCAAAGTCAGGTTAGCAGACCTGACAGCATCCTTGGGAAGGGATGTGATTCCCAGTTTCCATAGTACTCCCAGGTAATACTACAAGTGGAGGAGCAAAACTAAAAGGAATGGTGGCAGCAGGTGGGTTTGACCAATCAGAGAGTGGACAGTGGCCTTGGGACCCTCAGGCCCAGATAAGGACACATCTGGATTAGACTGGTGGGGCATCCGGATTCTGGGCTTGTTACTGTGCTTGCTCAGTGAACCTCCTGTATTATATATATTGTCTAAGAGAATTGGAGCCTCGTTAGTAATAATGTGTGATAATGGGGAGGTGAATCCAGAAGAGAATGAACCAATCCGTCCTCTGAAGGGAGCATCTGCACCAGACTAAGGTAAAAGATGTGCTTGGCTTTGTCTCCTGCACTCCTCCTCCCTAAAGAAGGGCTGAGTCCACTTCTGACCAGAAGTGATCAATGACTCCGGATTTCTCCTTAATAAATTTCTTTTGATATCAGATTGTTGGTATCAGTTGTGTTTTTGCTTTTCCAGGTTGGCATTTCCAACACAGATGAAAGCAATCATAAAGCAAAGGCATCCTTTCCCCCTCCGCTCCCCAGCCCCCAAGCCACTTCCCACCCTCAGTATAACAGCAAGACTCCCCTTCACTTGGCTGGGAGCAGTCTCCTACCACACAGTTCAGTCCAGATAGTGATTCAGATCTCTTCTGCATCCTCTTCAGGCTTTATCTTGATAAGACTTTATTTCAGCCTCTCAGGAAATAATCTTTTCTTTCTCTTTGCTCTTTTCAGTGATCACAGACAACTTCAACCCCCTCAGAACGCACTTCACTCACTGGCCCCTGTGTGTTGATTTCTCCATTCTGTAGACACATATGTCAGTGCTCTGCCCTTAGTGCTTACAATGCAAGTAACCCAAAATAGGACGTATTGTACAACAGACCAGACACCCCCACCCTAACCCTAAAACTGGAAAGGAGTGTCACTGTATTAGACCAGCTACAGTCCCCAGCAATTGATCAATCAATATTTACCCCATTTGGACTCCTCTCCAGTCCCATAAAAGCACAAGCTCCCCCAACAGTGCGCCTCTCCTTCAGTAGGATAGCTACCCCCACTGGAAAACTCAATCAGCCTGACTGTGGTTTACAAATTTCTGGTCCAGTTACCTGGTTATTGCTGTCATCTTCCCATATTTCTCACACACTCTCAGTATCATTTTCTGTCTGACACATAGCTTTGAGCTTCATGCTCATTAGGGTAGTTAGAAGGAGTTTAGTTAGAGAACCTGGGTGTGAGTCTATTTTGTTAGGAAGATTTCCACAGAAGAATGAAAGGGTGAGAAAGATGGATGCACCGGGAAAAGGGGGAAGGGAGATGATGAGGAAGGGCAAAAATGTGCATGGAAGAGTTTTTGTAATGGAGGGGGAAATGGACTGGTTAAAGTTAGGGAGCACACACACACATATGTATGCATATATAAATGGGCATTTACACAAAACAATTATTGCACATATAGGCATACATGCATGAGTCTATGTGCATGTGTGGGTGTGTACACACAGACACAGACACATACACAGAGTTGAATGCAGAAATTCATGTTACGTAACAGAGAAGTAAGAGAGGAAAGGATTGAGAGAAGATGTTGGAGAAGAGACTGCTTAAATTCAAGGAAGTGAGCAAAACAGACTTCTGAGGCAGGAACATGGAGAAAAATGGGAGGATAAATAGAAGAGAATAAGAAGGGAGGAAATATGCATATAGCAGTTATAATTGTGAATGTGAATAGGATGAACTTGCCCATAAAATGGATGAGGATAGCAGTATGAATTGGAAACAAGAATCCAGCAATATGTTGTTTATAGAGACATACTTCAAACAAAAAGAAACTCAGCGAGTTAAAATAGGAGACTACAGTAAAATCTATTAATATTCAGGTGAAATTTAAAAAAGCAGGGGTATCCATCATGATTTAAGACAGAAGAAAAATAAAAAGTGCAATTAAAAGAGATGACTGAGGAAACTACACTTTGCTAAAATGTACCATGGACAATGAATTAATATCAATATTAAACATACATGCATCAGATGACAGAGCATCCAGAATCATGAGTTAAATGATAAATGAATTGCAGGGGGGAAATACAGTATAACAACACTAGTTTTCTGTATTCTACTAAATTGTATTTGCAAATTTAGGGATCTTCAATTTACACCTTTCTGGCCTAGATAAATCTAACCATAAATTAAAATAAAGAAATAACGAAAAGAACTTTTAAAATATCAGATATGATAGACTGTTGCAGGAATCTGAATGAGAATAGAGTGGAGTATACATAACACCCATGGCACCTTCACAAAAATTGACCATGTCAATAAAAGCTAGTTCCTTCTTGAATCCCTTGCTGATCTGCAGTGATAAGAGCCTCAATGTGTTGCAACTCCTCCATATTATAATAAACTTCTTTTAATTCTCTTAGCCCTGAATTTTGCCCATTTAATGTGGGTGAAAGCCTGAACAAGGAGCTGACCTTTTAATAATGAGAATTTACAAGCTCCTTTGTACTTTCCTCAAAGAGTAAGTTGTTATTATTTATTTTTTAAATGATCTAAATTGTAATTTATGCAATAAAATACACTGTATGTAAATGCAAATAATATAGTTTACTATTACTTCCAAATATGCAGTGATGTCATCATGTAAATTTCTTTTTCTTTTTTTCTTTCCTCAACACCTAATCTATTTTATGGGCAAGTTCATCCCACCTATCCCATTAGATACACACACATACACACAGACACATACACATATATATGTATATATACACACAAGCACCTATATGTAAAATTAGTCCATGCATTCTTCCATTTATCGGTTCTTTGTCTGGATGCAGAAAACGTCTTTCTTCATACATCTTTTATAGTTAATTTGGGGATTTTTAATTGACAGAATAGCTTATTTGCTCAGTGTCATTCTCAAAACAACATGGATGTTAGTGCACACAAAGTTCTCTTGATTTCACTCTTCATTATTTCATGTAAGGCTTTCCTTATCTTTCTAAAATCATTGAGTTCATCATTTCTCTTAGGACAATAGTATTCCCTCAAAATCTTATACTACAACTTGTTCAGCCATTCCTCAGGTGATGGGTATCCCTGTAATTTCCAGGTCTTTGTCATCCCAAAGAGAGCTTCTATAAACATTTTAGAACATATTGGCTCTTTTCCTTTTTCGCTAATTACGTTTGGAAATGGTCCAGGGACTGGCAGTGCTGGGTCAAGGGGTATAAGTAGTTTAATAACTCTTAGGGCATACTTCCAGACTGCCCTCCAGAATGATGGAGCACCTCACAATTCCACCAACAATGCATTAGTGCCTGTGTTGTTCTACCTCTCTTACATTTGTCACTTTTCTCTAATCACTTAAGCCAATTGTTTTAATCTGCCTTTCTCTGAATAATACTGATTTAGAGCATTTTTATCTGATTATAAATTGTTTTGATTTCTTCTTTGGAAAATTGTCTGTTTATAGATGTCTGCAGAACAGGAGGGGGGCAGGACCAAGAGCAGGGGAACCCCCTGGGGGAGCCAGAGCTGCGACATAGGAGGGAAGCAGCCCGAGAGTGCGACAATCCTCACTGGGCCAGGTCCATGTCACCTAGAGACCAACTCCCGCCGACAGGGATGGGAGGCTGGGGGCTGGGGACACGGAAAGCGAGGTCAGTGGTGACCGTGAAGAGGGGAGCCCGGGGACTGGAAGGTACTAGGCGCCCACACGCGCGTGGACGCGGGAGCCTAGGGGGTGGGAACCGACAAGGGGAGGGGGGGCTGCGGGGAGGAGGAGCCGCCTGACCTGGACCTACAAGTGGAGAGGGGGGCTACACAGGGCTCCGCCGGCCTTCCGGGGCGTCGCCCCTTCCCCAGACTCTCCGGTTCTCGCCCCTCCACCAACGTGGGAACCTGCAGGTCACTGGGATCAGGGACACACGTTGGGCCGGGGGAACCTAATAAAAACCGGGCGTGTTCCAATAGGCAAGAGACCAGAACAGGCTGCTTGGAGCCTCCCACAGGTATGGCCCAAGGCTGAGGGGCGGGGCCTCTCCCTCAGATCCCTGGAAGGGTTGCTTCTGGGAAATGTAGTCTTAGAACTGACGTAGACTCGGATGGGCGGGCTAAGACCCACGTGGGCTTCCCTGTGGATTCCAATTGGCTGTGCCCAGAATGGTCGGGACTTTCACTCAGAGAAACCTAAACCTACAGCACTGAACATGAGAGCAGGGCCAAGGATGGGGAGATAGGAAGACGGGTATGGGCCTGATCTAGGCAGTCACGTGCCCTAGCTCGTCCAGTGCTCCTCTGTTGCTGGGCGGGGAAGCAGAACTCCTGGGGTCCCGGGCCTGGGCTGAAGGCTCCGCTCCCAGAAGAGCCCGGGATTGTGGGCATCCTGAGAGATCAGTGTCCGCCAGAAGCTGAGCTGCCGGGATGCGCCTTCCCGCACTAGGCATGGCCATGCATGAACTCCGGGAGGCGGCCGTGATCCCGCGTCTATGCGGCTTCCTCTGAGCTGGACCCCGGAGTCCTCCCTGAACACAGGCTGGGGTACCTAGAGAAGTGACCGCCCTGCCCCGGGGGGCTCCTGTGCCTCCATCCTAGGAGTGCTGGGTGGCTCACCCACGACAGGGAGGGGGGGGGACGGGGAGACCCGCCCACCTGGGGAAGGGATGACAGTCTGGGGGATTCTGGCCAAGGGGCTTTCCATTTCCAAGCTCAGAGGGAAAGCGGCTCCCTGCTGAGTCTGGACCCTGGTGCCCAGGGCTGCTCTGGGATGAGATGAGGCTCCTCTGGAGACAGAGAAGAGTCAAGTCTCCCAGCCCCATTAAGATGAGCGACCCCTCATTGCCATCTTCATTCTCAATCATGTTTAAGCAGTAGAGCTGGTTTGTACCTGTGGGCAACACCCACCCATGTGAAGGCACCCAAGTGCTGAGACCCCTCCAGGATTCCCCCTAGTTCAAAAGAGAGAGCTGAATGACCATTGTTTTATAGAATATTCACTAACCCTAATCAATGAAACCATTGACCAGAAATTGTGTCTGCAGGACACTTCCTTCATCAGATTTCTTTGTGAAGGAGATGTTGGAAATAAAAAGTTTGATCACATTCCACATACTCATGAGGTTTCTCTCCAGTGTGGATTCTTTGATGTTTAGCAAGACAGGAAATACGATGGAAAGCCTTTCCACACTGATTACATTCATAAGGTCTCTCTCCAGTGTGGATTCTTTGATGTACAGCACAAATGGATTGGGATTGGAAAGCCTTTCCACACTGATTACATTCATAAGGTTTCTCTCCAGTGTGGATTCTCAGATGTGTAACATGTCTGAAGTTCTGATTGAAAGCCTTTCCACACCGATTATTTTTGTAAGGCTTCTCTTCAGTGTGGATTTTCTGATGTGTGGCTAAATGGTCCCTCTGTCTGAAAGCCTTTCCACACCGATTATATTCATAAGGTTTCTTTCCAGTGCGGATTCTCTGATGTTTAGCAAGTGTACAATTCTGCCTGAAAGCCTTTCCACAGTGATTGCATTTATAAGGATTCTCTCCACTGTGAATTCTCAGATGGATAAGGAAGGATGAGCATTCAATAGATGCTTCGTCACATTCATAATAGTCATGTGTTTTCTCTCTAGACTGAATATTTTCATGGTTAATAAGGGATGACTGTTGACTCACGTTCTTCCCATAATGATGACAATCATATGGTTTCTCTCTTATGTGTACTCTGAGAAATAAAGCAGAGATTTTCCTCCTTGTGACCTCACAGGGATGATGACTGATGAAAGTTTCCTCATGATTTACATTCACAGAAATGATAGGCTTTTCAGCAGTCTCTTGCATTTCAGGTCTAATCTCTCCTGCCAGAAACAAATAATAAAATATATATAAAGAGAAACATGTACACACACACACTCACACACACAGACACACAAACATAAAATTCCATTACTCCTTTGGGATAAAGTAAACTAACTGCTCTACATCCTACTTCCACAGGAAAAGAGAAAATTTCTCAAAGTTCAGAGGACAGAATCAATCATTTTAAAATGCCATCAGTTTACATCTGTAGGATAACTTGATTCATAAAGACCTCCAGAGACAATCACATTGGAGCCTACCAAACACCAGTGACAACAGCTGGACCAGCATTCTCATTATATTCACAAGTCCGGCCATGAGCTCAGAAAGCCTGACTGACCTGACCAACATCTGAGTATCTGAGACTACAAGTGCAACACTGTAAGTGAGCATGCTCTGTCCATGGTACTAGAGGGCCTTTCTTTATCAAACTTTCTTTTTTTATTAAGAAAATTTATGTTATTATAGCATGCTGACTTCTAACCTTCTTCTCTTTGGGTCTTGCTGTTCCCTGACACAGTGATATTGAAAAGAGGGCAATTAATGATCCCATGATGGTCTCTAAGTGTTCAAGTGGAAAGAAGCATTGATCAATGTGGCACGCTTCACCATCACCTTATATTAAGAAATTGCCACAGTTATCCCCAACCTTCAGCAGTCACCAGGGTGATCAGTCAACAGCCATCAACCCTGGGCAAGAGCTTCCTCAAACAACAAGATTATGGCTCCAGGAAGGCTCAATGATGGTTAGATTTTTATAGCAATAAAGCATTTTTGAATTAAGGCATGTACATTGATACACACAGTAGTATGGTATACATAATAGACAACAGAGTAGTATAAACAGAACCTTTCTATGCACCAGGAAACTAAAAAAAAAAAACTCATATCACTTGCTTTATTTCTCCCTTAATTTGGTTGAGTGCTCTGGAAACAAACCCGCAATATCTCTGATGTGTGTCTGTGTTCTTATTCTTCTTATTATAATTTTGATTCTTTCATCCCTAACTCTCCTTTCCTTTATTAGTCCATTATTAGCTTCATTCCTTGAGTTCCCATATATCCCATTGAACTAGATTTCTGCCAGTTCGCAAACACCCTCTTTTCTGTGAATCAGCTAAAAGCAATGTTCCCAATCTGTTACTTCATCTCAAACCATTTCCATGTTCCTATGCCAGATCGGGAGCTCCTTGACAGCAGGGATTTTACTCTTCCTAAAGCTGAGTTAAGGGCCTAGAAAGGTGGAGTTACTTAATCTACTCATATTGAGTGACTGACTCGACCCAGGGCAGACACCAGGCCTGAGGCTCTACCACAATCCCAGTATTCTAGTCTATCAGTTGACAAATGTACTTTCTGGCCCTAATTCTGTTTCTTGTTCATGCACTACAAGGCCTCTAGTGAGTGACCTTTGTCAGGTTCAACTCTTGCTCAGACCTGACCAGACGCAGAGGGAAGATTAGAGAAAATTCTTTCTAGCTCAGAAAGCATCATATGCTCTGGGACACCTGGGTGTTTTTACCACCCATTTCCCCAAACTAAGAGTGGCCTTCACCTCAAAGAATCTGGTCAGTGATTCTCCAAGAAGGAGCCAAAGCTGGAGCCTCAGAGATCAGGGGAGGGGCCAGATTTGTGATTTATGTAAAGCCTAGTCTTGAATTAATTCTCAGTAAGGCAGTAACCTTTACTACTGCTGAGATGCTGCTGGACAGAGAGAGGGGAAATCGTAAAGCCAGGCTGTCTGGGTCCACAGCACATTGGGGCTACATAATCTCACTGTATGTAGCAAGGCTGTCCATGGATACCTCATTGACTGACTCCCTTTGAGCAGCTAGGAAGTAGAGAGGATAGAGTAATGGTCAGGAAGCCTTGAGTTCAAATCCAGCCTCAGACACTCTGTGATCCTCAGTAAGTCACTTAGGCTTGTTGGTCTTGGTTTACTCATCAATGAAATGATGCAGAAAAGGAAATGGAAAAACCCCTCCAGGATCTTTGCCAAAAAGACCCAGATGGGATCATGAAGAGCCAGAAGTGATTGAACAACCACATGACTGACTCCCTGGCAAAAGGATCAAATATAAATCCTCTTTAGAGCTGCTGATCATGAACCACTTCATCATCTGCCCTCCTCCTACTCTTCTGATATTCTTTCTTCTTATTATCCCACCAAACAGGCTCTATGTCAATGGTACAGACCCCCCTTCTGTCCTTCGGATAGGACACTCCACCTCCCAACTCTGGGCATTCTGTGTCATCCCCAAGTCTAGAATGCTTGTGCTGCTTCCCTGAGGCCCAGCTAGAGCTTACCTTCCACAATATGCCTTTCTAGTCCTCCTTAGTTTTAGGGCCTTTGCTCTCTCAATGAGCTCCAATTTGTCCAGTCCAAAATAGGTTTCAACAATGTTGTTAGTGTGCTGTCTGCTCCCCCAGTCTGTGAGCTCCAGGAGAGCAGGGGATGTTCTTGTATCTTTTTATATCCCCGGTGCTTATCAGAAGGTCTGGCACAGAGCTGGCACTTAATAAATTCTCGCTGACTTAAAGAGCCCGTACTGGAAAGCCTAACCCCTTTGGCTATTCCAGGAGAGTTCCTGCCCCCACATTCGAAACAATGAGTTTTTATAGGATCACAGATTTATGACTGGAAAGGCATCAAAAGGCCCTGATGTCCAAATCCTTCATTTTACAGAAGGGGAAAATAAGTTTCACTGATCCAGTGACTTGTCCAGGGTCCAACTGCTAAAAAGTGTCTCAAAAATATTTCTAAGCCAGGCCTTCTTGCCCCCAAATCTAGTACTGGCTTCACTCTGACACCTAGAAGCCTCTTGTCATCACAGCTTCCATGTACCTGTTTTCACCTGACTCACCTGGATGGCAGCTCCTCAGGTCTTCTTGCTCCAACAGCCATGGGGCTTCCCATTCCTCAAAATGAGAGATCAGATCTTTTCTGGGAACTGGCAGCCCTAGGCATGGGGAAGCAGGGATGAGATTGGAGAAAACATTGTTGTTTAGGTCTGTTTAGGGAAATGAGTGTGCATGTAAAGCTATTCCATTTTGAGAATCACTCTATCATGTTAGCACAAATCTGGCTTATTCTCTCATTAAGGCTTCTAAAGGCAGTAACCCAAACTAGGATGGGCCAGATCAGCCTTCAGCTCCTGAAAATCAGACCCTGCTGAACCTGCTTTGGCCCTGTCCCCTCACCTGCTCCTCACTCCCTCACCTATAAACACCTTGGAATTCTACAAGGAGCCTTTGCCTCTTCTTCTGAGATTTTCCTGCTGGGGAACTCAGTGAACCTCAGTTAGTCCAAATTCTGATATGGGGCCAGTCTGTTCTTCCTGTCACTGACAGGGGCTTCTAATCAAGGAGTATGGGATGATTCCCAGAAGTTCTGAAGCAAGGTTTCCATAGTATTTAGTTGGGGATCTTTGGGAAGAGATTGGGAGAAGATCATGGAGTTATATTGGGATAAAAAAAATTGGTTGTGGTGTGCATTCTTCATAGGATGAGGGAGTCAATGCATAGATTCCATTATCTGGAAATTAGAGGCAGCTGATAGTACAGAGGAGCAAGCCCTGGTCCAGGAGCCAGGGATTCCAGGGTTTAAATCCAGGCTCAGAGAGTTACTAGCTGTGTGCTCCTGGATAAGTCACTTAACCTCTGTTTGCTTCAGTTTCTCAAATATCAAATGGGGATAATAATATCACCCAATGACATCATAGTGTAAAGAAAGCACTTACCACAAGAGCTGGTGAACAGCAATTGAACAGAAAAGCTTATTCCCTTCCTTCCATCCTTTACCACCACCTGGGCTGGAATTTGGGACAATGTAAAGGAAGAAGGACAAATGTGCTCTGCCACATATAGCTGGAGCCACAAACTGAGGCTTCTCACAAAGAAGAATCTCCTAAATACTTGGCCCATCCCAAAGGGGAAGAGGTGCAGGAAAAAGCTGCCTGAGCAGTTTTCAGAGATTTGGGAGGCAAAATTCATGTACAGGGACAGACTGGACTACATCATGTAGGTTGACTTCTGCACCTGAGATACTTCAACACTGACCTAATCTGGGACCTCAAGCTGCCTGGGATTGACTAGAGACAGCTACAGGAGCAATCAGGCAACCTCTTTGTTCTCTTCATACAATGTACTGATCTTTTATAGGAAAACCAGGTAGCCAGAGGAGCCTGTCTCTGGGACACAGGAGACCAGCACTTTTCCCTTTCTAGTCACTGATAAAGGCTCTAAAACCATCACACTCATGAATGAAGATTTTCCCTCTGATAGTAGAATTAGAGTGAACAGAGGAAGTGTCCTTACCCACAGACAGCAGGTTCCTGGCATTCTCCAGCATGACTTCCTTGTACAGCTCCTTCTGAGGAGTGTCCAAGACTTCCCACTCCTCTGGGGTGAAGTCCACAGCCACATCCTGGAATGTTACCAACTCCTACAGCCCCAAAAGTCACAAGATTTAGACTTGAAGGAGACTCCAGAATTCTTGTAGTCTAACTTCCTCTAGCGAGAGGACAAAACTTAAGCACAGAAAGGGAATTTACTCAGTGCTTGTACCTTTCAGGAGTGCCAGAGTCAACACTTGAAACCACAGTCACTGAGAGGCCAACAGAAGGTTGAGAAAATCATCTGACGTGGTGAGTTGGAATAAAGTTTAAAAGGTCTCACTATGGGATGTAACTCCCTGTAGAATACACATGTGTGAAAGTATGTATTGGAAGTGTGGGGCAGGAACATCTGGGGAGGAGAAAGAGAGAAGATGATGGGAATTCCTTCTGTACCAGATTCTGTGGGGAGTGTGTGAGAAGCTCACATGTACAGGGTATTCTGGGAAGAGGCAGGAATGTCTGTGTGATGATAGAAAAGAGAAAGAAGAGAAAGAAAGCATATACTTGATTTCCTGAGAAGCTGGAACCAAGTCTTCTCCAGACCTAACACAGAAATGATCCATAAGACAAAGTAATTACTATCAGGACTGAACTGAGGGATATGAGACTTTCCAGCCAAGTGGAGCAGAATTATCTGTTGTCACTTTGAGGGCTAGAGTCTGCCCTGGTTTGATGGGTCATCGCCAAAACATCTCCTGCCTTTATTTTATGATAATTTTCATTCAGCAATAGCATGTATTTCTTTATTATGATATTTAGTTACCATGGCTGGTCATTTTCCTTTCTCTTTGTGCTGGAAGAGGTCCAAATGACATCCCTAGGTCAGGGTCAAGGTGTGTCTGAATAGGGATGATCAGACTAACACATCTGGGGTGGAGATGGTTCTGAATCTGCACATCTTCCCATTCTTTTGAGTTACTGCAATTCTGGTTTGCCCACATGGCACAGCACATTCATTGAGGTGGGCTTACCATGCAAGGTCATTGTTTGACAGCGTATCCTATGTCTCACATTTGATTACAGAGTTCTCGAAAGAGACTTTGGAAATGTCCTTTAATCACTTCTTCTAACCACCATGTGAGAGCCTTCCTGGCATGCTTTCTACATAAAATAGTCTTTATGCCAACATTGTTGTGGCGTATCAACAACGTGGTCAGCCTAACTGAAATTGTGGTCTACCAGTAAGAGAAACAGAAAAGGAGAAGTTCTCTTACATCAAAGAGATAGAGAAGAGCAGTTACACTGAAGGAGAAGATGGGGGGGATGGTAAGGAAGGGCTTGATGCCCACTCCTATCACAATTGACTCAAAGAGAGAATAACGGACATGCTCAGTACGGTATAGAAATGTATCTTACCCTATATAGAAATTAAAAGGGACTGGGATAGAGTGTGGGGACTGATGGAAGGGCAGGTTGGTGGAGGTATTGGTCAGAAATAAATCATTGGTGAAGAAGGACAACATGAAAAGTGAGACAGAGGGGATGAACTAGAGGAAAATGTGATGGAGGGAAATATACAGTTATTTATCATGAGTATAAAAATGAATTTAATGAACTTATCCCTATAGGCAAGTGGACAGCATTAAAAACTAGAATCCTACAATATGCTGTTTACCAGAAATATATTGGAAGCAGAGATATACACAGAGCAAAAGGTAAGGGGCTGGACCAGATTTAAATAGGCACTAAGCGAAGCCTCAGAAACAGAGGTCAGGACTCAAGATATAGATTTTGATGTGAGCCCCCAGGTGTCTGCAGCCTGAAAAAGCTGGCTCCCTGGGGAATGCACTTTAAAAGACTTGTCTGAGATCCTGACTCCAACCAGGCTCCTTGCCCCACAAATTCAGGTGCTTATAAAAGACAAGTCTCTTATTAGATTATCAACCCTGTTGATGGGGTATTGGGGTGTCTACATTTGTAACATCCAGTCACAACTTCAGTTGTAAAGTCACATCTCCCCCAGCCATAAAAACATTAACTCTGACTCTTCCATGACCAGCATGCTGCTTAGCTGGGATAATCCTTACTTGTTACAATAGCAAGCCATACTTATGAATCTTTCACCCAACCATCTATAAGCAATTAGAGAAATGTAAAGCTCCCTTATATCTATGAATCTTTCAATGTACTATCAGTAAGATAATTCCTCACCAATCAGGCCCCAGTTAGTCTAGCTTCCAACATTCATCTTGTCATATGTGACACTGATGGGAAACAGACTGGACTCCTCTCAGTCAGAATTGACTTAGATGAAGTTTCAAGGCAAAAACCACACCTCTTGGTAGCCCCCTCCCCACCCTGGGCTTTTCCCCAGTGAATTATGGGCAATACGCCTAGGTAGTTGATATAAAAATTGTATGTACCTTTAAGGACTGACCACTCCTTAACTCCTCCCTAAAACCAACCTTACTCACCTAGGAAGCATAATTGATACCTGACTTATTTTATTATGGCTATATAATCTATATTTCTAATTCCTGCACTTTTGCAGGCTTCTGAAGCCCCCCTGCCAGCTGAATAGCATAACAATAAACTTTTACAATCTAGACTCATAAATCATTAAACTGAGTTGATGGTTCTTTTTTTATCTATCCCCTGGTTATTTTTTTCCTCTCACCCATGTCTCTGTTCATACCTGAGGGTGGCCCTTGGGTGGACCCTCAACAAAGCACCAAATGGTACAGCATCTAAGTTTGAAAGGACAACTTAAATGAGTTATAGAAAGAAATAGACAATAAATGATACCAATGGGGGAGCTCAACTTTCCCCTCTCAGAATCAGATAAACTTCACTAAAAAATAAACAGGAAAGACATTAAGGGCATTAAGAAATTTTAGAAAACTTTGATCGTTGGGCCTTTGAAGAACAGAATAAATTATTTTTCACAGCAGTACATGGTATTCATACAAGAATTGCCCTTGGATTAGAGCATGAAAACCTCTCAATCAAATGCAGAGGAGCAGAAATACAAAATGCATCCTGTTCAGATCATAATACAATAAAAATTACATTCAATATAGGGCAGTGAAAAGATTGATTAAAAATTCTAATCCAAAAGAATAAATGCATCAAAGAAGAAATCAAAGAAATATTAATTCCTTTAAGGTAATGACAACAAGGCACCATAGCAACAATTATGAAATGCAATGAAAGCAGTGCTTGGAGGGAAGAGTTATATATCCAAACAGTTACATCAATCAAACAGAGAAAGAATAGATCAATGAATAGGACATGCTTCTAAAAAGACAATAAAAAGAATGAATTTAAAACTCCCAATTAAACACCAAAATGGAAATTGTGAGAAATCAAAAGGGAGATTAATAAAATTAAAAGCAAGAAAACTATTGAACTAATAAATAAAATGAGCAGCTGATTTTATTTTTTTTAAAAAGCCAACAAAATAGATGAACCATTGGTTAAAGAGATTTTTCACAAAAAAAAGAAAAAAATTAATTCCTAGTAACTAAAATTAAAAGAATGAAAAAAATTAACAATCATTAGGAACTAATTTGCTGATATATGTCAAGAAATCTTATAATCAATCTGAAATGAAGGAATATTTACAAAAATGCAAATTGTCCAGATTGGCAAAAGAGGAAATAGAATACTTATACAAGGCAATCTCAGGAAAATGAAATCTAACAAGCCATCAATGGACTCTCTAAGAAAAAAATCTCTAGAAGTAGATGGATTCCAAGAGAATTTTGCCAAACAGTTAAAAAACAAACAATTCCAAAACTACTTGTACTATTTGGAAAAAGGAAGACAAAGAGATTCCTTCTATCAAACAAATATGTTGCTGAGACCTAAACCAGGAAGGACAAAATCAGAGAAGGAAAATACAGACAAAGTGCCCTCAAATGTTGACAGAACATTTTTAAATACAATACCAGCAAGGAGAAAACAGCAACACAAATCACAACAGCTGTACACTATGACCAGGTGAGATTTATATCAGAAATGGAGGATTGCTGCGGTGTTAGGAAAAACATCAACAAAACCAGCCATGTCAATAAAATAACTCCAAGAACTCATGATTATCTTAAAAGATGCAGGAAAAGTCATTGACAAAATACAAAACCCATTCCTCTTAGCAGCACTACAGAGCATAAGAAAAAAAAATAGACCTTTTATATAGCAATAAATAAGACCTACATACAATTGCAAACAAGTATTATCTGTAATGGGGATAACACAGAACCCTTCTCAAGATCAGGGGTGGAGCAAGGTTGCCCGGTACCACCACTAGTAGGCACTGTTGTACTAGAAATCCAAGCTTAGAGCAATGAGAGGGGCGGGGAAAAAAAAGAAATGGAAGCAATTCGAATAAGCAATGAGAAAACAAACCTCTCACTATTTGCAGATATAAAACTATACTTAGAGAATTAACAAGAAACTACTCAAAATAAGTAACAATTTTAGCCGTTACAAGATATAAAATAAACCCATATAAGTCATCAACATTTCTCTATATTACCCTAAAAGTTCAGAAAATACAGAAGGGAAAATTCCATTTAAAGTAACTGTGGACAATAGAAAATACCTGGGAGTCAATCTTCCAAGACAAATCCAGGAATTATAAGAACACAATTACAAATATTTTCTCACAAATCAAGTCACATCTTAAACAAGTGAAAAGTTATGAACACTTGTAGATGGGTTGAATCAATAAAATGAAATTACAATTGTTACTAAATTATCTGTGCATTCTGGGCTACACCAATCCCTAACCTTTGGGGACAAAATCACTTAGGAAAAGTAAGAAAACTGTGTGGCAGGAACTAGGTATAGACCAATATCTAACATCATCAGTTAAGGTCAAAATGTCTATATGATTTAGACATAACAGGTGGTACCATAAGAAAATTGAGGGAACATACAATTCTTCACTTCTCAGATCTATAGATAAGGAAAGAACTTACCACCAAGGAAGAGATAGCATATATTACTAGATATAAAATGGATCATCATGATTATATTAAATTAAATTTAAAAGTTTTTTGCAGAAACAAAATCAATGCAACAATATTAGAAGGAAAGCTGGCCACTGAGTCAAACTTACACCAAGATCTCTGATAATGGCCTCATTTCTCAACTGTATAGAGAACCGAGTCAAAGTTATCAGAATACAAGTCAAGACCCAATTGATAAATGGTCAACGGACAGGAACTGATAGGTTCACGGCGAAAAACAAATCAAAGCTAGTTATACTGCTATAAAAATGCTCCAAATTCATACTGATTGGAGAAATACAAATTAAAACAACACTGAGGTACCACTTCACAACTATTAAGTTGACTAATTAATCAGAGAAAGAAAATAATAATTATTGGAGGGAAGTAGGAAAACTGGAACACTAATACACTATTGGTAGAGTTGTGAACTGATCCAATAATTCTGGAGAGTAATTTAGACATATACTGAAAGGGCTATAAAACTGGGCATGCTCTCTTACCTAACAGTAACACAACTAAGTCAGTATCCCAAAGATTTTTTTTTTGATAAGGGAAAATGACCAATTTATAGGTTATTCAGAACAGCTTTTTGTGGTGGCAAAAAACTGGAAATTGAAGAGATAACCACTAATGGGGACATCTTAACAATTGGGGTATATGATTGCAAAGGACTGTGATTGTGCTATAAGAAATGACAAACAGGATGAGTTCAGATGTACCTAGAAAGACTTATATAAACTGATGCAGAGTGAAGTGAGCAGAACCAGGAAAACATTGTACATAGTAAAAACAACAAAATAATCTGAATAACAGTGAATAACTTAGCTATTCTCACAGTACCATGATCTGAGACTATCTCAAAGAACACAGGAAGAAAAATGCTACCCTTCCCTAGAAAGAACTGAGTATGAACACTGACTTCAAGCCTGCTATTTTTCACATTCTTTTTGGTTCAAGTTTTTTTTTCTCTTCACAAAATGACTAATATGGAAATAGTTTACATGACTGCAGATGAATTTTATTTCTGATTGCTTACAAACTGTGGGAGGGACAAGAGGAATTAAAGAGATTGAGACCTGGAAATTCAAACTTTAGAGGGAAAAAAATGAATGTTAAAAAGGTTTTATAGGTCATTCAGGAAAAATGAAGTGTTATTTTTAAAAAGAGTAATATCCTGTGGCAGAAGGGTTGGCAGTAGATAGAGCACCAAGTCAAGAGGGAGGAGGACTTGAGTTTTGTTCCACTTCAGATACCTACTAGCAACATGACCCTGGGGATATCACTTAAACCTGTTTGTCTCAGTTCCTGGGAAGGAAATGGCAAACCACTGTAACATCTGTGCCAAGAAAATCCAAAGGAATATCACAAAGAGTCAGATCTGACTTAAATAATTAAAAAAAAAATCAAACAACAAATAGCTGTTCCCCAACAGAAAAATGGTGAAAGGATATGAACAAAGAATTCCCCAAAGAACTGCCAAGTATTCCCAACCACAGGAAAAAATGCTCCAAACCACTAATACAAGCAAACCAAACAACTCTGAGGCTTCACCTCATGCTCTACAAAACTGTGAAAAATGACAAAAAATGGCAGCAGTCAGTGTTGGAGGGGCTGTGGGAAGATGTGCACACCCAGACAATGCTGGGGATCTGGGAAATGGCAGGTCATGAAGGTCTGAATTCAAATCCAGCTGCAGACACTTATTAGCCCTGTGACCCTAGTAAGTCACTGAACATGTGTTTGCCTCAGCTTCTTGAACTGTGAAATAAAGATGATGAGAAGTCCTCCCTTATAGGGCTGCTGTGAAGATGGTCAGAAGTGGATTTGGGGGAGAAGGTAAGTCATTGCATTTTGTCTTTGCCTTTGAGCCTAATGTCTCCTTCACAAGAACTGAGTGTCTCCTTCCATACCTCACATTTCCTCCACTGGAAAAGAAAACCCCCAGAACTTTGAACAGTTCCCCAATTTCAGCCCTTTTCCTAAGGCCTCTCTAACAAGGGGAGGCCCTTCTCAAATGCTAATACACTAACAGCTAAAGAAGAAACTCTTTTCTTTGGCCTGGTCCAAACTGCACTGCTGATGGCCTGGGAACCTCTGAGTGTGACCAGAAGCCAACTTCACCTCTTTTCTTCAGTTGCCCTATTTTCCAGAAATGCTGGACCAGAAGATGCAGGAGGCCAAGGCCCTGCCCCCACCCCCAGCTCAGAACATTTGTTCCTTTCCACCCTCACTGCCCTCTCAGTGTGTCCTTGAGAATCAAACTAGCTACAAGAGGGGTCAGTGTGCACCGGACAGATAGTGTTTGTGCTGCTTGGAACCTGGAGTACCAGCAGAGCATCCTGGCTTCAAGGTCTGGCAGGGAGGGCTTGGCCAAAGGAGCAAAGGGGAGAAGGGAGCAGTTCTATGGATGTGGGAGAGGGGAGCTAGGCATGGATACAAGAAGCAAAGAGAAGACCCCCACAGGGCAGAGGAATGAGTGAAATGCTAGTCCTTGTGCCTCAGGGTCATGAGGAGAATCTTATTAAAGCACACAATAGGGCAGCAATTGGGATGGAAGAATGAGGTCAAAGTGGCTCAAATCAATTCAAAACACAGAAGGAGAGAACAGGGTAGTGTTGTTACTACCGTTTTCCATTTCCTGTCTATTTCTGTAAAGAAACAGTCCACAGCTAGGGCATGGCTGGCCTTACAAACAATCCTCTAGTTCTGTGGAAATGACCTCTCTGACTGAAGTTGGTCCAGTCTGAGGACAGAGGGCACTCACCTGGGCAGTGGTTCTGCAGCTCCTGTGGGCCATCCCTGTGGCTCCAGGCTCCCTGCTGGGGCCAGGCCTTGGTCCTCTGCAGGCTGAGCTGGGGAACGGATATCCCAGAGGGGTGGAGTCTTACCCTTTTCTTCAAGGTCAGAAGGCCAGCCTACAAAGGGATGAACAATTCCCTGGGGGCCTTCTCTTTCAAGGAAGGAAGAGGACAAAGGGGCCTTGGATCCCACATGGGATGAGACAGGTCAGAATCTCAGTGACTCCAAACCCAGAGATCTCTCCCTAGCTCTTCCTCTGCCCTCTCTACATCCCCTCTCCCCAGCTAACACACAAACACACACACGCACACCCACAATCTAGACAACAGACTGACTGCTGGATCCAGAAAGGAGGGTTGGGGATGGGGAGAGCTCTGGGATGGAGCCACCAGGGAATGACCAGGGGAAGCCTGAGTCAGGGAGATCAAATCCAGTCTGGGATTCAGCCCCCTGGCAGGGGGCCTGAGGGCTCTGAAAGAGGATGGAACAGGGGAACAGGGGGCTGCGGGAGGGGAGTACAGGAAGGGGCTGGAAGGAAAACATTCAAACCAGCTCCTGGCAGGGAGCTCAGGAACTCTGCAGGCACAGGAGGGCTCCAGGGAGACACTGAGCCTGGGAAAACAGGAGGACTCTGTACTGGGGTCTAATTGCTGGGGAAGATTCCTGGGATAGTCTGGAAGAGCTTAGGCCTGAAATCCCTCAAGGGAGACCAGACACAGGGAGCCAGTGCCTGGGATCCGATGGGGAAGCAGCCCAGGAGCTGTGGGTCCAGGTCAGGGGACCTGGGAGGAGCTTTGGTTCCTGCATTCAAAGTGGGGTCCTCAGGGCAGGAAAGATTTTTGAATCCTTACAGGGGGCTTGGTCAGAAGGAAGAACAACTGAATCTCTAACCAAAAGCTGGGGCAGGGAGAGAAGGCTGCGTTGTCCCTGTGGTCAAGGTCTGAATATCGGGTAAGAGTGACCCAGTAATAACCCCAGGAGGGTGTCCCTGGAAGTCTAGAAAGTCATTGGGAATCTGCAAAGAGCTAATGGCAGGAAGCTCATCCAACAGCCCGGCCTTGGAGTGCAGCATGGTCCCAGCTAAACCCAGAGAACGCTCACCACATGGTCAGATGAGGAGGATGAGACCCAAAGGCTAAAGAAGCAGAAGTCCGGGGCTGTGGGTGTGGATCCGGGACTGGCTCAGACATGCCTGGGACCTGCAAACACAGCTGCTTCTAGAAAGCAGACAGATCTCAGCTCCAGGGAAGGAAGAGAGATCTCGGCTCTGGCGAAGGGAGAGAGATCTAGGCTCTGGGGAAGGCAGAAAAATTTCAGCTCCCAGGGAAGAAAGCAGAGAGATCTCAGCTCCCAGGGAAGAAGACAGGAATGCTTCACTTCAAAGGAAAGATCACAGAGCAATCTCAGCCCAAGTTCCAGTTTTCAGCCAGCCCCCTCTGGGAGGGTCCTCCCAGTCTCTGCCCAGCCCCTGAGGCCCCCAGCATGGGCGTTTTCCTCCAATCCCATGGCTGGAACTCAGGACGCTACCAGCTTCTCTACGCCCTCCATCACCTGGAATGCCTTGACCACTGGGATCAGTTCTCTCCTGCCCTAGACACTTCCCAGCCCCTAAACTCCACCCCAGGACTCTGATTGCACCTGGGCCAACACCCACCAGGCTAGCAGTCTCTGAGAGCTCCTCCTCCCCCATGCCTCCACCACCTGATTTCTTATTGGAGGACAGATGTGGCTCTGTCCTAGTACTGAGGACTAGAACAAGGAAGAGATTTTAGATTCCCAAGAGGTTTACAGCAAAGTGGAGCTTAGTTGCAAAATAGAGGTTGTTCAAAAAAATGTAGCCAGTTGGTCATTACCTTTCTCCTATTCCAGATCAGAGAGTGGGCTCCTTTAAAGTCAGCTGTGCTCTCCCAGGAGGCTACTTGGCATGTTTGACACTTTGTGGGTAGATCTGCTTTAATGCAAAATACACTTAAAATGGGACATTTACAGTGATGTGTTTAGGAGCCGTGAGAACAAAAATTAAGTGGAACCAGATCTGCATTACCCTGCTGTACTCTCTGAATCTAATCAGTGACTCTAGAGGGTCCAAATATATATGGGTTTTTTTATATCTAAGGTAATTCAAGCTAAGATAATGACCTGACTTGATGTTATTTAACTGGCAATTTGGTTTCATATATTGAAACTAACGTTGTTTATGATTTTATTTTGCTTCTAGTGCTATTAAGAGGGTGCCCAAAGAGGGTTAGGGCTGCCTGAGACCCCAAAATACCAACATGCTGGGTCCTGTTGAAAGAATTCCACTCAAGTCTGGAGGGATGTGCAAAGGTGCTCTTAGAAAATGAAAGTTTCCTTTGTTCTGGAGGCTGTGGGATTAAGAATCAACCTGGAAGTGTGGTCACAATCTTAGCTGTTACTGGGATAACTGGGACCATTTTGCTTGAAAATGAACAGCAGTAATAAGTTGTTGTTTGAGAAAATACAAAGGACCCTGTAAATGCTTCACTGAGGCTTTCATCCTGATGGAGGCAAAATTCGGGACAAAGGGAAGAAAAAGGAGTCGGTTATGCTGTGTCCAGGTGGCAGCACACTGAGGGGCTGATCAGCAAGGGATTCCTTTCTTGACTGGAGCTGATGTTCTTAGACCTTGGAATGCAGAAAAGAAGAGAAAGCCTCACACTCTCTGGAGCTGGGGCCCTGATCAGGTTATTCAAGAAGCATTCATGCATCAATCAATAAACATTTTCAGGCACCCACTATGTGCGTGATGGTTTGTTGTGCTGAGGATACAAAGCAAGATTAAACAGTCCTCCCACAAGTTTTACTTTACACTATCACTGTTACCATGTTCCTTCTTCTCCTGGTTCTGTTCCCTTCACTTTGCCTCAGTTCCCAAAGGTCTTCCCAGGTTTGTTTTTTTCTTTTAGACAAATATGAAAACTTCAGTACATAACAAGAAAAGAAAAATATACACATTAAACTTAAATATGACATAAGAGAGTAAAAAACCATGCGGCGTGCGCAGCAGAATGTGGGAGAGGATTCAGAACATGCAGCAAGACCTTTCCATGTCAAGAAAGTCTGCATATTAAATACTGCACGTTAGGTTGAAAGCTGTCCATCTCTTCTTTGCTTCCTTCTAGCTTTTCCTTTGTTCTCTGCTGCCCACTTTTTACTTTGTTCATTTCCCCCATTTCTTCCTCCTCCCCCTCCAGGCTACAATTAATCATCAGTCATATTTGTGTATAGATATTGATAAACACATAGACATGTACACACATACATGCATGCATCAACATTTACTTTCCCTATAAGATTCTACTCCTAATCTTTGCTTTTATGTTCCTTGTACATCCTTCTTCCTGTCTCTCCTGAATCCTCTACTTTTACTTTTTATCCTCCCTCCTATTACTTAAAGTTTGGCACTGCCCCCCATCCAGTAAAAATCTCTGCTTATCCTCTCGTTCCCATAAATCAGAGCACCCTCTTGTTCTTTCTCTAGTCTCTTTACTGCCAGGCCCAGGTCATTGATTTGCTCTGTCCCTGTCTGATGCAATTTTCTGGATGTGTAATTTCTCCCAAGTACTGCTTTGCCTGGATGCCATAAATGTCCTTACCTTGCCTCATTGTTGTCCTTCTCTTTAATGGAATTACTGTTGATTTCTGTGATTTGTTCTTTGTTGCACTTATTCCTTAGGATTACATTAACAAGTTTACAATTCATTTTTAACCTCTTTTCACTGCCCCTTATTGAATATAATTTTTATTGTGTTTTAATCTGAATAGGCTGCATTTTATATTTCTGCTTCTCTACATTTGATTATGAGGTTTTTATGCTAAGTGGGTTTTTTTGTGTAAATACTGTGGGCAATTATTGGAGAATTTTGTCCATCCCTTTCATGCCTTCACTCACTTCTTAAAAAGGTCTGTTCATTGAATGGACTTTGCCTCACTCAAAGCCAGCACCTGAAAAGACCTTAGCTTAAAAGGGCCAAGGTCTCTCACTGCATTGTGGGCCATCTCCAGTTGTCCTGATCAATATCTGGCCACTGGACCCAGATGGCTCTGGAGAAGAAAGTGAGGCTGGTGACCTTTCACAGCCCTCCCTTCCTCATTCAAACCAAAGTCAATTGTAAGTGATGTCATCATCTTCCTGATGCCAGGGTCCTCCTTGAGAATGAAGGACAAACCACAATCCTCCCAAGAATCATTCAGCTCCCTCCCTTATCCTCTCCCTCCTCCCTATCATCTTAGGGTTTTATTTCTTTCTAAATTTAGAAGACTTTTGTACTCTTCTGGATATATATGCATTTTTCCCTCTAGAACCCATTCCTGATGAAACTAGATTTCCAGAACCAACAGCCCCCTCCCCCATCTAATTCCTCTATGTTGGTTCTCCCTCTGGCACCTCATTTGTATGAGATAATTACTGTTTTAGCTGTTTTTCAATGTTTTAGTTTTGTATGTCATTATATCCAGGTCTACCCCAACCTCTCTTATCAGTCACCTGTTTAGTAATGACACTCTCAGACATGTGCTCTACATTTTATATACATAAAAGGTAAACAGTCTGTTTCTACTGAGTCCTTTCAATGGTTTTCCTTTTTGATGTCACATTGTGTTCAGGTCTACCCCAACCTTTCTTATAAGTTACCTATTTAGTAATAATACTCTCAGACATGGGTTCTAAAGTGTTTTGTATAGAAAAGATAAACAATCTTTCCGTATTTAGTCCCTTGTAATTGGTTCTCTTGGCTCTTCAATTTGGAATATTCTATTATGTTCAGGTTTTTTTTTTATTTTTACCAAAGGCCTGGAAATATGACAATTCATTAAATATTCTTTTTTTAAATTCAAAATTATCCTTAACTTTGCCATGTGTGATATTTTCAGCCAGACTTCTATTTCTTTTACTCTTTGATATGTAGTGTTCAAGACTGCAATTTTTAAGTGTCAACACTGAGAGATCTTGTTTGATTCCAATTGTCTGAAACTGACATTCTGAAGTTGGGGAAATATGGCTCCCTCATTACACTTTTGTCCCTTTTCTTGGTGGCAAGTTTCAATAATCAAAAGTTTTGAAATAAACAACATAAAATCTATGAAATACTTGATTCTGGAACATCTTAAGTTACCATAAGATAAAGCTATTAGGCTTAGGGTTTAATATATGTATTCCTGTATAAGTCAGGGTCTTTAGTTCTTTGTAATAATATGAGGACAAGTAGGTCAAGAGTTTGTGGGAATATTATTCTGTTATTACTTAGTGTCACACTTGTCTCAACTTTATTATAGTTACTCAGTGTTAAAAGGAGGATAGTTTCTGGACTACTTGGTGAATACTTTAATTGTGAGTTTAATGTAAATCCCTTAGTGAAATCCCACCCACCTGGTGGAGGAATTAATAATGGATTGATGCAAAATATAAGAAACTGGTTTTAATGTGTGATAATGACAATTGACCAAGACTCCAATTTTAATTTTGTAAGAAAGAAAAGGGTTCTGGAGTGGTCATTTAAATTGGTTCCAAGGTTCCTTTTGTAGGAAAAAGCATGAAAGAAGGCAGAAGAAGAAAGAGAAGCTGGGATGCAGAGCTGAAGATGGACTACCCTAAGGACCAGAGGACTTCCTTCAGATGGTATACCCCTCAAGGAATGGTGTGAAAAGAGACTTTTAGACTTCAAAAAGATACTTGTTTATTACTGTTTTATTTTAAACCTCTGTATCTGTACTCATAAAGAACACTGCCCCATTGTATGTTGTCAATGCTACAAGAGAAAATTGAATTCAGAAAAATGAGGAAACTTAATCCTATTTAAAAACAAGAGTAGGTCCATGGGGAATGGTGTGAGGAAACTTCAAGGGGGATAAGAAAAAGATGGGGAATTGTGAGAGATGACTCACAGTGAGGTTTCCTCATTTCTTTTAACTCCCTGTTACATTCCTATCTCTTCTCCATACTTTGTAAACTGGTTCAGTCTCAGAACTAATTCATGATTTCCCAGAAATCAGGTAATTTGAAAGAAAACTAAACTAGTCCACTTCTGACTGGGCCCTTCCAAATTTGGTGAAAGTAAACACATAAAGAAAGACTGAAACAGCTTTGCACCGATTAGAAAGTTTGTGAGAGGGCAGTTAGGTGGCACAGTGAATAGAGTACCGGCCCTGGAGTCAGGAGGACCTGAGTTCAAATCCGGCCTCAGACACGTAACACACACACACAAAAAAAAAAATTAGCCGTGTGACCTTGGGCAAGTCGCTTAACCCCCAACTGCCCTCCAAAAAGCAAAAAAAAAAAAAAAAAAAAGATTGTGAGATTGCCTCACCAGGCAATGGTGAGGTAGGACAGGTGTTAGAGGTGGAATCAGGATCAGGAAAAGAGAGGCCAGCAAGCTTCCACATGTTGCACTCTCTCTGGAAGATGCCATTTGAGTGACAGGGGCAGTGTCCTTTCTCATGAGGAAGAATAAAGACCTTTTCTGACTCAGACACTGAATTCTTTCATCTCACACAAGATCAAAATGCAATAAAAATTACATTTTAAAAGGGTCAGTGAAAAAATAGATTAAAAATGAATTGTAAACATTATTAGAATCTTTAACTTTGAAGTGTTTTTTTTTTAATGCCAGGAATATTAAGATCAATAGTTTTTATTTGTGATAATCTGGAAATGCAATTCATGAGTCATCTGAAATTCATTACTTGTGTTATTACTGTATTTCTAAAATTGTGATTTTTCAAGCCTGCTTCATCAGAGGATATTTATGTTAATTTGAAGGTTTATAGACCATCACATTGACTATCTATGTGAAATTCCAGAATGCAATGAATTTCTAGTGTTATATTTAAGGAAAAGAGAAAAGAAAAGATGCTGAGGAAATTTTAAAGGCCTGGTAAACTTAGCTATTGAGATAAGGCTAATTAAACTGGGAGTATTCTTCTTGGCTTATGAAAAACAATCTCTCCATTACAAATGCCTTTTTGGCTGAAGAACTTGGGCATATCTCAGAATTCTGTAATAAGTAGGAATTTAGTTTGTTATAATACTTTATGAATTTGTTACTTAAGGACATTTTACAGTTTAGTTTAATGAATTAGTTTAATGAATTTCAATTTTTAAAGTTTATTTTTGAATTAAGGAGGAAGAAAGATATTCAAAACTTTCCAACTAATTTTCTTCATAACAGTTTAGTGATTATTCCTCTAGACATCAGGATAAATTTAAACTGTTTTTAAAGAAAAGGAAATACATTTAGAAGAAATGTTTTGAGAAATCTTGTTTGATTTTTAGAAAGCCTCCTCAATTTTCAAGATAATTTATTGCCAAATTAATGTAATGAGTTGTAAAGCAGAAGAGACCTTGCTGTTTTGATGTGAATTTGTAGCTATTCACAATAGCCTAAGCAATAGTTAACATTTGTATTTGAACTTATATAGAAAAGGTTTGAATTCCTGAAGTATCTCATGATCCCACACTAAGTATGAGTAGAAGGATAGACAAGCTTGTAAAACAAAGCTGTGCATCTATTCAGTTGTGACATCCAAGTCAGGAACCTCTTTTTAGGCAGATAAGAAGGTTTGGGGACAAAGGGGTGTTATCCCAGCCCCTTCTGTCTCTAGATAGTTGTCCTGGATACCAAATTCAATGGTTTAAGTATGTTGAGAGTATGTGAGACAGCATTTTAAGAAGGCAGAAAAAAATTGTGCAACCTGATTTTTTTTTGCTTTTTTTTTTTTGGAGTGGAATTGCAGTTAATTGACTTGCCCAAAGTCACACGGCTAGTTAATGTGTAAAGTGTCTGAAGCCTGATTTGAACTCAGGTCCTCCTGACTCCAGGGCTGGTACTCTACTAATTGTCTCCACTCCTAGCTGTCTCCACTGCACCACCTAGCCACCCCCTTGCAGCCTGATTTGATAACTAAGAGATCAATCAAATTTGAGATGATCCTATCTGAAGAATACCAGCCTGGATATATTTGCCTTTTAAGATTGTATGAGACTGCAATTTACTATTGTCTTAAGCTTTGATTACAAGGATAGTTGTCTTAAAGCCAATAATAGCATTGCCTGGGCTGCAAGCTGAGAGCTGCTAGAAGCGGATGTCTGTGCCTGGGAAAGGCTTTGAAGACAGTCTCAGACATAGCCTTGGTTCGATTTTCCTGACTATCTACCAATTACACAATATCCTTTCTGAAAATGGAAAAATTTCATCACTCAATTACTCCTAAGCTCTGCTTTCAGCACCTAGTGGCTACATGATTGACTGTCAGATACGACTCATACCTGGAATCAAACAGAGCTAAGGAAGCTCTTTCCTTCTATTAGTACAATACTAAATCTATTAAATAATAGATGGAAACTAGAATATCTCTGAGTTTCTATAAAAGGATGCAAGCATGAATAGCTTACAATTTTAATCTGTAGTCATGGCCAAATAAATGTGACGTAGAGATAACATCCTCCAAAGGAGGAAATGAACAGGATAAATAACAAGAATGTAATGGGATAGATGTCTAATTTAAAAGGTTATAAAATTCTGAGGAAAGCAAAGGATCAAACTGACTCCTCTAAGCATTATTTGCAGATGCAGAAGATTGGTTTCTAAAATGTTCTATCATGGAAATTCAAGCTTTAAGCATGTTTTGGTAAGAAGATCTCAAATTTGGATTTTTGCACAACAACTATATAAGATAGTGGTAAATGTGAAATTATTTCTCCTTTATTAAAGTATCTGATAGTTTAAAAGGCAGATGAGTTCATTTTATGGTTGAACCCTCATATTTTAAAAGATTCTTATACCAGGTACAAGATTTAAGTAAGGACAGAAACAGCAAATGAGATTTGAAATTCTCTTAAGTTTCAAAAATAGAGAGTCAAATTTAAGTGATTGTATTCATTTATATTAAATCAAAAATATCTAGGAACACCTACATCTGAACCAGAGAAGCAGAACTCGTTTCTAAACTGTCCTAAAAAATTAAACCTGTTTTGAAAGAAATAACATCTAGGGACCAGATAACTCCATGAGGCATCTGGGATTCAAAAAGTGCTGTTTAAATGGATATTGGGAAGACGGCCGTCTGCACGTGATGTCATCTTTTTCAGGCTTCTTGGAAACTGGCAGGCAAAATCTCTCATGGCCTCAAATGTCCACTCTGGAGCAGCGACAGGGGTTTCTTTGGCAAAGATACTGGAGTGGTTGGCCATTTCCTTCTTCAGCTCACTTTTCAGTTGAGGAAACTCAAGGAAACAGAGTTAAGTGATTAGACTAAGGTCACACAGCTAGTAAGTGCCAGAGGCCACATTTGAATTGAGGTCTTCTTGCATTCGGGCCTGGGATCTTCCCCCTAAGTTATCACATTGATGTTAGTTAACGTTGGTAATAACGATTGCTTTGATTTGAGTCCTTCATGTTTAAGGTTTCTTGGCTATCTTGGTGATACTTCAATCTCCCTTCCAAAACAAGTCTATTGTGAGCCATCTAAGTAGTTTAATCTGTACCTGATTCGATGTAATTACACAAAAGCTTTTGTTTTAATCTAGTGCTGTGTGGCTGAAAAACTGAATCATTTGTTATACTGTTCGAACATAACCCTGAAAGGATGGGAAACTGAACCATTTCTATGTGCTTTTAGTATCAAATCGTACGTCTTCTGGGAATTCCTGCCAGGTCCGTCTGACTACTCCCATAGCTGCCCATTTCTGGATATGGACGTTGGATCCATCTATCATATCTAAAGATTGGCCCTGCTCCTGAGCAGACATCTGAGTCCATAGGAGACCTTGCCCTCCAGTATCCAAAGGGCCTGAAAAAGACGACCTCAGACGCAGACAGCTTTCCCAGACCATCACAAAAGACAGCTCCCTCACCACCTGAGCCCTCACATACCCAAGACTGGTTATCTATATATTTGGTAGCTTTAACTTATTTCTGCTTAGCTGCTCTATACTTCTGTTATGCTCCCTAACTTGATGCCCTTGGCAACCAGATGCTTAGCTTGTTTGCAATTGCCCTCCCCATGGAAGGGGGGGGGTGGCGGGGAGAGTGTCTAACCACAGAGGAAGAACAACTTATTCTCCCATCTCCCCACTCACCCCTGAGGCAAACTTAATCTAACAAGGAATTAGACCTTATCTTTAGCAGCCCTATTTCAGAAAACATTTGGGGGAAAAAAACCAATTCAAACAGATAAGGATTTTTAGAACTTCCTCTCTGAGGAAGAGAGTTTTTTTCATACCTTCCCTGGTCTAAAAGCAAAACTTACACCTTGCCTTTGACCAAAAGGAGGAAATGACAACCCCAACAGGAATGTTTTGCTTTGCTCTAAAAAATGCCCTTTCCTGTGTCAGCAACTCCAAAGACCAGACAAGGCTTAACAGTGGGACTTCTCTTATCTTTCCTAGAGCCTGGTACTGTGTGGGGGAGGCTCAGGTATCCTGGGATTGTAATTTCCAACTGATTCTGCTTAGTCAGTTGTCTTGTTGGTTCATATTTACAACTTATTCAAAAAAAAAACCTTCCTGTTCAGAAATATATGGAGATCATAAATCTGAGGGACAAAGACATACTGGGATCTTCCTGAAACATATAAAAGAACTTTGTCATTCTTGTATCAGACAGTCAGAACTTATGTTTCGGCTCTGTGCAGCACATATCTGCTAGTTTTAAGGGAATAAATGCTATAAATGTATATCATCTAGCCTGTTTGTCTCCTTTAACCAAACTTTCAGTTTAAAAAGATTTCAGATTCCTAACCCTAAAAATGACTTTCATACACTTTGACCATTTATTACTTAGAGAATGTATGAATTTGACTCAGTTCTCTATACATTTGAGAAATAAAACCTTCTGCAGAGAAACTTTATCCAAGTAAACATTCCAGCCCCCAAGTTTCCTGATTTTGATATTGGCTGCATTTTGCTTTCCTTGAATTAAACCTTTTCTGTTTTATGGCATCAAAATTACTTGTTTTATCTTCTTCAAACTTCAGTCTCTTGTTTCATCAAGGACTCTTCCATAAATGTCCTTAAAGGCAGAAATAAAGTCTTAGCTAACTGAACACATGAAGAGGATTCTCAAGAAGTATTCATCATAATCTTACTAAACTAAGTGGTAGGTAACCATTTCTTTGCACACGGTTACCTGTTGTGGTAGTTGTTTCAGTCAGAGCTGGCTCTGTGTTACCACATTTGGGGTTTCCTCCTTGGACTGGTTGGTCATTTCCTTCTTCAGGTCACTTTGCAGATGAGGAAACTCAAGGAAACAGAGTTACATGATTAGCCTAAGATCACACAGCTAGTAAGTGTCAGAGGTTACATTTAAACTCAGGCCTTCTTGCATCCAGGCCTGGGATCTTCCCCCTGAGCCATCTCACTGCCACTGATGCAGGGATATTTAACGTATCACTGAGGGCTTAAAGAGGCTGTGTGTAGGATGTATTACAGATGACCAATTTAAACTTCCAGGAGTCAAGATGACAGAATAGGTAGTAAGTCACTCTCATCCTCCCTTTTAGACCTTGAAAACCCTGGAGAATATTGCACCAAGAACAATTCCTAGAATAACAGAGCTGAGAGAAAGATGGGTTACAGTAATATTTTAACTTGGGAGGCTAAGGGGATTAATGGGTAAGGTCCCTCTTGCTGTGACTGAAGTGGACCAGCACAGGATGGGAGGCATTCCAGAAAATCAAGAGCAAATCCCATCCCAGGGGAGCAGCAGGAGAATCTGAGCCACAGAGTGGAGGAGCAGGCATGTGCTAATGCCAGGAACACAACAGCCATCAGACAAGAGCCAGGTAGCTCTAACTCAGCACCAGGTGAACCACCAGACCAATACAATATTCAGCTGCCAGTACCAGAGGCCCCAGCACAAAAAGCTAGTAGCCAGGCCCCTAGGCCGCACCACAAGAAGTCTGGACAGTGCCCCCTAGGCCCCAGAAACAGAGATCAAATTTGAAAGCCCAAAAAAAGACAACCAACATGAGCAAGAAGCAACAAAGAAAATCACTGACCAGAGAAGTATCTTGGTGATAGGTAAGATCAAAACACATTTCAGGAGAAGGTACCAAGGTCAATGCAGCAACACTGAAAACTCAAACAGGGATATGAACTGACTTCAAACACAAAAAAAAATCTTATTGGAGGAGCACAAGAAGCATTACAAAACTGAAAGAAGAGAGGTAGGAGGAAAACTTAACAATTCCTTTAAAAGTACAATTGAGAAAATGGGGCAGGGTGGGGAGTACACTGAAGAAAACATCTCCCTAAAAAGCTAAATTAGCCAAATGGAAACAAGAGCGGCAAAAGCTAACTGAAGAAAACCATTTACTAAAAAGTAGAATTGGGCAAGTGACAGCCAATGACTCTATAAAACACCAAGAACTGGTCAAACAACATTTAAAGAATGAAAAAGTAGGAGAAAACATAAAATACGTCTTTGGAAAAGTAAACAACCTGGAAAAGAGATACAGGAGAGAAAATTTAAAAATTATTGATCTATGTGAAATCCATGATATAAAAAAAAAACCGGGACAGCATCTTTCAAGAAACCAACAAGGAAAATTGCCCTGAGGTCCCAGAACCACAGTGTAAACTAATCATCAAGAGTCCACCAATCACCTTCCCAAAGAATTCTCAAACTGAAAATGCTAAGGAATGTTGTAGCCTTATTACATCACTATCAGGTGAAGGAGAAAATCCTCCAAGGAGCCAGAAAGAAACAATTCAAATATCATGCAACCCCAGTCAGGATTATGCAGGATATTACAGCTACTACATGAAAAGATGAGAGGGCTTGGAACATGATATTCCATAAGGCAAAGAAGCTTGGATTACAACAAAAGATTGACTATCCAATGAAACTGAGCATAATCTTTCAGGAGAGGAGATGAATATTTAATTAAATAGGAGACTTCCAGACTTTTCTGATGAACAGACCAGAATGTAACAGAAAATTTCATATTCAAATATGAATATTTGAATTGAAATTTCATACTCAAGGGAGACATAAAAAAGGTAAACAGGAAAGGAAAAACAAAACAAAACAAATCATGTTATTCAATAAGGACAAATTCTTTGAATCCCTAAATGGGAAAATGATATTTATAACTCTTGAGAACCATATCTTTATTACATAATCAAGAAGGGAAATACAGATAGAGGGGATGGGTTTAGGCTGATTTTGATGTGATGATAAAAAACCTAATTAAGAGGTGCAAAAGGATTATGACTGGAAAAGAGAAAAGGAGGAGGCAGAAAAGGGTAAATTGCATCACATGAAAATGCACGAAGACATATTACAGTAGAGGGAAAGGAGGGAGGGAGATGAACATTGTTTGAACTTTACTTTCATTGGATTTAACTCAAGGAGGGATTAACATACTCAGTTAGGGGTAGAAATCTAACTTGTTCCATAGGCAACTGGAGGAGAGAGTGGAAAGAAAATGGAGGGAGGGATAGAAAGGAGGGAAGAACTAGTTAGGGGAAAGGGAAAGAAAAGGGAGAGGGACTGAGAGAGGCAAGGGAAAATTGAGGGAGGCAGTGGTGAAAAGCAAAACAATAGTGAGGAAAGAGAGGGAGAAAAGAGAAACAAAAGCATAAATGAGGGGGGTATAGGAAGAAGAAAAAGACACAGACAGTAATCATAACTGTGAATGTGAATGGCATGAATTCTCCCATAAAATGGAAGTGGATAGCTGAATGGATTAAAAATGATGTTTTGGAGACAAAACATATGATGTCTTGGCTACCCACTGCTTTCATTTGTTAATATCATGTTTTCACTCATTTTGATGTTTATTTATATAGGAATAAATATAATTTCAATGGAGAAAGGGAAACTTCCTTCACTTAGCAAAAATGAAATATTTATTAAGTGGGCTTAGAACTGGAAGTAATTAATGAAATGCACTGCCAGGTTCTTTGCCAGTAATAAAAAGTGTAAATGTACTCCTTGGAACTCTAGAACACTGGAAAACAAGAGTCAAGAGAGTAAGTTTAGATATAGGGTTAATGAAAGATATTGTGCTGGAGAGCTTGGCCAGATCCGAAAATACCTTGATTCATTCCAGGGGTCATCTACTCTTTCATCCTCCTACAAGCAGAACATAGGTTGGTCCAATGTACTTGATCTTTACTGCTCTTCTATTTCATTTCCTCCTATTTCCATGACAGTGACATGCAGTTAATAATAATAATTACATACATATACATATATATATATGTATATATATATATATATATATATATATATATATATATATATATATATTTTACATTTGATTATAGAACTTTAAATTCTGGATTCTTTCGGTTCCTCCCTCATCACCCACCCATGCTAGAAGGACAAGCAATTCAATACAGGCTGCACATGAGTAATTACGCAGGACATCTCCACAATGGCATTTCCCCATTTTTAAAGGATTCTGGGAGCAGTAGTCTGTGTTTATATCCATTTGGACATGGTTAATACTAACATTTTTACTATAGACAACTTTCATATAAGCTGTTGTCTGTATACGATTTGGGATTATTATAGTTATACACACTGTCCCAAGTCTTCTGTTGTTTGTTATTAAGCATCTTAAAGCAAAATCCTTTGTGTAACATCAAGCCCGGGAATGAAAAAGCATCTGTTTACCATAAGTACTAGTTTTACCATGATAAATTGTGATTTTTCATGATGAATCTCTTGCTCTTACCAATGTGAAATTATCATCAATACTTGTTAAGTATGTGATCCTTAAGAGCTAAATCTACCTAAAGCTGATTATGGGAACTTGCTCTTCAAGACATTATGGGGCTATAATGGATATTACTCTGAGTCTGACTCCAGGAATATTGGTCAAAGAATCTTGTTAAGCCCATAATCCATTATGTGAGTAACGTTATGGGATTGAAATCCATGAACTGCTGGTTAACTTCTGATAATCATTAAATATCATATTTCGGACAAAGTCTGAATTAATCAAACAGACTGCTTTCACTTGACTTGACTTAAAATACCATTTTTCTGTGTCAGCAACCCCAGAGATCAGATAAGGCTGGAAGCAGGATTTAACACAGGCATCTTGAGATCATAAATTCCAAACAGACCTCGTTTTGTCTTTGCTCTGAAAGAACACTTATCCTTATGCCAACACACCAGATGAGGCTACTTTATGGCCCCAAGGATGAGACCCTTAACTCGAGGTATTAACTTGAGTAATGGAACTTTTTCTGGACATAGACCATGTTATGGAATGTTATTGGTAAAGAAAACAGATATCCTGGATCGGAATTTCAATTGACACTTTGTCAACTCTCTTGTTTATTATATTTGCCATTTATTCAATTAAGAAAATTCCTTTCTCATACAATGGTTAAACATTTATGGAGGTTATAAATTTGTGTGACAAGTCACCCTGAGTTGGGATGGTCCTAAAATGTCCTGAGGCTCCTTCATCTTTTTATTCATCACTTAGTATGTAACTCTCCTAACTCCTTGTACAAGTCAGCTAGCCTTAAGGGAATAACAAATAAATGTTGTAATTCTATATTACTAATTGTTTGTCTGCTTTAACCAAACTTTAAGTAGGTCAACACTTTTCATGGGAAAAGTTGGGAGAAATTCTCAGCATGTGCTGAGAAAGGATTACAGGGCTCAATTTCTCTGGTATGACATTTCCTCTTGAATGGGAAATATGCCACCTGGCTCAATGTGACTGGCTATCTGTGTCACTTTGGCCTGGAATTCAGATGAATTTAAGGAAGCAATAGTCCCTTAGTGTGTAGGTATATCCCTGATTCTTCTTTTTCTAAAATCCTTTCCACACCAATTACACTCACAAGGTTTCTCTTCAGTGTGACTTCTAGGATGTGCAGCAAGAATGGACGTCAGTCTGAAAGATTTTCCACATTGATTACATTCTTAAGCTTTTTTTCTACTGTGGATTCTCTGATGAACAGCAAGAGTGGAGCTCTGTGTCTTTCCACAGTGACCACATTCATAAGGTTTTTCTTGAACATGGATTCTCAGATGTGCAACAAGACTGGAGTTCTGTGTGAAATTTCACACCAATTACATTCATAAGGTTCCCCTCCAGTGTGGATTCTCTGATGTGCAGCAAGACTGGAGTTGTATGTGAAATCCTTTCCACATTGATTAAATTAATAAGGTTTCTCTCCTGCACAGATGCTGTGAAGTACAGTACAGACCAGTCTCCCAGTGAAGTCACAAGGACCATCGCTCATTAAACTTTGCTCTTTGGTTTCTTTTTTTTTTTAATTTTAATTTATTTTCTTGGTTACATCATTCATT
>CM053596.1:2291839-2317572 GCA_028646575.1 Pseudocheirus occidentalis | reverse complement strand
AATCACTTATACCTTCTTCACCTGCCCCTTCCCAACACTTCCAGTCCTTTTTTAATCCTATTTCTACTTGAGAAGTTTTATACTCCAGGGCTATAGGCCTCTCTTCTGTTCTGTGAATGGGACACTCCACCTCCGGCCTGCACAGGCTTTCCTCACCATCCCCATGCCTAGCAAACTCTTCCCTGAAGCCCCAGCCAGAGCCCACAGTCCATAATAAGCCCTGCCAGTCCTCCTAACTTGTAGGGCCTTCCCTCTCTCACTGAGCTCCCATTACTCCTGTCTAGGACATTGCTGTTGGTGTGTTGTCTGCCCCCCCTCCCCCCAGTCTGTGAGCAGGGGATGTTCCTGGTAGCTCCTTACATCCCTGGTGCTTGCAGAGGGTCTGGCACAGAGCAGGCACTTCTAACTTTTTTTTTTTACACTTTCAGGGGAGTTCCTTCCCCAAAATACAAACAAAGACTTCTTAAAGGAGAATAGATTTATCACTGGAAAAGAGCTTCAAGGCTGCGGTGTCCAACTCCCTTATTTTACAGATGGGGAACCTGAGGCTTGGGGGATCAGTGACTAGTCCAGGAACCCACTGCTAAAAAGCATCTGAAAGAGAATTTCAAGTCGGGTCTTCCTGCAATCAAATCTAGCACTTGCTTCACCCCCACCCCCACCCCTAAAAGCTTCTTGTCATCCCACCTCTCACACACCTGCTTTCCCCTCACTCACCTGGATGGCAGCATCTCAGGCCTTCTAGTTCCAGCAGTCACGGGACTTCCCTTTTCTCACAATAAGAGATCAGATCATCTCTGGGAACCTGCAGCCCTGGGCACAGGGGATTAGGGATGAGGAAGGAGAAAAGTTAGGAATTTATTTCTCTTTAGGGAAGAATGTGCATGTAAAGCTACTCCATTTTGAGAATCACTCCATCATGTTCACACAGATCTGGTTTATTCTCCCATTAATGCCTATAATGAAAGTAACCCAAACTAGGATGAGCCAGATCTGCCCCAAGCTCCTGAAAATCAGACCCTGATGAATGAATCAGCTTTGGCCCTGTCCCCTCCCCTGCTCCCCACTCCCTAAAACCTATAAAAACCTTGGGACACTTTATTCAGAGAGTCACGGCCTCTCCTGATGAGATTCCCTTGCTGGGGAACTCAAATGAGCCTCAGTCCAAATACTGATTCTTGGCCTGTCTGCTATTCCTGTCAGTGACAGGGGCTCGAAAACGAGGGGCAGAGGAGGGTTCCCAGAAGTCCTGAAGCCAGGTTTCCATAGCATTTAGTTTGGGAGCTTTGGGGAGAGATGGGGAGAAGATCATGGAGCCAATTTGGAATCAGACAATCTGGTCTTGGATCACATTATTCATAGGAGGATGGACCCATTGCATAGTTTCCATTATCCAGGAATTAGAGGCAACTGGTAGGGCAGTGAAGAGAGCCCTGGGGCTGGAGCCAGGAATGCCAGGGGTTAAATCCAGCTTCAGACAGTTACTAGCTGTATGCCCATACACAAGTCACTTAACTTCAGTTTGCTCCCATTTTCTCAAGTGTCAAATGGGGATAATAATAACACCTAATGACATCATATTGTAAAGGAAGCACTTAGCACAGCAGCTCCTGAACAGTAGTCGAACAGAAATGCTTATTCCCTTCCTTCCTTTCCCACAATCTGGGCTGGAATTTGGGACAATGTAAAGGAAGAAGAAGGAGAAATGTGCCATACGAGACACAGCTGGGAGCTGGGAGCTACAAACTGAGGCTTTTCACAAAGAAGAATCTCTTAAACATTTGGCCCATCCCAAAGAGGAAGGCGAGCAGGGAAAAGCTGCCTGAGCAGCTCTCAGAAATTTAGCAGACAAGATTCATGGCCAGGGAGAGGCTGGACCATATTATGTGGAATTATGTCCACATCTTAGAAGCTACAACTCTAATCTGATCTTGGACCTCAAGCTCCCTAGAATTGGCAGAAGACAGCTTCAGGAGCCACTAGGAAACATCCAGATTCTCTTCACACAATGGACTGACCTTTTACAGGAAAACCAGGCAGCAGGAGGAGCCTGTCTCTGGGACACAGGAGACCAGCACTTTTCCCTTTCTAGTAACTAATAAATGCTCCACAGCCAGCACACTCAGGAATGAAGACATTCCCTCTGACAGCAGCGGCCAGGGGAAGTGTCCTTACCCAGAGAGAGCAGGTTCCTGGCATTCTCCAGCATGACCTCCTTGTACAACTCCTTCTGAGGAGGGTCCAAAAGACCCCATTCCTCTAGGGTGAAGTCCACAGCCATATCCTGGAATGTCACCCACATCTAAACCATCAAAACAGATGGGATTTGGTGCTGAAAGAGCCTCCAGAACGCCTGTAGTCTAACTCTCCTCAGGTGAAAGGTGTAAACCTAAGCAGAGGAAGGGGATTTACCCAAAGGATGTGAAGCCAAAGTCATAAAGAGCCCATTGGAATGTGGAGAAAAGCAGTGACATGGTCAGTTGGAATAAATTAAAGAAAGGTTGTACTATGGGATGTGTCTTTCTGTGAAATCTCAAAGTATGTGTTTTATCTGTGACGTCGGAAGATCTGTGGAAGAGAGAGACAGTAAGAAAATTCTGCCTTCTCAGAAATGACAGAAGTGATGTGTGATAAGCAAACTGTGTGAGGAAGGTGAGAGCAGGTGGCAAGGACAGGGTCACTAGGGCAGGAGGGTGGGAAGGGGGCATTTCTCTGTAATCAGAGGAAAGAAAGAGAAAAGATGGACTGTATTTCCTGAGAAGCTGGAACAAAGGCTTCTCTAGATCAAACATGAAAAGGATCCTTAAGACACAGCAAGTCCGGTCTGGACTGAGCTGAGGGGTGTGAGACCTCCCAGCCAACTGAAAGAGTCCGATCTGTGGTTACTTCGAGGCTGAGGGCTCCAGGCTGCTGGTGTGATCGGCCAGGCCCAGAACATCTTACCCCTTCCCTCTAGGCTGCCTTTCGTCCTCAATAGCATGGACTTTGATCAGAAGATTTAGTACCCATAGTTGGTCAGGTTTTGTTTTTTGTGTTCAGAGTGAATCAAAATGAGGTCCCCACGTCAGGGCCAAGGTGCCCGGGCTCCAGGAGGATGGGAGGGAGGGAGCCCCCGGCGGTGGCCGCCTCTGATTCCAACTGGCTGCAAGAAAGGCAGGGTCGGGGCTTTCATACTGAGAAGCCTGAACTGCCTTCGGAAGTGAACGTCAGGGCGGGGCCAAGGAAGGGCGGAGCGGGGAGGTGCTGTGGGCGGGGCTTGGCTCACTCCCCGGCCCCGCCCCGCCTGTGCAGGCATCCTTTCCCCTTCCCCTCACCAAAAAGAGGGTTAGGGCTTTGTTTTCCCCACCCTCTTTGATCCTTAATGCTCAGGGGCGCTCATGGCCAGGGTTCCCCGGAGGGACACCGAAAGGCCTGAATGTCCATCTCCATCCACACCCAGACGTCACCTTCTCGGGCTCCTCCAACAGTGGGAAAAGGCTTTCCCAGTGTTGGGTCATTTGCTCCTCAAAACCAACCCAGGACATGGGCGCCGCTGTTGTGCTCACTTTACAGCGGAGCAAACTGAGGCTGACGGGGCTGAAGTACCGGTACGGAGCTGGCTCGTGCCAGCCTGGGAGAGCCGCTGGTTAAATTTTCAGGGTGAACTTTTCGATAACAAATAACAATCAGGGAGATCACCTCCTGACTTAGTGTTTGGTCAGTTGTGCAGGGGTGGCCGGGCCGATCGGTAGATGGAGCCCCAGGACCGAGTTCAGATTCCACCTCAACCCCCTTCATGGATGTGTGACAAGTTGGCCTCAGGGTTCTCATCTGTGAAATGGGGACGATGATGGCACCTACCTCTCCATCCTGCTGAGGATCACAGGAGATGGGAATGGTGAAGCGCTTAGCACCAGGCCTGGCACGTGGTGTGCTCCATGTAAATGTCAGCTGTAATTATCATTACTAAGAAACTGATGCCGAAAATGTTTGCAATGCAGATGCTGTGTATACAGCCCCCCTTCCCAGAGAGCTGGTTGTTAAACATTTACCAGAACCACCTGGTGACATGTCTAATGAGTGTCTGAGGCCAGATTCAAGCCTGACCCCTCGACCAGAGCTCTTTGTCCCCCAGCTGCCTCCAGTACAATATAGGACAGGTATTTATTTCTGACAGACTCAAAGGGCTGTCATAGTCTTGTATTAACAAGAAGAAAAAGAAAAAAAAAAACCTTAAACAAAGAGGGGCAAAAAGAGGGATTATCCTGCAGGAAGACAAGGCTGAGCACCTTCCAGACCCAAAGCTTTGGCCAAGACTGCTGAGTGGGCAGTTCTCTCCTTCCTCTTCCTAGATCTCTCCAGCCAGCCAGGCCAGGGCTTTGGCTCATCCTTCATTCACAGGACACATTCCCCAAGGAGGGTCATCTCCAGTCTCCCTGGATGCATTTCCAAGTCAACCAGGAAGAGGAGATGCTTGTATTCTCCCCTTAGGAAATGTGTAGCCTGTTTCACCATCTCTCCCTGGGAGATCCTCCTTGGACTAGTTCAGATGAGACAGCTTCTCTGACCACCAGATCCTCCTCTGTTATAGTTGCTTCTACTTCCACACCCCCATTTTCCCTTATTCTCCCTGGTCCCCGGGCTGGGGTCTTCCCCTGACTTCCCCTTTCCACACTTTTAAGAACACGGAGACATAGAACAGCTACTCCAAGACTTCCTGTCTAATTACTCTTATGACCCCTGACCATGGTTCTGAGGAGACCTATGTATCAGCCGTGCACATTAGAAAGCAAGCAATCGACCCCTTATATTTTCCTTAATTATTTTCCCTCTTTGTGTTTCTCTTGACTCCTGTCTTTGCCCTTCAACGTTTGTGAGCTGCCCCCTTTTTTCATCACTTATGGCCCAGAACTTCTTGATTTCATTCAAGTGCCATTTTCCCCCATGTAGACTAGTCATTTCTGGAGGGTAAGATGTTCTTGGTTGATACCTGATAGCCTTTGCTTTAGGAATACTCCAAGCTCTCTAGTCCTTTGTATGAGGGGTAGCTAAGTAATGAGGTCCTGGCTGTGGGGGTGTTGTGGGGGTGCTGAACTCGGGTTCTCTTTCCTTCTCCATCCTCCTTCATGGAGGTTTTCACTGGTGACTTTTCTGGTCAGGTCCATTCCCAGGTGGAGGCTGGGAGAATGACTCGATTTCTACCAAACGGCTTTCTAGGTTTCTCAGCTTGAGTTTATCCAATTCTGGTCCCTACATTCAATTATTCTGTTTTTTCTCATCTAAGTGGTTCGCCTTCATCTGTTATCACCTGAGACAAGAGTGGAACCTCGGGAACCATATACAGTGATATTGTACAAGCCCAATTACCACAGCAATGTGAATGGGAAACCCAATCCAGCAGGTCTCTGAGTAACTGCCCAGAGCAGTGTCCAGCTCTGAGGTCAGATGAGAAAAAGGGCTGCCCTCTTTACCCAGAGGCCCTGGGGACTCACCCCAGGGTGCAAGGTTTCCTCCCTTAGCCCATGTACTCGAGGGGTTGGATTCCCAGGCTCAGTGATTTTTCTTGGTCCTAAGAGAGGATTCTGTCTGGAGGGAGAGACAGGGTTTGTCTCTATAGATAATAAAGTAACCAGAGTGACTCCAGTTTGCAAAGTTCCTCCATATTGTCCCAGGTCCTTATCTTCCTCAGGCTCCTGCCCCCTCTTCTGGCTTCAGCTCTGTTACAGCAGACAAAGCTCTTACTAACAGATGTTGCAACTTCTCCCCTGACCATGGAATGTTTTCATTCTGTGCCTTTCTAGTCCCCAGGAGGCAGCTTGGAGCCACCTGCAAAGTCTCTGCTTTTTTATCTCTGTATAAAAGCCCATCTCAGAGAACCCTTTGGGCTCATGCTGGGGGGATTGCTGTTTGCTGAACTTCCTAATAAAGCTGTTCTAATGCCCTCCAGTTTCATGGAGGAGAATTAGACCCAACACATCCCCTCTGATATAAAAACAAAATGCACCAATAAAACCCCAGAAGGAAGGCTGATGAGAAGGCCTTACCTAGGGCACAGACATTCCACTGGATGAGTTAGAGTTGATCCTATTCCCCATAAGTTTAATGGATGTGGGAGCGTGTTTGGCCAACCTTTAGTTTGGTTTGTCCATCAGAAAAGCCCTGGTGGAGAGGAGCTTTGTCAAGGAATCACTGTGGGAAGGCTTTAGGCTGGAGTGTCTGTCTGACACCTAGAAAGTCCTCACTCTGACCTGGCCTCATTTCTGAGACTTTGGTCCCAGAATCCGGGGAATTCAGGTGCAGGGACCAAGCCGCCCCGACTCAGGGAGGAGGCTTTCAGTGTAGCCAGTGCCTTGGTGCACATTTTCTCCTGGAAGCAGATTTAGAACCTATGGGAAAATTGGACTGAGTTGTTTGAACCTTCTACTGTGTAGTTTGGAGGCTGGGTTTGTGTGAGGCTTTGAGACCAGCCTCACACAAACTTGCTTTGTCTTCCTTAATCTAGACATGCAGGTTGTGCTGAGCCCAGAAACCTTGAGAACAGAGAGTGAGGCAGGGGATTTTCTGTGATGAGCCTTGGGGCCGCCTGTGTGTGCTGTGCTTGGGAATGGCCTGCCAGCCAGCCTCAGGGGGGTGTCCTTGTTCCTGGTTTTGAACTCGCCAACCTGTACCAGAGGTTCAGTCTAAAGAGACAAATAGAAATCTGAGAATGAAGGGATGAAAGACAGACATGAGGACTAGACATGCTCTGGGTGAGGCAAAGGTCTCCTCTCTCAGTGTGGGAGATCTCAAGCCAATTACCTGATCTTGGAGCTGTTCTCATTTCTATGAACATCTACTCTGCTTTCACTTGAAGGGTCTTTCGAGGTGTTTATTTTTTTTTTTTTAGGGTTTTATTTTGTTTTCTTTTTGGTGGGACTGGAAGGCCAGGGACCAAGAGCAGGAGCAATAGCAGATAGGGCATAGTACTGTAAAGTCAGCTGAGGTGTATTTGGAATGCAGGTTTCTTTCTAAATGCTTTACATAAAGTTGAATTAGCATAATGAAAAAGTACTTAAAACAGGAACTGTCTGTACTCATTTAACTTTGTAAATAATACATGTAATCTGTATATAGTCTCTGTTTTGAAGCAGTACAAGATAGATTTAGTGACTACCACTTTCGGCTACAGTTTCAGAATTGATTCTGGTAGAGTTCCTTGGAATCCTGGAAGAGGCTTTGAAAACAGACAAATGAACATACTTAAAATAAAACTTTTTTTTGTCTTGTTAAATAGTTCCCAACTACACATAAAATTGTTTTAACAATCATTTAAAAATGTTTTGAGTTCCAAATTCACTCCCTTACTCCCTGTTTCACAACAAAATCCAGCAAGAAGAGACAGAAAACCAAATGGGATTAAAAAAAAAAATAACCATAGACAGTACGAATACTCATACTCGGGACCTGCTAAGAGAAATTTAGAGATTATAGGAACAATTGTACAGCATTTTTCACACAAATAAAGACATAAGAACAACTGGAGAAATATCAATGTCTCATGCATAGGCTGAGCCAATACACTAAAAATGACAATGCTGCCTAAGTTAATCGACCTACCTATTCAATCAATGTCATACCCATCAAACTACCAAAGAATTATAGAATTAGAAAAAAAAAAGCAGTCAAAGAATTCACATGGGAGAACAAAAGATCAAGAATATCAAGGGAATTGATGAAAAAAGGGTTAAGGAAGGCAGCTGATCATTTCCAGGTTTCAGACAATATTACAAAACAGTAATTATTAAAACAATATCTGGGGGCGGCTAGGTGGCGCAGTGAATAGAGCACCGGCCCTGGAGTCAGAAGTACCTGAGTTCAAATCCGGCCTCAGATACTTAATACAAAAAAAAAAAAAAAACTAGCCGTGTGACCTTGGGCAAGTCACTTAGCCCCAACTGCCCTCCAAAAAAAAAAAAAAGCAAAAAAAAAAACCAATATCTGGTACCGGCTAAGGAATAGTGTATATCAGTGGAAGAGATTAGAGACACAATACACAGTAGTAAATGATCATAGCAATCTAGTGTTAAATGCAAAGATCTAAACTTTCAGGATAAGAACTCAACACTTGACAAAAATTGTTGGGAAAGCTAGAAAGCAGTTTGGCAGAAACTAGGCATAGACCCACATATCACACTGTATACCAAAATAAGGTCAAAATGTAGAAATCATTTAGGCAGAGTGATGTCATAAATAAATTAGGGGAATACAGAAAAATGTACCTGTCAAATCTATAGATAATGGAAGAGTTTAGAACCAAGTAAAAGACAGATTATAGAGAGCTGTTGCACCAGTGCAATATTTGCAGAATCAACAATTACATTAAATATTTTGACATGGTGTTCAATCACAAAATATAACAAACTCTCCATATAGAGTATAGAAGCAAAGCATTTATTCAGACACCAGAAAACCAAATCCCAATATGAGGAAACTGAATCCATGATAGCAGCATGGGAGTTAATGTACCACAATATAGTAGAGAGTCACTCCATCCTTTTGCCTTCCCACAAACCAGTAGAAGAGCAATATTTACTCACAAACCTCTCTATCTCCTTGCCTGAGCTCCTCTCTCTCCCACCTTCTCTCCAGCTCTGACTCCCAGCTTCCTGTAGGCTCTATTCCACCCTTCAGCAAACTCCTCCCATCATAGGCTCCATGTGGCTACATTCAGCCTATTAGGGGGCAGAGTTAATAAACTTAAAGCAGAAAAGGGCTTCAAATTCCCCAAGGCTCATTAAGGGGCAGGGAAGATCTTCAAATTCCCATGAAAAGAGTATTACACAAACAAAACCACAGCAAATGAAATTTGAAGGGAAACAGGAAAGAGAAAAAAAAATCTTCCCACTAGAATCTCAGATAAATACCTCATTTCTCAAATATATCTGGAACTAAGTCAAACTTGTAACAATATGAGTTACCTTTGATGAGATCACAGACTTTGAGTTGGAAGGGACCCTCGAGGTCAACCTCTTCATTTTAGAGATGAGGAGGCTGAAGCACAGAGAAGTTGTTCTTCACCGAGAGTGACACAGCCAGAGAATGCCTGAAGTGGCGTTTGAACTGTCTTCTGAAATCTAACCCAGTTTTCTATTCATTACAATGTACTATTTTTACCTGTTCTGAATATCACTTTGAATTAAAGCAATAGTGATTCAATGATCTAGACCTCTTAGCCAACGGGCCTTGCTATGAAACTTATGATCCTCGGCAGGAAAAATAATGCTACCTGGCATGGACATAGTGATCTAATGGTTGCAAAGCAGCTGACAAATACTCTCTTGTTTGATCCTTTCAGTAACCTTCGGAGGTGGGTGCTATTAGGATCTCCTTTCTATAGATGGGGAAACTCAGAGGGGAACAGGTAAAGTGATTTTCCCAGGGTCACACACCTATTAAGTATTAGGGACTGAATTTGAACTCAGGTTTTATGGTTCAGGGACAGCCCTCTGTCCATTTCACCACCAGGAGCTTAAAGAAATCATTACAAAAATAAATGTCCAATGGATACCAAAATATTGATCCCAGGACTATTTTTGCTAACATGAAAACAAGTGAACATCAATCACCTGGGGAATGGCTGAAGAAGTTTTGGCCTAGGAATTGCCATGCATGTTGTAAAGGATAATAAGACTGGGATTTCAGAGGGAAATTAAATTCATTTTTAGGGCTTTATGTACAGTATGATATAAAGGATGTCTTTAGTCTCAATGAATTTCCACATTGATTATATTAGGTTTTCCACTTAATATGGATTCTTTGATGTCTAGTAAGGGAAGAATGCATATTAAAAGTTTTACCATATTCCAGACACTCCACAGGTTTCTCTCCAGTGTGGCTTCTCTTGTGTGAAGCATGATTGGAGCTACATCTGAAAGCCTTTCCCCATTGATTGTATTCATAAGGTTTCTCCCCAGTGTGGATTCCATTCTGATGAGTAAGAAGGCAGTACTGTGTGAAAGCCTTTCCACACTGATTACATTCCGTGGCTTCCCTCATAAGCACCTCAAATACCTCACAAACACCAGTCAAATAAAATGTGACTCCAAACCAATGTTGGAGCTGCAGAACCCAAAAAGTGAGAGGGAACCAATCGCCTTCAGAAGGCAGCCCGGCAGGCAGACAGGAAGGGTTCATCTCAGCATGCTGGAAGCAAATGCCAGTATTTTTTTTAATGTCCCATCTTAATGTTTTTTCAGGGGGAAGGCAAAGCAGTTGGGGTTAAGTGATTTGCCCAAGGTCACACAGGTAGTTAAGTGTGTGAAGTATAAAACAATTGTTTCCACACAGGTGCAGGAAAGTGGGTCTTCTTGTTTTAAAGACCTAGCCACTTTTTGCAAAAACAATTATGGTTGGGGGACTTTTTGCAGCAACAACCCTTAGTGGGTGTTGGGGGTCTCCTACCCCGACCACCGCCCTCTACTTACCCTGATCCTGGGTCTTGAGGAGTCCCTGGCTCCCATTCGGTATGAGGGATGGGAGAACAAACCAGACAGAGCACCTGAGGTAGGAGTTAGGCTCCCGAGATGGGAGTCAACTTTTATTCTTCACATCCCGACAGAGAGAGAGGGATCCATCCGTGTCCCTTCCCTTTTATCCCCTATGCTCCTCCCTCAATCACCGCCCCTCCTATTGCGTCATCACAGTACCCGCCCTCTAGCGCCGCCCCTAACAAGTGGGTAGTGGCCTTTCACAAAAACAATTCCTAGAATATGTGAAAAACCAGTCTTGACTGAGTCTGTGGTTAAGATAGGGTAAGTAGGTCAATCAGGGCCTAAGCACGCACGCTCAATTGCTTCACTAATATTATCCTTTCCTCCCCCAGGTGAAGCTAAGGCTCATTTTAATGCACCTGTGATGTATGTGGCGGGAGGGGGGGGTATCATGGTGAGGGGGAACAGGAAGTAGGCCTGCTGGGAAGCTGTACACCTCAAAGGACTCAGGTAATGAGGAAATGGTGGGGGGGGAGGCTTTCCACTTTCAGAACAGGGGAGTTATACTGCCTGGCTTTTGCCTCTGGTGTTTGTTCCTCAATAGGCAGCACACCCAGCACACATGTAAGAACTCAAGAATAAATGAGCTTGCCTCATCTACCTCAGGAGTCCTTTACCTTTGCTCTGACAGTGAAAACTGTCAGGTGTCTGAAGCTAGATTTGAACTCAGGTCTTCTTGACTTCAGGGCCAGTGCTCTATACCGAGCTGCCCCTTCAGAAGTTCTTTTTGAAGTCTCCTTTTACAAGCTGTGAACACATTTTTCATGATTCTCTCTCTTCACTCTCATTTCTTTTCCCAATTTTCCCTCTGCTTTTCTTCCTTAATTTTCAGAATCGTTTGTGAGCTTCCCTACAGACTATGACCAGTTCACATTTTTCTTGCAGGCTTCTGATGCCAGAGATTTAACTTTTCTGTCATCTTCTGATTATAAGTTTTCATCTTCTTTGTCACACAAAGACATGACCCCTACAAAATAAAGAGGAATGAGAGAGGAGGTCACCCTTGTGACTCAAGGATCATGAGAGGGACATGTAAGTCTTCTAAGAGATTACGTTCTAAGGAGAGGTATTTACTGCTCTCCTGGTCTGTGCTCAAGACTACAAAATTAAAGATATCTACAAGAATATGAAAAAATGCTCTAAATCACCACAGATTAGAGAAATGCATATCAAAATAACTCTGAGGTACCACATCTCATGGGCCAGATTGCCCAAAATGACAAAACAGGAAAATGATAAATGTTTGAGAGGATGTGGGAAAATTGTAACACTAATGCATTATTGGTAGACTTGTGGACTGATCCATTCTGCAGAGCAATATAGAACTATGCCCAAAGGGTTATAAATTGAGTGCATACCCTTTACCCCAGCAATACCAAAAAGATCATAGAAGTGGAAAGAGGACCCATCTGTACAAAAATATTTATAGGACCTCCCTTGGTGTTGGCAAAGAATTGTAAATCAAGGGGAAGCCCATCAGTAGGAGAATGGCTGAGTAAGCTGTGGTATATGAATGTGATGCAATTGTATTGTGCTGTAAGATATGAGGAGCAGACAGACTTCATAAAAACCTGTAGAGACTTATATAAACTGATGTTGAGTGATTAAGAGCAGAAGCAGAGAAATTTGAACACAATTACAGACAAAAAGTACATGTGATGACTAACTTTGATAGACTGGGCTCCTCTCAGCAATGTAAGGTTATGGGTCAGCTCCAAAAGACCCAGGATGGAAAGAGAGAACCACATCCAGGGTGCATATGGAGTCTGGATGCAGATGGAAGGAAAGGACTTGCTCTCTTTCTATTTCTTGTTTTATTTTGTTTCCTCTTTCCCATTGTTCATTGCATTGGTCATAATCCTTCTTGACAACTTAATGTTTAATGAGAAGGTATTTGTAGATCCTATATTTGGCTGAATGCTGCCATGAAGGGGTGGAAGGAGGGGGAGAAAATTTGAAACTCAAGAGATTGTAGGACTAAATGCTACAAACTAAAAGTAAATAAATTAATTAAAAAAAAACCAAAAGAACCCATATGTTATAAACTGTTCACAGCAGCTCTTTTTGTGGTGGCCAAGAATTGGAAATTTCAGTGATGCCCATCAATTGGGGAATGCCCAAAGACATTGTGGTATATAAACATAATGGAATATTATGGGGCTCTAAGAGATGAGCTCATTGATTTTAGAAAAGAAAAAAAAGAACTTTCATGAAATGGAGTGAATCCAAGAGAACACTGAGAGAGTAAGAAGAATGCTGTCTTAAGGAGGACTTTAAGAGCATAAGATATTTTGTTTATTATAAATATCCCAATTAACTCTATAGGACATATGAAGAAAGGCACTGTCCACATCCAGAAAAAGTGACCAACAGAAGCATATATGGAATTTTACATATGTATCCATATATACCTATATATAAACATGTGTGTCTCCAATGTTGGTCATCTCCAGGACTGGAGCTGAGGAAAAAGAAAAGTAAAAAAAAGAAACTTCAAGGATGATTTTGTTGCACTTAGAAAGGAACAGCAAATTGGCCTATTTGTAGGTTGTTCCAGAAGATTTCTAGCTTCACATACAATCACCTCCTTTATTATACAATGTTATGGAAATACATGTTTTGCTCCATAAATTAAGAAATAAACTATTTTAAAATAACAGAATCAGTAACAACAGCAACTTACTCTTCAAGAAAAGTCAAAGGATCTTGTAAATTCTCCTCATTATTAATAGCACAAGACTTTGTTCAGGTTTTCACATGAATCAAGGAGGCAAAATTGAGGACAAAGAGAATAAAAAGAAGTTTCTGATATGTTTAGGTAGCAACATATTGAGGATCTTATCACTGCAGAGTAGGAAGGGATTCAAGATGGAGCCACCTTTGATTAATAACTTGTAATGAGATGAAAGGACATTTGGATAGGCCCATGTCAGTCCTTTCATAATTGCTGACCAATGAGGTCTATGAGGTGATGTCATATGAGAAGTCAAAAAACCAACTTCTAGGAACCCCTTAACCTTCCTCTACATTTGCAGTGTGACAGTAGCAGACAGAGCCAGAGCAGCAGACTGGGGGATGCCTTCCCCAACACTGCCAGCCTCATAGACTGGAAAAGGTGCATTTTACAGGTCTGTTTTCTGCATTCCTGTGAGGATTCTATGCCTTTAATGCATGGTCAAGTTTTGTGAAGGTGCCAGGCACAGCTGAGTAATATGTCTACTCCATCCTATTCTCATTCAGGTTTCTCTGGGAGTCTACAATACCTAGTTTTTCTGAAATTCCCTTCTTTTCCTTAATTCTAGATTTATCTGGGGCTGACAGATCTAAATGGAAGACTCCTAAATACAATTAGGAAAGGTAGATATACATATTTACATGGATATGTATTTGTATAGTTGTCCCTAAATGCGCTATGGTGGCACCCAGCAGCCTTAAGAGTTTGGTTGGCCTCTAATAGTCTGAGGTCAATAGGCCAGACACCCTGTGAAGGGCCAGGAATTCAAAGGTCAAAGTGGAAGGACAGTCCTTGCCCTCTGGTGGAGACAGCACAGGAAAGGAAGTTACCGAGGGAGGGTCAGAGGAGTCCCTAGACACTGGAGGCGAGAGAGGTCAGTCAGGATTCCCAAAGTTCTGGAGTCAAGTGAGAGATGAGGGGAGGGGCAGTCAGAGGCTATGGTCCCCCATGGTGTTACAGAAGCTAGAAGAGCAGATTGGTTAGCTATTTGGGGAATACAGTTCAGGGGTACAAAAGCATTAGAGTCCAAATCCCAATGACATAAGGGTTCCTTCCCAGAACAGGTGGAGTGTATAATCATGATGAGGGTGACTGGAAAGTCTGAGGGTCATGTTCTGGGCAGGGGGTGTGGGGTCCAGATGCTGGATCATAGGGAATGGAAAGTCCCAGAATAGACCAGGGTCATGTTCAGGGCAAGGTCCGTGGGGATGCTTCTTAATTAGTGGAACATCATGAGGTGATGTCTAATCTTACACCCCAGGCCAGTCTTTGGAAAAATACAGAATGCTAATTTGAGGAAGTTGGGGTGCCTTTGAAGTAACTTGCCCAGACTTGCCTTAAGCAATTACAGGCTATGATGGGGCAGAGAAGCAAAAATATAAAAGGGCCTTTAATGGTGGGACACAGGTAGTGGGCAGGTGCCCCAGGACTTGAATTAGGGCATAACATTAGGAGGAGCCCTCAGGGAGGGACCGGGCTGTGGGGAGGAGCCGCCTGCCCCCCAGGTACAAGTTCGAAGGGGGCTGTAGAGGTCTCTCCCAACCTCCCCAGGCCTTGCCCTTTCCCCAGCCCCTCTGGGGCTCACCCCACCACCAAAGTGGGAACCTGCAGCTCATTGGGATCACACACCACCCCTCCCCTGGGATGGGGGAGCCTAATAAAAACTGGGCATGCTCCAATAAGGAGACCAGAAGGGGCTGCTTGGAGCCTCCCCCAGGTCTGGCCCAAGGCTGAGGGGTGGGGCCTCTCCCCCACTAGGCAGGGTCATTTGTGAGCTCTGGGAGGCACCTGCCCCCCCCCTCCCCATCCAGCATCTATGCTGCTTCCTCTAAGCTGGACCCAGGGTCCTCCTTCAGCACAGGCGGGGAGACCTGGAGAGGAAATGACCACCATGCTGCGCCTTCTGCCTTCATCCTAGGAGTTCTGGGGGGCTCACCCAGGACAGGTGAGAGTCACCCAACCAGGACAGGTGAGACTAGCCCACCCAGGGGACAGGTGAGGCCTGCCCACCTGGGGAAGGAATGTCAGTCTGGGGGGGGGGGATTCTGGCCAAGGGGCTTTCCATTCCCCAGGTCAGAGGGGAAGCAGCTTCCCTGCTGAGTCCAGACCCTGGTGCCCAGGGCTGCTCTGGGAAAAGATGAGGCTCCTCTGGAGACTCAGGGAGAAGCCAAGTCCCCCAAGCCCCGTGAAGATGAGTGACCCCCTCACTGCCAACTTCATTCTCAATCATGTTTAAGCAGTAGAGCTGGTTTGTACCTGTGGGCAATATCCACCCATGTGAAGGCACCTAAGTGCTGAAACCCCTCCAGGATTCCCCCTAGTTCAGAAGAGAGCTGAATGGCCATTGTTTTATTGAGTATTCACTAGCCCTAATCAATGAAACCATTGACCAGAAATCTCCTCATCAGATTTCTTTGTGAAGGAGATGGTGGACATAAGTCTGATCAGGGGCAGCTAGGTGGTACAGTGAATGGAGCACAGACCCTGGAGTCAGGAGGACCTGAGTTCAAATCTGGACTCAGACACTTAACAGAAAAAACTAGCCATGTGACTTTGGGCAAGTCACTTAACCCCAACTGCCCTCCAAAAAAAATCAGAGTTTGATCCAGTGTGGATTCTCTGATGTATAGCAAGATTCGAACTATTTGTGAAAGCCTTTCCACACATATTACATTCCTAAGGTCTCTCTCCAGTGTGCATTCTCAGATGCTTAGTAAGTTCAGACTTGGATCTGAAAGCCTTTCCACACTGCTTACACTCATAAGGCTTCTCTCCAGTGTGGATTCTCTGATGTATATTAAGATAGGAGCTGTCTCTGAAAGCCTTTCCACACAGCTTACATTCATAAGGTTTCTCTCCAGTGTGGATTCTCTGATGTAGAGCAAGATTCGAACTATTTGTGAAAGCCTTTGCACACAGCTTACATTCATAAGGTTTCTCTCCAGTGTGGATTCTCTGATGTATAGCAAGATTCGAACTATTTGTGAAAGCCTTTGCACACAGCTTACATTCATAAGGTTTCTCTCCAGTGTGGATTCTCTGATGTATAGCAAGATGTGAACCATTTGTGAAAGCCTTTGCACACAGCTTACATTCATAAGGTTTCTCTCCAGTGTGGATTCTCTGATGTGCAGCAAGATGTGAGCTCCATGTGAAAGCCTTTCCACACTGATTACATTTATAAGGTTTCTCTCCAGTGTGGATTCTCCGATGTTTACAAAGAATGGCGAGGTGATTGAAAGCCTTTCCACACTGATTACATTCATAAGGTCTCTCTCCAGAGTGGATTCTCAGATGTGAAGCAAGTTTGGAGTTCTGATTGAAAGCCTTTCCACATTGATTACATTCATAAGGTTTCTCTTCAGTGTGGACTTTCTGATGTGTGGCTAAATAGTCCCTGTGTCTGAAAGCTTTTCCACAATCATTGCATTTATAAGGTTTCTCTCCACTGTGAATTCTCTGATGGATAAGGAATGATGAGCATTCACTAAATGCTTCATCACATTCATGATACTCATGTACTTTCTCTCCAGACTGAATATTTTCACGGTTAATAAGGGATGACTGTTTACTGAAGTTCTTCCCACAATGATGACAATCATATCGTTTCTCTCCTGTGTGGACTCTGAGAAATAAAGTACAGATTTCTCTCCTAGTGACCTCACAGAGACCATGACTGATGAAAGTTTCCTCATGATTTTCATTTACAGAAATGATAGGCTTTTCAGCAGTCTCTTGCATTTCAGGTCTAATCTCTCCTGCCAAAAACAAGTAATAAAATATATATAAAGAAACATGTACACACACAGACACACATAAAATTCCTTTACTCCTCTGGGATACAGTAAACTAACTGATCTACATCCTACTTCCTCAGGATAAGAGAACATTTTTCAAAGTTCAAAGGACAGAATCAAGCATTTTAAAAGGCCATTAGTTTACATCTGCTGGATAGCATGATTTATAAAGACTTACAGACAATCACATTGGATCCTGACAAACACCAGTGACAACAGCTGGACCAGTATTCTCATTATATTCACAAGTCAGGTCATGAGCTACAAATGCCTGAGTGACCTGAACAGCATCTGAGTAGCTGAGACCGCAATTGCAACTCTGCAAGTGCTCTGTCCATGGTACTAGAGGGCCTTTCTCCATGAAATTTTCTTTTGCTATTAAGAAAATTTATATTATTATAGTATGTTGACTTCTTCCCTTCTTCTCTTTGGGTCTTGCTATTCCCTGACACACAATGATATTGAAAAGGGGTCAATTAACAATCCCATGATGGTCTTTGAGTGTTCAAGTGAAAAGAAGCATTAATCAACGTGGCAAGCCATCACCATCACCTTATTTAAAGAAATTGCCACAGTCATCCCCAACACTGAGCAATCACCAGACTAATCAGTCAAAGGCCATCAACTCTGGGCAAGAGCTTCCAGAAACAACAAGATTATGGCTCCAGGAAGGCTCAGATGATGGTTAAGTTTTCATAGCAATAAAGCATTTTTAATTAAGGCATGTACCTTGATACACACAGTAGTATTTTATACATAATAAACAACAGAGTAGTGTAAACAGAACCTTGGTATGCACTGGGAAACAACAAAAAATTCATTTGATTGCTTTATTTCTATTAATTTTGTTGAGTGCTGTGGAAACACACCCACAATATCTCTGAAGTGTGTCTGTGTTCTTGTCCTTCTTATTCTAATTTTGACTCTTTCTACCTTAACTCTCCTTTCCTTTCTTAAACCATTAGCCTCATTCCTTGAGTTCCCATATATCCCAGTAAACTAGATTTCTGCCTATTCCCAAACACCCTTTTCTGAGAATCACCTAAAACCAATGTTTCCAATCTGTTGTTTCTTCTCAAACCATGCATGTTGTCATGTCATATTGGGAGCTCCTTGACAGGAGGGATGGACTTTACTCTTCCAAAGGCTGAGCTGAGTGCCTAGAAAGCTGGAATTGCTTAATCTATGCATACTGAGTGACTGACTGGACCCAGAGCAGACACCAGGCCCCAGTCTCTACTACAATCCCAGTATTCTAGTCAATCAGTGGAAAAATGCATTTTCTGTCCCCAGTTCTGTTTCTGGCTCATGCACTATAATGCCTATACTTAAAGACCTTTGTAGGGTTCAAATCCTGCTCAGACCTGACCAGACCCAGAGGGAAAATCAAGAGAAAATTCTTTCTAGCTCAGAAAGCATCACATGCTCTGGCACACCTGGGTGTTTTTACCTCACATTTCCCCAAACTAAGAGTACTGGTCACCTCAAAGAATCTGGTCAATGATTCTCCAGGAAGGGGCCCAAGATGGAGCCTTGGAGATCAGGGGAGGGGCCAGATTTGTGATTTATGTAAAGCCTAGTCTTGGATTAATTCTCAGTAAGGCAGCAACCTTTGCTACTGCTGAGATGCTGCTGGATGGAAAGAGGGAAAATCATAAAGCCAGGCTGTGTGGGTCCACAGCACATTTGGGTTACATAATCTTGCTGTAGCAAGGCTGTCTTTGGATACCTCACTAACTGACTCCCTTTGGGTAGCTAGGAAGTAGAGAAGATAGAGTAACAGTCAGGAAGGCTTGAGTTCAAATCCAGCCTCAGACACTCACTTACTCTGTGATCCTCAGGAAATCACTTAGGCTTGTTGGCCTCAGTTTACTCATCAGTAAAATGATGAAGAAAAAGAAATGGAAAAACCCCTCCAGGATCTTTGCCACAAAACCCAGATGGGATCAAGAAGAGCCAGAAGTGACTGAACAACCACATGACTGAGTCCCTGGCAAAAGGATCAAATGTAAATCCTCTCTAGGGCTGCTGATCATGAACCACTTCATCATCTGCCCTCCTCCTCCTCTTCTAATTGTCTTTCTTTTTATTATCGAACCAAATAGGCTCTACTTCAGTGGTACAGACCACCCTTCTGTCTTGTGAACAGGACACTCCACCTCCCAGCCCTGTGGGCATTCTGTGCCATCACCATGCCTAGAATGCTTGTGGGCTTCCCTGAGGCCCCAGCTAGAGCCAACCTTCCACAATATACCTTTCTACTCCTCAGTCTTAGTGCTTTCCCTCTCTCAGCGAGCTCCAATTTGTCCAGAGTAAAACAGGTTTCTACACTGTTAGCATGCTTTCTGCCCCCCAGTCTAGTAGGTCCAGGAGACCTGTTTCCTGTATCTCTTTTCTTTATATCCTTGGTGCTTATGTGAAGGTCTGGCACAGAGCATGTACTTAATAAATTCTTACTCACTTGAAGATGGTCTAAGAAAGAGCCCATATTGGAAAGCCTAACCCCTTTGACTCTTTCAGGAGAGTTCCTGCCCCCAAATTCCAAACAATGGCTATTTATAGGATCACAGATTTATCACTGGAAGGACATTGCAAGGTCATGGTGTCTAAATGCCTCATTTTACACATGTGGAAAAGGAGATTCAGTGGTTCAGTGTCTTTTCTAGGATTCCACTGGTAAAAAGTGTCTCAAAAATATTTCCAAGTCAGGTCTCCTTGCCCCCAAATTTAGCACTTTCTTCACCCCTACAACTAGAAGCCTCTTGTCATCACAGCTTTCATATACCTGTTTTCACCTGACTCACCTGGATGGCAGCTCCTCAGCTCTTCTTGCTCCTGCAGCCATGGGGTTTCCCATTCCTCACAATAAGAGATCAGATCTTTTCTGGCAACTGGCAGCCCTGGGCAATGTGAACCAGGAATGAGGATGGGAGAAAACTTTTGTCATTTAGGTCTCTTTAGGGAAATGAGTGTGCCATGTAAAGCTGCTCCACTTTGAGAATCACTCCATCATGTTAGCGCAGATCTGGCTTATTCTCCTATTAAGGCTTCTAAAGGCAGTAACCCAAACTAGGATGTGCCAGATCAGCCTTGAGCTCCTGAAAATCAGACTGTGCTCAATCAGCTGTGGACCTGTCACCTCCCCTGCTCCTCACTCCCTCACCTATACACACCTTGGATTCTACAGGGAACTGTTGCCTCTTCTAATGAGATTCTCCTGCTGGGGAACTCAGTGAACCTCAGTTAGTCCAAATTCTGATTCGGGGCCAGTCTGTTCTTCCTGTCACTGACAGGGGCTTCCAATCAAGGAGTATGGGATGGTTCCCAGATGTCCTAAAGCAAGGTTTCCGTACATTTAGTTTGGGAGCTTTGGGGAGAGATTGAGAGATCATGGAGTCAAATTGGGATAAAAAAGGAAATTGGTTGTGGTGCATTTTCTTCATAGCATGAGGGACTCATTGCATAGATTCCATTATCTAGAAATTAGAGGCAGCTGGTAGGACAGAGGAGAGAGCCCTCGTCTAGGAGCCAGGAATGCCAGGGTTTAAATTCAGACTCAGAGAGTTACTGTCTGTGTACTCCCAAACTACTCAGTTTCCTTCAGTTTTCTCAAATATCACATGAGGATAATAATATTACCTAATGCCATTACATTTTAAAGAAAGCACTTATCACAAGATCTGGTGAAGGACAAATGTGCTCTACCAGGTATAGCTGGATCCACAAACTGAGGCTTCTCAGAGAAGAATGTCCTAAATACTGGGCCCATTCAAAAGAGGAAGGGGTGTAGGAAAAAGTTGCCTAATCAGCTCTGAGATTTGGCAGACAAGATTCATGGCCAAGGACAGACTGGACTATATCTTTTGGGATGACTTCCCCAGAGGAGGCATTTCAACACTGATCTGATTTGGGACCTCAAGCTGCCTAGAATTGTCAAGAGACAGCTTCCAGGCAACCTCCTGGTTCTCTTCATACAATGTACTGACCTTTTACAGGAAAACCAGGCAGCAAGAGGTCCTTGTTTCAGGTACACAGGAGACCAGCACTTTTCCCTTTCTAGTCACTGATAAATGCTCCAAAACCAGCACACTCATGAAGATATTCACTCTGATAGCAGGTATAGAGTGAACAGAGGAAGTGTCCTTACCCACAGAAAGCAGGTTCTGGGCATTCTCCAGCATGACCTCCTTGTACAACTCCTTCTGAGGAGGGTCCAAGAGGCCCCACTCCTCTGGGGTGAAGTCCACAGCCACATCCTGGAATGTCACCAACTCCTATATCACCAAAAGTCACAAGACTTAGAATTGAAGGAGACTCCAGAATTCTTGTAGTCTAGCCTTCCTCAACTGAGAGGAGAAGACTCAAGTGCAGAGAACGGATTCATTCAGTTCTTGTACCTTTCAGGAGTGTCAGAGACAACACTTGAAACCACAGTCAATGAGAGGCCAGTGGAAGATTGAGAAAAAGCATCTGATGTGGTGAGTTGGAATAAAGTTTGAAAGCTCTTACTTTAGGGTGCCGCCCTGTGGAATGTGTGTGAAAGTATGTTTTGGAAGTGTGGGACAGGAGGATCTGGGGAGGAGAGAGAAGATGATGGGAATTCCTTCTGTACCAGATTCTGTGGGGAGTAAGTGGGAAGCTCACGTGTAGAGGGCATTCTGGGAAGGGGCAGGAATGTCTGGTCAATGATAGAAAAGAGAGGAAAGAGAAAGAAAGGATCTACTTGATTTCTCGAGAAGCTGGAACCCAGTCTTTTCTAGATGTAACACAGAAAGGATCCATAAGACATAGTAATTACCATCAGCACTGAACTTAGGGATATGAGACTTTCCAGCCAAATGAAGCATCATTATCTGTTGTCCCTTTGAGGGCCTGAGTCTGCCCCAGTGTGTGATGGGCCATGGTCAAAACATCTCATGCCTTTGCTTTATGATGACTTTCATTCAGCAATGGCATGTATTTCTTTATTATGATATTTAGTTACCATGGTTGGTTGTTTTTGTTCCTCTTTGTGCTGGAAGAAGACCAAATGACATCCCTAGGTCAGGGTCAAGGTGTGTCTGACCAGGGATGATCAGGCTCACATGACACAGCACATTCTGTGAGGTGGGCATGTCATGCAGGGTCATCCTTTGGCAGCATCTCCCATGTCTCACACTGGATTACAGAGTTCTTCAGCCAGACTTTGGAAATGTCCTTTAATGACTTCTTCTAACCACCATGTGATAGCCTTCCTTGCATGCTTTCTTCATAATATAGTCTTTATGCCAACATTGTTTTGGCATCTCAACAACATCTCAACCCAACTGAAATTGTGCTCTGCCAGTAAGAGAAGCAGAAAGGGGTAAATTATCTAACATAAAAGAGGCAGAGAAGAGCAGTTACACTGAAGGGGAAGATGGGGAGATGGCAAGGGAGGACTGGATCCTTACTCTTATCCAAATGGGCTGGAAGAGGCAATAAGGGACATGCTCAGTTAGGTATAGAAATCTATCTCATCCTATACAGAAAATAAAAGGGACAGGGATGTGGTGTGGGAACTAACAGAAGGGCAGGTTGGTGGAGTTTCTGGTCAGAAATAAATCACTGGTGAAGAAGGACAGCATGAAAACTGAGACAGCGAGGATAAACAAAGGGAAAATGTGATGGAGGAAAATATACAGCTATGTATCATGAGTATAAAAATGAATTTAATGAACTTATCCCTAAAGGCAAGCAGACAGCAGAATGAATTAAAAACCAGAATCCTACAATATGCTGTTTACTGGAAATATATTGGAAGCAGAGATATAGACAGAGTAAAAGGTAAGGAGCCGGAGCAGATTTATATAGGCAGTGAGCCAAGCCTCAGAAACAGAGGTCAGGATTCAGATAAAGATTCTAATGTGCCCCCCACCTTGTGTCTGGGGCCTGAAAGAGCTGGCACCCTGGCACTTTAAAAGAATCTTGTCTGAGATCCTGACTCCAACCAGGCTCTTTGCCCCACAAATTCAGGTGCTTATAAAAGACAAGTCTCTCATTAGATTATCACCCCTGTTGATGGGGTGTTGGAGTGTCTAAGTTTGTAACATCCAGTTGGAACTTCAGTTGTGAAGTTACACCTCTCCCAGCCATAAAACCATTAACTCTGCCTCTTCCCTGAGCAGCCCTCTGCTTAGCTGGGATGAACACTGCTTGTTACAATAATGAGCCATACTTGTGAATCCTTCACCCAACCATCTGTAAGCAATTAGAGAAATGTAGGGGTGGCTAGATGGCTCAGTGAATAGAGCACTGGTCATCAAGTCAGGAGGACCTGAGTTCAAATCCATCCTCAGACACTTAATACAAAAACTAGCCCATGTGACCTTGGGCCAGTCACTTAACCCCAACTGCCCTCCCCCCCCCCCAAAATGTAAAGCTCACTTGTTCTAGTCATACCTATGAATCTTTCAATGCACTATCAGTAAGATAATTGCTCACCAATCAGGCCCCAGTTAGTCCAGCTTCCAATATTCATCTTGTCATATGTGACACTGATGGGAAACAAACTGGGCACCTCTCAGTCAGAATTGACTGCTAGTAGACTTAGGTGACATTTAAAGGCCAAACCCACACCTCCTGGTAGCCTCCTCCCCGCCCTGGGCTTTTCCCCAGTGAATTATAGGCAACATGCCTGCATAGTTGATATAAAAAGCATATGCCCCTTTAAGCACTGACCACTCCTTAACTCCTCCCTAAAACCACCCTTATTCACCTAGGCAGCATAAGTGATACCTGATTTATGTTATTATGGCTATATAATCTGCATTTCTAATTGCTGCACTTTTGCAGGCTTTTGAAGCCCCCCTGCCAGCTGAATAGCATAACAATAAACTTTTGCTATCTAGACTCATAAATCATTAAACTGAGTTGATGGTTCTTTTTTAAACTATCCCCTGGTTATTTTTTTCCTCTCACCCACGTCTCTGCTCACACCTGAGGGTGGCCCTTGGGTGGACCCTCAACAAGGCACCAAATGGTGCAGCATCTAAGTTTGAAAGGACAACTTAAATGAGTTATAGAAAGAAATAGACAATTAATGATACTAGGGGGGGGACACCTCAACTTTCCCCTCCCAGAATCAGATAAACCTCACTAAAAAATAAACAGGAAAGACAATAAGGGCATTAAGAAATTTTAGAGGGGGGCAGCTAGGTGGCACAGTGAATAGAGCACCGACTCTGAAATCAGGAGGACTTGAGTTCAAATCCGGTCTCAGACACTTGACACAAAAAAAAACTAGCCGTGTGACTTTGGGCAAGTCATCTAACCCCAACTGCCCTCCAAAAAAAAAAAAACAGAAAGAAATTTTAGAAAACTTTGATCCTTGGGGCTTTAAAGAACACAATAAATTATTTTTCACAGCAATACATGGTATTCATACAAGAATTGCCCTTGGATTAGAGCATCAGAACTTCACAATCAAATGCTGAGGAGCAGAAATATAAAATGCATCCTGTTCAGATCATAATACAATAAAACTTACATTCAATAAAGGGTAGTGAAAAGATTGATTAAAAATTCTCATCCAAAAAGAATAAATTCATCAAAGAATAAAAGAAGTAATACTTCCCTTAAGGTAATGACCACAAGACATCAGCGCAACACTTATGAAATGCAGTAAAAGCAGTCCTTGGAGGCAAAAGTTATACATCCAAACAGTTACATCAATTAAAAAGAGAAAAAATAGATCAATAAATAGGATATGCTTCTAAAAATACAAGAAAAAGAATAAATTAAAAACTCCCAATGAAACACCAAAACGGAAATTGTGAAAATCAAAAAAGAGATTAATATAATTAAAGGTAAGAAAACCATTGAAGTAACTAGCAGCTGGTTTTATGAGAAAACCCAACAAATTGAACCATTGGTTAAAGAGATTTTTAACAAAGAAAATAATTCCTAGTAACTAAAATGAAAAGAATGAAAAAATTATCATTAGGACCTAATTTGCTGATATATATGTCAAGAAATCTGAGAATCAATGTGAAATGAAGGAATATTTAGAAAAATGCAAATTGCCCAGATTGGCAAAAGAGGAAATAGAATACTTATATAATGCAATCTCAGGAAAATGAAATCTATCAAGCCATCAAAGGACTCTCTAAGAAAAAATCTCTAGGAGTACATGGATTCCAAGAGAATTTTGCCAAACAATCAATTCCAAAACTACTTGAACTATTTGGAAAAGAGAAGACAAAGAGATTCCTTCTATCAAACAAATATGTGGCTAAGACCTAAACCAGGAAGGACAAAATCAGAGAAGGAAAATACAAAGTGCCCTGGAATGTTTTTTTAATTTATTCTTTATTTGCTTTGTTTACATTATTCATTTTCATTACATTTTTGAATTACAAATTTTCTCCCCATCTTGCCCCTGTCCCAACCCTAAAACAGCAATCCCACTGTAAAGCCCCTCCCCTGCTCTGCTCTCTTATTTTCTGGTAGGGCATAGAGGATCTCCCTATACCAGCCCATGTATATCTTAATTCCTAGTTGCAGGTATTGGAGAACTTTGAATTCTAGATTCTTTAGATTCCTCCCTTGTCACCCACCCCCACTAGAAGTACACTCAGTTCTGCACATCCAGCCCCCCAAGAAGAAGAATAAGCACAAGCACAAACAGAGTCGTACCCAGGACCCTGTCCCCCCAGAAACTCCATCCGATTCGGA
>CM053596.1:2267662-2291339 GCA_028646575.1 Pseudocheirus occidentalis | reverse complement strand
TCTCTGTCTCTGTCTCTGTCTCTGTCTCTCTCTCTCTCTCTCTCTGTCTCTCTCTCTGTGTCTCTCTCTCTCCCTGTCTCTCTCTCTGTCTGTCTCTTTCTCTCTCTCTGTCTCTCTGTCTCTCTGTCTCTCTGTCTCTCTCTTTCTCTCTCTCTGTCTCTCTGTCTCTCTGTCTCTCTCTCTCTCTCTCTCTCTCTCTCTGTGTGTGTGTGTGAAGGTTATGCTAAGTTAGGGTAAGAATTACTAAGGATAGAATTAAGCAAGAACATGGCACAGAAAAGGACAGGAATGAAGGGGATGCACCAGGAGCAGAAGCGGCTCCTATTACAAAACTGCAAAGGAAAAGGCATATGTGTGGGACAGAGACCAGTGCCCCAAACAGCAATATAAAGGCTGCCAATCCCTGAAGGCAGAGATGAGCGTGCTGTGTCCTTGTGAGAGAGGGCACTGCCCCGGGCACTGTGATGGCCCTCTCCAGGGAAGCGCACAATGACTCTAAGAGGAAGGTCCTTTTGTACCTCCCTCCCCCCATCCCTCCTCCACCTCCTTCCTCTTTTCCCACTGCCTGGGCTCCAGGGGGCACCATCTACTCCAGTGAGTCTTCCCCAGGAACAAAGAACAAAGGCAGGAATTCACTGGAGAGAGAGGAGGGAAGTTTTGGAAGAGTTTGCAAGAGTGCAGTCTGGGCTGGGGGCAGGGTGGGCTCTATGTGCTTCTTTGCTATGAAGCAGGATGGGGTGGGATAAGCACACTTCAGGATGTGTAGCAAAGCCCGGTTTTACAAGGTCAGCCAACTGCAGAGGTTCTGTAAGGGAGTAAATTGTGTCTTAGTGATACTGAAACTGTCAGTCCTTTGGAGGAGGCTTCCCTGCTGAGAAAGGCCCCCTGACAGAGAAGAGAGAATTCTGTGTCCCTGGCATTTTCTCGGTTGCCCTAGCTGTGGTCAGAGGTCTAAGGAGGGCTCCCTCTCTGCAGCCCCTCAGGTTCTGGCACATGGTGTTTCTCACCCCAGGACCCCCGCCCAAGACCATGAGCCAAATCCAAGCAGGTGAAAGCAAAGGAGCGCGCTTACCCTCTGAATGGTGGCTTGGTCCCCCTACTGACTGCAGGCCAGCAGCCACCTGGGGAGCAGGGGCCTGAGTGCGGGGCTCCCGAGACAGCGCTGGCTTCTACGTCTGTGCCGTGGATGGACCCTTGCTGCAGGCCTGCCTGGCTGCCTTCAGAGGGACGTGTGCTTCTCTCTGTCACTTTGTGGGTCTAGAGTCACGTTTTACAGGTACTGGGGGTGCTTGGAGGCGGAGCTCAGGACAAGGTCAGCTCTTGCTCTCCCCATCCATCTCGCTCTCCCCTGGCCCCCCGCCCCCAGGGCAAGTCTGACTCTGTGGCATAGAATTCTCATTCTTTCAGCTCCGAAACTCATCACCTTTAATGCAAATTTTAAGTGTATTTTCCATGCAGGGCGGATCCACTCCATCATCCTCCTGGGACCTCACTTTGCTGGAGACCCATTCTAATTTAAATTAGGAGTAACCTGCTAACCCCACAGGCTCCTTTGGTGAACAAACTCCATCCTGAAGCTAAGCTCTGTTTTGCTGGGAATCACTGGCTTTCTGGGAAATCTCCAAGATGCCTCTCCCTTGCTCTCCCCCTCCCACCTTCTAACGTCAGGAGTCAGGTGGTAGTGATGGGGAGGAGGAGCCCTCAGAGCTGGCCAGCCTGGTCGGGGGTGGCCCAGGTGCAATCAGAGCCCTGGGGTGGAGTCTGGGGGCCTGGGAGAGGAGGGCTCATCCCAGAGATTAATGCGTTCAAGGAGAATGTTCGAGGCAGGGTCCAGAGATCCTGGGCCTGGGTGTGATTGGAGGAAAGGGCCTATCCTGGGGCCTCAGAGGCTGGGCAGAGGGCTGGGAGGACCCTCCCAGAGGGGGCTGGAGGAAAACCGGAATTTGGGTTGAGATTGGGCTGCCTTCTTCCTCTGTAGCTGAATGATCTCTGCCTTCCTCCCCCAGAGCTGATATCAGGCTGCCTTCCCCTGGACCTGGGATCTCTGCCTTCTGGACGCCAGCTCTGTACCTGCAGGTCCCAGGTAGGTCTGAGCCAGCCCCTGACAGACCTGCTGGCTTCTGCTGGCTGTCCCTGCCTTTAGGTTTCCTTTTTCTCTGACCTCGTGGTCAGATTCACCTGGAGTGAGCCTCCTTCCAAGACCTGATCTCTGAACAAGCTCCCGAGGGCCCCAGGAACCCTGCTTTCTGTCTTCCCATCAGGACCCAGGAATCCTGCCTCCCTGCCCCCAGCTTTTGGTTAGAGACTCAGTTGTTCTGCCTTCACACCTGGGACCCAAAGTTCTACCGCACTTTGGATGCAGGAAGCAAACCTTCTGTCCACACCCCCCCCACCTGAACCTACAGCCCCTGGGCTGCTTCCACATCAGATCCCAGGCACTGGCTTCCTGTGTGTGGTCTTCCTTGAGGGGTTCCAGGCCTAAGCTCTTCCAGAGGGTGTCAAGAGTCCTGCCCAGCTCCTAGTTAGACCCCAGGACACAGTCCTCCTACTTTCCCAGGCTCAGTGTCTCCCTGGAGCCCTTCTGTCCCTGCAGTGTCCCTGAGCTCCCTGCCAGGAGCTGGGTTAGAATGTCTTCCTCCCAGCCCCCACCTGTGCTCCCCTTCCCTAGGCCTTCTTCTCCCCTGCCCCCTCTTCTTTCAGAGCCTTCAGGCCCCTGACAGGGGGCTGAATACCAGACTGGATTTGGTCTCCCAGTCTCAGGCTTCTCCTGGTCATTCCCTGGTGGCTCCATCTCAGAGCCCTCCCTGTCCCCAAGCTTCCTAAGCTTCCCTGCTTCCTGGATCCAGCAGTCAGTCTGTTGTGTAGATACAGAGTGAGAGAGAGAGAGAGAGAGAGAGAGAGAGAGAGAGAGAGTGAGAGTGAGAGTGAGAGTGTTAGAGAGGGGAGGCAGGGAAGGCAGAGGACCAGGTGGAACAAGTCTGACTCAGGAGCCACTGAGTCTCTTGCCTGGTCTTATCCCACCTGGGATCCCAAGCCCCTTCTGCCTCTTGCTTCTCTCAGGACAGAAAGAGGACAGAGGAGAAGGAGCAGGAGAGGGTGGGATTATCTTCTTTTCCAAGCCCTACCCTACCTGAAAGTCAGAGTCTCTGCACTGATGGGAGGGGGACTCACCCTCTGTAAATCCCCCCTAGGCCAACCTCCTACCCCAGAAGAAAAAAGACTCTACCCCTCTGGGATCCTCCAGCCTCCCCAGCTCAGCCTGCAGAGGACCAAGGCCTGGCCCCAGCAGGGAGCCTGGAGCCAGAGAGAATGACCCCTGGGAGCCGCAGACCCCCAGCCCAGGTGAGTGCACTTTGTCCTCAGACTGGGCCAGAGAGGCTATTTCCTTAGACCTAGAGGATTGTCTCTGAGGCCTGCCATGCCCTGCCTAAGGAATGTTTCATTGCAAAGGAATGAAAACAGGAGTAACAACACTTCCCTGCTCTCTCTTTCTGGGTTTTGAACTGATTCTTGGCACTTTGGTATCACAAGCACTAACCATCTACACACCCCCATTGCTGTCCTATTGTGTGCTTTTTTTTTTTTTTAAGGTTTCCCTCATAATCCCTGAATCACAAGAAGGACCACTCCACTGACTCCTCTGCCCTGTGGGGGTCTTCTCTTTGCTTCCTGTATCCATGCCTAGGACCCCTCCTGTACACCCATAGAACTGTTCCCCTCTCCCCTTTGCCTCTTTGGTCAAGCCCTCCTTGCCACACCTTGAAGGCAGGATGCTCTGCTGGTCCTCCAGGGTCCCAGCTGCACAAACACTTTATCTGTCTGGTGCACGCTGACCCCTCCTGTCTTGTAGCTGGTTTGACTCTCAAGGGCACACTGAGAGGGCTGGAAAGGAGCAAATGCTCTGAGCTGGGGTGTGTCTGGGGAGTTTGAAACCCCGGCCTCCTGCATCCTCTAGTCCAGTGTTTCTGGAAATAACAGCAACTGAAGAAAACAGACCAGGTTGGCTTCTGGTCACACTCAAAGGTTCACTGGCCCTTAGCAGAGCTGTTTGGACCAGGCCAAAGAAAAGAGGGCCTACTTTAGCTGTTAGTGTATTAGCTTGTGAAGGGCCTCCCCTTGTTAGAGAGGATATAGAGAATGGGCTGAGTTTGAGGAACTGTTCAAAGCCCGGGGGCTTTTTTTTTCTTGTGGGGAAAGGGAGGTAGTGAGGGAGACACCGAGTTCTTGTCAAGGAGGCATCAGGCTCAAAGGCAAACGTACAATACAGTGACTTATCTTCTCCCCCAAACCCACTTCGGACCATCTTCACAGCAGCCCTACATGGGAGGTGTTCTTCTCATCTCTATTTCACTGTTTAGGAAACTGAGGCAACCAGGTTCACTGACTTACCAGGGTCACGAAGCTAGTAAGTGTCTGAGGCCGGATTGAGCTTGAGTCTTCCAAACCAGTGCTCCAACCACTGAAGCCCCAGCTGCCCCAAGAGGGCTGGTCAGGGAGGTGTCAGAGCATGGCCTTGCCTTGGTGAGGGCCATACTGATATCATGTAGTCTAAATGTGTAGTGGACCCAGGCAGCCTGGTTTTATGATTTTCTCTCTCCATTCAGCAGTATGTCAATAGTTCCAGAGGTTGCTGCCTTACTTAGAATTAATCCAAGGCTCTGCTTTACATAAATTATTGACCTGTGTTCCTCTCCTCATCTCTAAGGCTCAATCACTGGCCCATTTTTGGAGAATTGTTGTCCAGATTCATTGAGTTGACAGCCACTCTCAGTTTAGGGAGAAACTGCCAGGTGTCCCATAGTAGGAGATGCTTTAGGAGCCTGGAAAGCAGCCTTTGTGATCTTCAGTATGGGTTTGGTGAGGTTATAGCAGTGTTGGAGCCAGACAAAGGTCTCTTACTGAAGGAGATAAGGTGCAGGAAAGAGCTAGGAAGAGGACTGAGGCCAGAACCTGCAGCTGTCAGCTAATACCAGAATATAGCAGAATACAGGTAGAGACTGGGGCCTGATGTCACCCCTGGTCCCAGTCACTCAGTCAACAAGCTTGGATTAAACACCTCCAGTTTTCTAGAACCATTGCTAAGCTTTAGGGATCCACAGGAAAGGAAAATCCAATCTATGCTGCCAAGGAACTGCCCGTCTGGCATACAAACATGGAGATGGTTTGAGAAGAAGCAACGGATCAGGAAGCTTGCTCTTAACTGGTCCATGGAAAGGAGAATTTGGGAATGGAAAGACAGAGTTCAATGTGTTATAAGGGAACACAATGAGTGGGGCCCCTTATTAAAGGGTTTAAGAAGGAGAGGAGAAATAGGGAGAGAAGAGTAAAAGTCAAATAAGAATTAGTAAATACAGGCCCAGCTCAGAGCCATTGTGGCTTCTGTTCCAGAGTACTACCTCAGCAAAGTGAATATTGCAATCAAGTGAGTCTCCAGATACTTTGGTTTCTCAGTGAATATAACAGGGATGTTTATAGCATGCTGTTGTCTAATACATGTAATACAATTGTATCTTTAAGAATGTACATACTTTAATTTAAAAATATTTTATTGCTAATAAAAGCTATTATCTGAGCCTTCAGACAGTCTTAATCTTTTTTTTTAGCATTTTATTTTTATTTTTACCCAGTTATATGTAAAAACAATTTTTAACATTTGCTTTAAAAATTTTGAGTTCCAAATATTCTCCCTTCCCTCCTAACCTGCACCCCACTAAGAATTTAAGCAGTTTTATACAGATTATGTTACGTGTATAGTCATAAAAACATATCCATATTAGTTATGTTGTGAAAGATAACATAGATAAAAGACAAGAAAAATGAAGTAAAAAAAAAAGTCTGCTTCACTCTATGTTCACACACCATCAGTTCTTTCTCTGGGGATGGTCAGAGTTTTCTTGAATCATTGTGTTGCTGAGGATTCCTAAGCCATTTACAATCTATCATCCTACAGTATCACTGTTAATTTGTATACAGAACGTTTCACTTTGCATCAGTTCATGAAAGTCTTCCCAGGTTTCTCTGATGCTCGTCATTTCTTATAAGACAATAATATTCCATCATCATCCTATACCACAGCTTGTTCAACTATTTCTCAATTGATGGACATCCCTTCAATTTTAAATCTTTGCACCCCAAAATGAGCTGCTACAAGTATTTTTGTACATATAAGTCCTTTTTCTTTTTTTTTTTAAATCTCTTGCAATATAGACTTAGTAGTGGTATTGCTTGGTCAAAGGATATGCATGGTTTTATAGCCCTTTGTGCAAAGTTCCAAATTGCTCTACAGACTGGTTGAATCAGTTCATAACTCCACCAACAGTGTAGTAATAGCTCATTTTTCCCATATCTTTTCCAACCATTGTCATCTACCTCTTTCTGTCCTATTAGCCAATCTAATAGGTATGACATAGTACCTCAGACTTGTTTTAATTTCTCCAGTCAACAGCGAGCTAGAGTATTTTTTCATATGGCTATAGACTGCTTAAACTGATGATATCCTTTGGTCATTTATCAATTGGGGAATGGCTTTTATTTTTATGAACTTAACTCAGTTCTTTATGTATTTGAGAAATGAGGCCTTTAGCAGAGAAACTTTCTTTAAACTTTTTTCATGGTTCCTATTGCTAACTGTATTTATCTCCATCCCATCTTCCTCTCTCCTGTTTACTGTCTCTCCTTTCACTCTGTCCCTTCTCAAAAGTGTTTTGATTCAGACTACCCCTCCCCCAAACTGCCCTTCCTTTTATCAACCCTCCTGCCCTTTCTCTTATTCCCTTGCCCTCCTGTTTTCCTGTAGGATAAATAGATTGCCATACCCAATTAAGTATTATTCCCTCTTTGAGCTAATTCTGATTAGAATAATGTTCACTCACTCCCCCTTATCTCCCCTCTTTCCCTCCATTGTAAAAGCTCTTGCCTCTTTTCTGTGAGATAGTTTACTCCATTCTACCTCTCCCTTTCTCTTTCTCTAAGTACCTTCCTCTCCAACACCTTAATTTTACTTTTTAGGTATCATCCCTTCTTATTTTATAGTTAGGGAGACATGGCTTCAAATCTTGTCTCAAATAGTCTCTCACTATGTAATTTTGGGTGAGGAATAACCTCTTTGTTTCTCCATCTACTCATCTCTAAAAGGGTGAGTTTGGGTAAGATTGGCTAATATTACAGAGTAGGAAAAGGAGGATGTGGGAATATTGGGACGCTAATGCATTGTCCTTGGATTGTAAACTGATCTGACCATCCAGGAGAACACTTTTGGACTGTGTCCAATACAGTTAAACTGTGCGTACCCTTTGATCCAACAATATCACTCTTAGGTCTGTACCCCAAAGGGGTCATAAAAGAGGGAGAACCTACACGTACAAACATGTTTATAGCAGCTCTCTTTGTGGTGGCCAAGAATTCCAAATTGAAGGGATGCCTCTCAGCTGGGGAATGGCTGAACAAGTTGTTGTATGTGAATGTAATGGAACTGTTGTTCCATAAGAAATGATGAACAGGTAGACTTCAGAAAAACCTGGAAAGACTTACATGAACTGATACAAAGTGAGCAGAACCAAGAGAATATTGTGTGCAGTAACAATGATGCTGTGTGACCATACGTCCGTATTTAAAAAAAAAATGATCTGGGATCTGAATGCAGATTGAGGCACGTCATTTCTTTATTTTTTATTTCTCATAGTTTTACCTTCTGTTTTTATTCTCTTTCACCACATGACTGACATGGAAATCTGTTTAATTGGATTGTACCTGTAAAGCCTATAACAGACAGTTTACTCCCGTGGGGAGGGGAGGAAGGGAGAGAGAAAAAAATTTGGAATTCAAATCATGTAAGAGTGAATGTGGAAAGCTTTATAGATAATTTACAGGTAATTGGAAAAAAGAAAATGCCATTAAGTGGGGGGAGCAGGAGGATGACCCACTAATTCACATTACTAGTAATGAGAAAGATTTTTCAGATTGGTAAATGTGATAAGAAAATTTCAATCAACCGTCTTGGAGGGAATCCACAAACATTTACTAAAGGACAATGTTCCTGTATTGTCCACGTCAAAGAAAAAATGATGTGTCTCATGCTATTCCCTTGAGGTTTTCATCTCTATCAGGGCTCCATATTTTGTCCTCTGCAGACATAGTTGGCATTTGAACAGCATGGCTGGCCCATAAGAGTTGCATTCTCTACAGTTGGGTTTGAATGGTTGACAGCTTAGTTCAATGGGTTCTCAACCTTCCTAATGCCGCGACCCTTTAATACAATTCCTCATGTTGTGGTGACCCCCAGCCATAAAATTATTTTTGTTGCTACTTCATAACTGTCATTTTGCTGATGTTATGAATTGTAATGTCAATATCTGATATGCAGGATGTATTTTCATTGTTACAAATTGAACATGACCCATAGGTTGAGAACCGCTGGCTTAGTTAGAGTAAGGAGCTCAGTGTCTGGTATCTTATCTTGCTGGGTGATCTTCAGAATCTTCCTAAGACAGTTCAGGTGGAAGTGATTCAGTTTCCTGGCATGGTGCTGATACATGGCACAGGTATACAACAATGAGGTCAGCAAAACAGGCTCTGTAGACCTTCAGTTTGGTAGACCGTCAGTCTAGCACCTCTTCTCTCCCACACTTACTTTCAGAGTCTCCCAAACACTGAGCTAGCTCTGGCTGTGCATGTGTCAACCTCATTATCAATGTGTAAATCCCGGGTAATCGTACTGCCAAGATAAGTGAACTTATCCACAGCATTTGTAATTTCTCCATTTGCTATAATCTATGGTTCCACACATGAACAGTGTTGTACTGGCTAACACAGCCCCTGTATTAATTATTGGGCCAAAATTACTGCAAGCAGCAGAGAACTGATCCATACTTTGTTGCATCTCAGCCTCAGAGGCTGCAATGAATGCACAATCATCTGCAAACAAAAAATCATGTACCAACCCTCCCTTCATTTTAGTCTTGGCTTGTATCCTTTTCAAGTTGAAGAATTTACCATTACTGTGGTAGCTGACCTTAATGCCATGTTCACTCTCAGTGAAGGCATTTCACAATATGGCTGAAAACTTCTTGCTAAAAAACATGTGAGTAAGCCCATGTCTTTATTTCACTCAAGTGACTGGAAAAGTGCAGGAGCATCATCTGTTTTCCAGAATGTGGGCAAGTATGACATCATCGAGGTTGATGTTCAATGCTAATGAAATGCTCTGGACAACCAAATTTTGACATCATCTCCATAAGCCGACAGTATCAAAGGGCTTGGTCAGATTTACAAATATTGCATGCAAACCTCTGTTCTTCCCCTAATATTTCTGCTGGTATTGTTGGGCAGTGAACACCATTTCATTCATTCCTATAGGCCCTTCCTGAAGTCACACTGGCTTTGTACATGATGATTTTCCAGGTAAAGGAGCAGCCTGTTAGGGAGGAAGAAGACTCTGGCCGGAATCTTGCCAGCAGTGACTTAAGAGAGAGACTCTGTTGTGCTTGTCACAGGACAATATTTCCTTTACCTCTACAGAGATAAACAATCGAGGTGTCCTTGAACTCCTGGGGGATAACCTCCTCTTGCCATATAACCAGAAAATGTCAGTCAGACTTTGTATGAACAGTGGACTCCCACCTTGTAAATCTCATCTGGAATGGAATCAGTGCTAGGTGTTTTGGCACATAAGAGGAGCCTAATGGAACTTCAGCTAGGGAGGGATTGACTTTGTTGACTTGAAAGTTTGTTTAAAGGAGACAAACAGGCTAGGTGATATGCATTTATATCACTTATTTTGTTAAAGCTACCAGATATGTGCTGTATGAAGCCAAAATCTAAGTTCTGACTATCTGATAAAACAATGACAGTTCTTTTTACAAAGGAAGTTTCTTATTTGATTAAGTCCTAAGTACAAAATGACAAGACAATTGACAAACAATGTTGGTTGGAAATTATGATCACAGGATATCTGAGTTTTCCCTCTATATGGAGTATGTCCCCCAAACTGGAGAAATCCCTGTTTTTGGTCTAATCTGCTCCTTGAAGTTGCTGTCACAGGAAAGGACATGTTCAGAACAAAGTAAAGCACTTTGATTGATTAGTTCAGGCTTCGGATCTTACTGGGGGTTGTATAGCAGCAAGCACCCCAGCATACCAGAATGGCTATTAGCACAGGTTCTTTGATTTGCTTTTCAAAAGGAAAGAAACTCAAAAAGGGTTAACAATCTTCCTTTAATCAATCAAACATATATCGTTTACCTAGGTCAGGGGAAAAAGTAAGCACCCTGAACTTCGGAGAATACAAACAGAAGTTACAACAGAAAATAACAATTCAGCAGACAGGGCTTCCAGACATTTGGCCATGACATCCATACTTAGTTACCAGAGAGAGAAGCACCAACATCTGGGTTTTCAAAGCCAAGGGGCTCAACAGCTGCCCAGAGTCTCATCTGGCCAAGTCATCAAACTCTTCCCAAAGTGAGCCCCAAAGAAAAACCTCACATAAGGGTATATACAGCCATCTCCTGGATCAGTGAATGTCACTGCCCTCTTGACCCACTGCCCAATCACAAAGTAATAAGGCATGGGCATTCCTGAAAAACAAGTCTCCTGCCACAGGCAGAACTACATTCAGCTTATTAGGGGGCAGAGTACATATGCAAATCTTGGAAGGTTCTCAGATTCACACAAGCCTATCAAGGGGCCAAGGGCCAGGGAAGATCTTCAGATTCCCATTACCATAACAGGTTGTCAACTTTCAACCTGAAGTAAATGGTCATTGGCTTCCTCATTGATTGATGACAGTCTGTTTAGAACCCTTTGGAAGTGTGTTCAGCCCATCTCTTTAGGATTAAGTCCATATCACTAATCAACGTGGCTTTATCACCACTGAGTAGTTGAGATGCACCATAGGTCTTTTGTCCATAAATAGCCTTCACATCTTCATAAAATCACTTAGAATTGTTAGAATCTGCATAAAACTGAATTTCATCTACCTTGTTACTGAGCCAGTGTAAAGACACATATGAGCAGCTTTCCAGAAGAATGCTGCTGTGAACAGCTTTTAAGGTTTTGATTACATAGTACAGTGAACACTCTATTCAATAACAAATCAAAGGAAAACATTCACAGATATCAAAATACAGCATTCACAATGTCACAATTTATCACAAAAAATCAAAATATACCATTCACTGTATCACAACTCAGTAACTTGCCACTAAATGACCACATAGTTTTCACCAAAGTGGCCATATCGTTTTGAACACAGTACAAATCATTTAGTAATTCAATCATTCAATCATCTTTAAGGAGGCTTGCCTCCTTAAGGGACAAAACGTATATCTCAGTCAGTTAAAGTACTCCATCCCTGGGTAGTATGTTCATTTAGTTAATCACAAAGTCAAAGCCCTCCGTCCATGAGGTGCAATTAAGTTACAATGTCAGTTACTACTCAGTATTCACAGAGAAGTCTTTTCATCTAGACTTGAGGCAGGCAGCTCCTACCTGAATCCACCAGTCACCTGGGTTCAAAGGCAGATGGTAGCAACAGGGGTTCATACCTTCTGTTTCTTTAACAGAGGGTTAATTTCAAACTAGGTAGTAAGTACCTCTCAGCTTGGCAATATAAAGGGATCTTAAATTTCATTAACATTACAGCCAAGAATCCAGTATCTCCCTTAAGCTTTGCTTGTACTTTATTTTTAACAGAATTAAATACTGCCTTCTAGAAATAGATGAATTATCCTGCTGCTAAATCCTGTGGAGGTCTCATTTTTCATTTATCAGTTTCTGAATTTCTCCATCATTTTCATCAAACCACTCTTGTTGCTTTGCAAGTGTTCTGACCCAAATGAGAAAATGCGAATATTTGAAAGCTGCCCACTCCTTTTCTGCTCAATTGTTCCAGAGTGTGGGCTCCACTTCCCCTCCAAGTTGACAAAAGACTGTTCCCACTCAGAGAAACCCTCTAATCCAGTGTTCTCAACCTTCCTAATACCCGAACCTTTAATACAGTTCCTCATGTTGTGGTGACAGCCAACCATAAAATTATTTTGTTGCTACTTCACAACTGTAATTTTGCTACTGTTATGAATCATAATGTAAATATATGATATGCAGGAAGTATATTCATTGTTGCAAATTGAACATAACCCACAGGTTGAGAACTGCTGCTCTAATCTGTTCACATTAATTCTTCTGGCAGTCATTTTGCCTTGGGGCCACTGCCTTTAATGAATGCAAATATTTAGCTTAGGGGAAGTAATTCTATAATCTCTACTCTTCAAAAGAGTAGATTGTCTTTGTCATTCTCACATCCTATCTCTCCTCCTTACAATCCATCATCTATTAAATTAAATGCCAATGTTTGTTGTAAGAGTGCATCCACCAAGTTTTATTGCATTTAGGTAAATGTAAAACAGTGTTGGTGATGAGAGAGAGAGATGAGATGCACAAGCTTTCAGTAGTAATTGACCATTCCTGTTGCTGTTTCCAACTCCCTTCCTCCCAAGGACTCTCTTGCCCTGTCTGATATTCTGAGCCAAAGTTAGGATTAAAGTCACCCAGAATTATAAGTTTGTCCTCTTTTGGCACATTCATGATAAGGGTCTACAGGTCTTCATAAAATTTTTCTTTGACCTCTTTAGGATTTGTGAGAAATACGAGCAGTTTGGTTTCCACAGATTCTATAGGAACAAAGGATGTTCCAAAACCAGATGTTGCACAGGACATGCAGAAAGGTATGAATCTGGATGAGGGGAAGAAGGGAAGAGCAACCCAATCCAATTATAAAACTGGAAGAAATCTTAAGTTGCCCCTTAGGAGAGGCCTAGGCTAAGCTGGCTTAGACCGACTAGAGTCAAAGGATGGTCACCAACTTTTCATTAACATGTGTGCTTAACTAGCCTCATACATGTCAGCTGACTTTGCATGTAATTAGAGCCTCACTATGCATTCATGGACCCCATGTTAGCCCATGTTTGGGAGGAAGGAATATATGAAAGAGTAAATGTGTAGTGGGCAGGTCAGGAAGACTGTAACCAAGAACTGGAACCAATCCCATTTCTCAAGGGAGAAATGAGGCAGCAAATTTAAATTAAAGCAGGATAAAAGGGCTTGCATTTGTCTGATTCTCTACTCTTTTGAAGAGGCTATCTATCCATTTATTCAGAAAGAACAAATGTGACAAAGTAATGAAGACCTACCAGGCTTTCCAACAAGTATTGTTTATTCCTAGACTAAGTGTGTTTCTAACAGGGTCATCATGGTGGGAATAGAGGCATCAGTGATGATGGCATGGCATTTTCCTGGAAGTGGCAATTGCGTTGTCATGAGCCCATCATTCACTCCTTTTGGAAGGCATACAAGCTTGTTGATTACTTTAGTTTTAATTGCAAAACTTACAGCAGCTTCATGGTCACTGCAGCCACTCCTTACCTTCTATCCAGCTCTGATTTCAGTAAGCTGGCCTTCATTTGCCAGCCTTCTTTAACTCAGGGCTGCTGTGTGGAGCTGACGCCTGCTGAGTTCTCTTGCAGTAACAGCTGTTCATCTTTCGGGTCTCCTGGATTTTGTATTGTCTCAGTGCACACACTTCAATGTACTGATGGTGAGTGTAATCATCTTTGCGGAAGTTTTTGGACTTCTTCTGTGTTTCAACCACAGGGTGGGATCCCACTTACTATGGTAATCAGGTCAGGGTTGGGTGAGTAGACAGTTTTTAGGGCACCTTTTCCAGCCTCTTCCTCACACCAGGAGGTGAGCAGTGCCATCCTTGAAAGGCTGCTCAGACACACAGGCAGCTGCCAAATCCCACTGCTGCTTTCAGAGAGAAGATGACCCTATGGTCTGGACCACCTGTCTGTAGGGTTGCAACTACAGTTCTTAGTACGTAAGTTCTTTTTTACTTGTTTTTACAGCTAGTGGTAAAGTCTAAGTTAGGCAGAATAATCTTTGAATGTTGCCGTTTCCCTTTCTGGAGCATGGGGTGTGACTGCTAATTACAGACCACGAGTTTCTCTTTTCCAGTCTTTCTTCAAACTATAGACCCCTTTAAAGTAATACTTTTGGTTGCCAAACTCATCATCTGCACACCAAGAACTTCTGGGGGAATCTCATTTTGACAGATTGATAGACTCAGGATGAATCTGTATTAAGGAAACCTGGAAGGAGCAAGTAGTCAGATGACCTGCTTTGTTCAGTTCAGTTATGTTGAAAACATGTTTCCTAAGATTCATGTAACTTTTTTTTCTTCTTCTTCTGGTATAAAAGTAAGTTCTTTAAATTACTCCTTTGTCACAAATTATTGAGGAATTAGTTGACCTTACTTAAAGGTAACCTGTCAACTGTTACAATTAATGATGCTGATTTTATTCTAGTTTTGATTTATGAGGTAGGGGGTCCATTGCTCATACAAAGACTGAGATTTTCTAGATTTTATGGCAAGAGGAGGTTATCCACCAGGAGTTCACAGATGCCTCCATTGTCCATCTCTAGAAAGGTAAAGGAAATAGATGGTCCTGTGACAATTGGGGAGGAGGGACCTTAGGGGTGAGGGGCTTCTCCCTCCTAGTCATTTCCTGGCAAAATTCTTGCCAGAGTCCTCTTTAATAGGCCAATCCTTCACCTGGACAATAACCATCTACCTGAGAGTCAGTGTGGCTTCAGAAAGGGCTAAGGAATGGTTAATATGGTGTTGCTGACCAACAACTCTGGGAAAAATGTCAGGAGCAGAACAGAGGTCCACACACAATACTCATAGATCTGACCAAGGCTTTTGATACTGTCAGTCATGAGGGCTTATAAAAAATCATGTGAAAATTTAGTTGCCAGAGAAGTTCATCAGCATTGTACTTGAATTTCATGACATCATGATTGCCTGGGTTCTAGATAATGGACAGTGCTCTCAAGGCTTCCCAGTCACCAAAGGAGTGAAACAAGGCCACGTGCTTGCTCCCATGCTTTTTATCAAGATGTTTTCAGTCATGTTGTCAAATGCTTCCAGACAGGATGAGCATGGCATCAAAGTCAGCTACCTCACCTCTGGTAAATTCTTCATCTTGAAAAGGCTACAAATCAAGACTAAAATGGAGGGAGGGTTGGTGCGTGATTTTCTGTTTGCAGATGATTGTATACTCAATGTAGCCTCTGAAGCTTAGATGGAACATTCTGCTGCTTGTCCTAATGTTGGCCTATAAACACAGGTGCTCCATCAGCCATCACCTTGGGAAACTCAACCAGGACAAGTGTTCACATGGGGGTCAGAAGAAGTGATACAAGAAAACTCTCAGGGTCTCTTTTAAGAACTTTGGAATTGATTGTGTGACAGGGAAGACACCGGCACAGGACGGCTCAGCATGGTGTGTCCTCATCAGAGAAGGTGCTCTATGAGCAAAGCAGAATTGAAACAGCTCAAAGGAAACACAGGATGTGCAAACTTAGAGAATCAAGCCCAAATATTCACACAGACTATTTGTGCCTGACCTGTGATCGACCACTCCAAGCTCATATTGGGCTGATCAGCCACAGTCAGGCATGTTGTGATATCATTTTGGTCCTCTTCTAGAATGAAGGACAACAAGCAACAACAAGGTCATGCTGGAGAATGCCCAGAACCTGCTTTCCCTATGTACAGGCATTTCCCCTTGCTACTCTGAGTCTGAAATCAAAGGGAATATCTTCATCCCTCAGTATGCTGGTTTTGGAGCATTTATCAGTTAGTAGAAAAGGAAAAGTGCTGGTCTCCTGTATCCCAGAGACAAGCTCCTCCTGCTGCCTGGTTTTCCTGTAAAAGGTCAGAACACTGGGTGAAGAAAACCTGGAGTTCTCCTGTTTGCTCCTGAAGGTATCTCCTGCCAATTCTAGGCAGCTTGAAGTTCCAGATCAGATCAATGTTGAAGCATCTCAGGTGTGGAAGCAATTCCGCATGATGTAGTCCAGTCTGTCTCTGGACCTGAATCTTGTTGGCCAAATCTCTGAAAACTGCTCAGGCACTTTTCCCTGCACCCCTTCCTCTTTGGGATGAGCCAAGTATTTAGGACATTCTTTGTGAGAATCCTCAGTTTGTTGCTCCCAGCTTCCAGCTGTGCCTGGTAGGATATGTTTGTCCTTCATCTTTGACATTCCCCAAATTCCAGCCCAGATGGTGGGAAAGGAAGGAAGGGAATAAGCATTTCTGTTCAACTGCTGTTCACAAGCCATTGTGCTAAGAGCTTTCTTTACAATTTGATGTCATTAAATGATATTATTGTCTCCATTTGGCATTTGAGAATACTGAAGCAAACAGAGGTTAAATGACTAGTCCAAGAGCACACAGCTAGTAATTGTCTAAGACTGGATTTAAACACTGGCATTCTTGACTCCAGGCCCAGGGCTCTCTCCACTGCACTACTAGATGCTTCTAATTTCTAGATCATGGAAGCTATGCATTGAGTTCCTCCTCTTATGAAGAAGGTGCACCAAGATCAAATTTTTTATTCCAAATTGGCTCCATGATCTTCTCTTCCATCTCTCCCCAAAGCTCCCAAATACAAATGGTATGGAAACTTTGCTTGAGAACTTCTGGGAACCATCCTATGCTCCTTGCTTGCAAGCCCCTGTAACTGGCAGGAAAAACAGACTGGCCAAGAATCATAATTTGGACTAACTGAGGTTCACTGAGTTCCCAGCAGGAGAATCTCACCTGAAGAGGCCATGGCTCCTTGAAAGAAGGGCCCAAGGTTTTTTATAGGTTTCAGGGAGTGGGAAGCAGTGGAAGGGACAGGGTCAAAGCTAATTCATCAAGGTCTTTTTTGCTGGAGCTCAAGACTGGTCTGTCCCATCCTAGTTTGGGTCACTTGCATTACAAGCATTCATAGGAGAATAAGCCAGATCTCTGTGAATGTGATGGAGCGGTTCTCTAGCTTTACACACACACTCTTTTCCCTAAAGAGAACTCTGATCAACTACAATAGAATTAACTCTTTTCAGAAGCACAACGATCTAAGACAATTCCAAAAGACTCATGATGGGAATCGCTATCCGCACCCAGAGAAAAAACTCCGGCGTCTGGACTGGTGTAAGCCACATACTTTCGGCAACTAGTAAAAAGTTTACCAAGTTGCAGCAGTCTTAGGTATTAAAGCTTGAAAGAAAATCATTGCTAATTAGCTGACTTCAGTCTTGTTGAATGAATAAGCCAACATTTCCAAATTACTTTTCACAGAAACTTGGACATCTCATCACCTTTGGCTTTGTACACTGGTCTGCCGTGGCATATATAAAGTTAAGAAAAGCTCTTGGTCAAAATGAGATCATGAGAATAGGCCCCAGCTAACACCTACAGAAAAACAGCTCAAGGGTATGAGAGTAACAACTTAGGACCAAGAGACTTCATGGAGCCTAGCTAAGGCTGGCTATAGATAATAAGAGGTCATAAGACCACAAATGGTATACACAAAGGCAGGAAAGTAGATACATCAAACACAACAGGGCAGCCTGACCAGACAAAGGCCCATAGATATGAATTTTGCTGATTTCTGTGCTTTTGTAAGACCGTCTGTTTCTCCTGCATAGCCTACACAAAACATGTATTTTCTCACGTATGTAAAAGGTATATAAGCAATCTTTCAGGCTCAATAAACCGAACCAGCTTATCCATCATATTGGTGTGTGCGTCTGTGTTCCTCTCCGACCAAACTCGACACTGGTCACATCTAATTAAAGGACTAATCATGGGGCGGCTGGGTGGTGCAGTGCATAGAGCACCGGCCCTGGAGTCAGGAGGACCTGAGTTCAAATCCGGCCTCAGACACTTAACACAAAAAACTAGCCATGTGACCTTGGGCAAGTCACTTAACCCCAACTGCCCTCCAAAAAGCAAAAAAAAAAAAAAAAAGAACTGATCATGATAGTTTGCTTTAAGTTCCCAGGTAACGAATCTACGCATTTTCCCAATTTGTCTTAGTGCCAAATGGTATAATAAATTCCAACTTCAATATCAAATTGGGAGAGACATATTTCACTTAAAATGAGACCAGAATGAATTCAATTATCTTTTGGTTGTGTCCTGGTAAACAAAAACTTTCCCCTTTTTTGTGAGGCAGGAAAGTTCTGTTCCAAAGTGCAAGCCTTGAAACAAGGCAGACGTGTTTTCTTGCTGCCTGGCTGCATTTTAAATCTCATAAGGTGTCATTACCAGACACTCACATCACACAGAGACACAAACACAGATCACAATCAAACAGATAATGACAATGAGAGGGGGAAGTTCAAAAGCCCAGACTTAGAAATCCCCTTGACAAATCAGACAGTTTTTCTTGGTCCTCTATACTGTATTGAGGCCAGGCAAAACTTTGCTTTCTAAGGTCTTGGAGACTGAGCGTTTTCCAGTTCCATAAAAGAAAACCTAAGGACGTAGAAGGGCATTTGGCCTATCTTTTTGCCTGTACGTTTTAGAGAGAAAGGAAAACCAATAAGTACTTGTAGTCATGACTCTCCTGGCCTCCCAGAGAGAGAAATGACCATATGTGTTTCCAAAACAAGAAATCACTTGTCAAGAGAGAATTCTGCCAAGAGCCTGTGGCAGACTCGACCAAAGTTTCATCAAGCCTTCCTAGGTGTTTGAGGGGGTGACTCTATGCAGTGCAGAGGGAGGGGAGGCTTGCCTTGTGTGAGAGAAGGCTTGAGAACTCAGACATGCTCCACATTGGCTGCATTGTTGTTTAGAGGTTTGGGAACCCCAAAACACAGAGGTACAGGGACGGATCAAATGGAAAGAATTTGAGGACTCAATCTTCCAGTCAAGTGGCAAAGGTTTATTACAATGTTAATAAAGCAGGCTGAGCTCCTTAGGGAACTCACAGCCTAATGGGAGTGATGCTAAAACTTAGATAAAAGTGGGTTGGCTAGGTGGCGCAGTGAATAGAGCACTAGCCCTGCAGTCAGGAGGACCTGAGTTCAAATCTCACCTCAGACACTTAACACAAAAAACTAGGTGTGACCTTGGGCAAGTGATTTCACCCCAATTGCCCTACCTTCCCCCCTCCAAAAAGCAAAAGAAAAAAAAACCACCCCACTTATATAGAAGTTCAGTGAGTGGTGTGCTAAGTATGCTAATTAGGTGGTTGGGGGTAGAATTAGGGAGCAGTAGTCAATGTCCTGTTAAACAAGAAAGATGGAGGAATAGATGTATATCTGACATCTGGAATGTGTATACTATTGGTACCAGATATCTTAGGAGCCAATACAAGATAATTCTGTTTATGCAAGGGAAATTCTTACAGGCTAAGTTTCTTACTATACCAGGGAGAGAGAGAGACAGACAGAGAGAGAGAAGGACAGACACACACACACACACACACATACAGAGAGACAGAGAGAGCATAAGCACGCTCTACTGAGGTCTACTCACGAATTATTGCCAGAGATATGATCTTTGGGTAGGGGTCCTAGCTCTCAATCATTGGGATTCCAAGAATGGAAAAAGAAAATAGGAGACAATTTGCAAACAATGACATAATACACATACATGCACGCATGCATGCATACATACATACATAATCACAAAAAGATATCGTGGATAGAGTGCTGACCCTGACATCAGGAAAACCTGAACTCAAATACAGCCTCATATACTAGCTAGTTTGCCTTAGTTTTCTCTACTATAAAATGGAAGTAATAGGACCTACATAGCAGGGTTGATGCTAGGGTCCAATGAGATAATATTTGTAAAGTCCCTGGCAAAAAGGAGGCACCTAAAAAATGGTTTCCTTGTTTCCTACATACACACCATATATGAGATAAATTGCAGGAAATCAAACAAGATGGTGGACCAAGGAACATGTCTTGCAGGAGATGGGATTTTGGTCAATAGTCAAATGAAGCCAGGGAGACCAGGAGACTGAGGAAAGTAGGGACAGCATTGAAGGCATGGTGGAAAGCGGTGTTGGTGGGGACCAGTGAAAATGCAGTCAGGAGATAGTCACGAAGGATAAATAATAAGGGGGCTGCTGTCACTGGATCCTAAGTTGTTGGTTGTGTTTGCCCTTCCTTCTCGAAGAGGACCATGACATCAGGGAAATGATGACATGACTTGCAGGTGACTTGGATTTGAGTGAGTGAGGGCTGTGCAAGGTCACAGTCTCGCTTTCTTCTCTAGAACTATGTGGGTCCAGTGGCCAGATATTCTTCAGGATGACTGGAGATGGCCCAGGGATCCTGAGTGCATGTTAAGGAGAAAAGTGCTTGACACCTCAAAAACTAGTGTCAGGAGACAAATAGCTTTCCTGAGTTTTTGTGGCAGAATGCAGAAATTAAGGAGGTAAAAACCTAGTCTTTACTATCAAGCTCAAGCATAACTTCAGGCTTTAGAAAAAACCTAAACTGTCATGAGGATTCTAACAAGGTGTGTTTTAGGCAAAACTGCATCACAGTGACAGAGAAGTAATTCAGTTCAGTGCTCCAATTTTGCCGGTAGATCCATAATCCCATGTTTCCTTCAATGTCATAAAAGTTGAACAAACTTTGTTAATCATAGTAGTAATCATATAAATCCTCTAATGAAACAAAGTTCCAAACAAACTCTATAAGCAAACTAAGTCTAGTTACACACTAAGTGACATTTAGAGTATTCACAAATAGACTGAGCAGGATTCAAGTTACATACATGTTGTCAAGGAGTCAGAGAAAATTGAGATTCTTCCCCTGGCTTGTTAACTAGGGAATGCTTAGGGCTCTGAGTAAATTTTCACATTTCATGGGACAGTTTTCAGTCAGGTGAGTTAATATTAACCAACAATTTCAAGAGGAATAGAAGGAAATTTAAATTTTGCATAATAAGGAAGAACCCAGGTGGTTAGCATGTCACCTGAATACCAAGATTACATTCTGTAATACCTTTTGGAACTTGGCCCCTAAATTCACTCCACTGTATGCCCTTTGATACCATGGTTACCACTAGACCTATAATCTAAAGAGTTAAGTAACCTATATGCACAACATGAAATTACAGTGGATGTTTGTCATTGCTACAAAGATCTGGAAACAGATGGTTTTTGTACACTGGGACGTTATTGGACAAATAATGGTCTAAGAATATAATGGAAGATTATAGAGCCATAAGTAACAATAAAAGGCACGATGTCCGAGAACCTCAAAAGAGTTGTCTGAACTGATGTAGAGAGAAGTGAGTACAACCAGAAGAGTTTATTCTATAGCAACACTGTTCAGTAAAATGAACAATCATGACTGCAGAGCAGTAGTTCTCCAAATCTTTTGTTCTTGGTACTCCTTTCAAGAGCAAAAATAAAGTGGTCATGAAGCCCCATAATCATTTAATCTACTACTCATGTTTGTCTTTTTTCTTTTTGCTTTTTGGAGGGCAATTGGGGTTAAGTGACTTGCCCAAGGTCACACGGCTAGTAAGTGTTAAGTGTCTGAATCCAGATTTGAATTCAGGTCCTCCTGACTCCAGGGCCCTGTTCACTGTGCCACTTAGCCACCCCATGATATTCTTTTAGATTTATGCAGTAAGTACTTATGAAAATGCCCTAGATAACTTTTGCCTCTAAAGCACCAAAATAATGCTTTCACCCCACAGTGAAATTGTAAAATAAAAATTTTATCTGACTTTCAATTATAAAAATTTGATATGAAGCTTTCTGGAAAAAAAATTTAATCCAATAAAACCTCATGTTTACTATATCCTGCAAGATGCCAGTATAAATTTCTTTATTTGACAGATTCTGTGGAATAGAAATAAAATTTTTAATAAAAAATGTTTCAACTTAGAAGGTGCTGAATATAATATAATATATGAAATTAATTCAAAGTTGGACATTTTTCTCTGAACAAAGGCTTTCAGTATTTGTTCAAGACTTGACAAATGCCATCTTTGATTTGGTTCTGCATCAAGTTAATACAAAAATAATACAAACAACAACAAAAGAATGATAATGAGCCCTCATATAGTGCCTGTTCTGGGCTAGTTACTGGGCTAAGTGCTTTAGGCACTGTTATCTCGATTCTATAATAGAGGGAATAGAAGCTGGGAGAGGTTGTGACTTTCCCAAGATCAGAGTACTAGCAAGTGTCTGAAGTAGAATTTGAACTTAGGTCTTCCTGATTGTTAAGTTCAACTGCATCTATCTATCTAGTCCAAGTGTGTGTGTGTGTGTGTGTGTGTGTGTATAGTCCAACTATATTTATGTAATGAATTACCAGCTGTATTTTGATTTATACCCAGTATATAGTGAAAGTGCTCCTTTGTACCTGGATATGATAGAATTTATAGAATCTCTTCTTGAGATGGAAATTCATTTGTTTTTTAGTCCCCACGCCAGGTAACAAAATGAATGGCTGGCTGATACATAAAAGGTGTATTTTTATTGGCAAATGTCAAGTTGTGTATTAAATAAATAAAACACCCTTTGTCAGGAGAAACTCTCTCACACAAACTGTGGAATGACTGGCCATGCAGATCCCTTGCAAATCCACTAGATAGAAGAAGGGTAATATAGACAGAAAATGAGTACAGATCAGAAAGTAGCCTTAATACTGCAACAAGAGATGATGTAAGGTCTCTCTGGAGAATGTTTTTGATTGTCTGTGATGGCTTCAAGATGGTTTGTCATGTGTATGGTTCGTGATTGTGATTTTTTTTTACATGGGCCTGCCATTTGTAATAGAAGAATGCAAACAGCTTTAACATCTTGATGTGGTGATCACTATGTTGATGAGATGAAATTACAGGACAACTTTGGAATAAAGAAATTACCTTGGTCCAAAGTATAGAACATAAAGGTGGATGTATGCATATCTGGATCCACCCATGGGGAATCTGCTGGCGCTTGGATGTCAGACCTTTCTGGCAGTTTGGAAACAATTTGATCTCAGGTTGAGAAACCAAAATAACTTGTTGCACTTAGTCATGAGCGGTCAGAGTTTAGTGTAATCATTGCATGAACACTGAAATCACTGTATGCCTGATGATATCACTTTGGAATCACTGAAGACAAATTTTTAAAAAAAAATGGATAATGGCAATCCTAAAGAAGTGATGGGCCAAAACAGTGTCTTATTATACTTAAGGGGAATAGAAAAAAATGTTTGGTAGTCATGTTGTGGTCTCAGACATGGTAGCAGAAAAAAATAAGATTAAAAGGGATCTCCAGGGAAATTATTATGCTTAATGACTGAATATAATGAAATATTGTGAACATTTACTATACATGCAGCAAATGACAAAATATCTACTGGTCTTTAGTAGAATATAAGAAAAGTTGGGCATAGCACTGAATAGGATTACATGACAGTTAAAAAGAGTCAACCTATTTCTCATCTTTATATATGAATTTTACAAAAAACAACCATGTGATAGTGCATCAAAACTGATCAGTAAAGAAAAGCAGGAGAATTGCCTGAGATTGACAAAATAAAAAGTATGTTTTTTAAAAAAGGCATTTGAAGAAAGTATTGAAAGTGCAATGGAGAAAAGTAATCTGGTTCTTTGGAAGCAGCACCCCTAGTCACTGGGTCTGAGTTCTGGTCTCATCTGCTGCGATTTGGGTCAGGTCACTCAGTCATTCTCAGCTTGTGGTCTGAGGAGTGAATCAAGGATGTGAAGGTCATGATGACCCCAGGGACTATGCAGGGAATATGGTGATTGCTGCAAGGAAGTTAAGGAATTTCCTCCTTGTTCCTTTATTTGAATGACTTG
>CM053596.1:2243960-2267162 GCA_028646575.1 Pseudocheirus occidentalis | reverse complement strand
TAGTCACTGGGTCTGAGTTCTGGTCTCATCTGCTGCGATTTGGGTCAGGTCACTCAGTCATTCTCAGCTTGTGGTCTGAGGAGTGAATCAAGGATGTGAAGGTCATGATGACCCCAGGGACTATGCAGGGAATATGGTGATTGCTGCAAGGAAGTTAAGGAATTTCCTCCTTGTTCCTTTATTTGAATGACTTGGGGTCTGTCACTCCACCATCCTGAGCTTGAGTCCTGAGTTGTGAAGTGTATTTGGAAGCCTGTACAACCTATTGTAGGTCTGTTGTGAAGATCCAGTGTTATTGTGTGTGAACCTCTTTGTAAGTTAAAGGAAACTGCAGATAAGAGCTGATGGTATTTTCAAGTGATTGATGTTGCCCGTTTAAATTTGAAAACTCTTCTTTCTGACTGGGGCAATAAACTGAAAATCAGTTTTCTTTCTGCCAAAGGAGAAAAGAGAATATATTTAAATGTTGATGTGTCTGTGTACGTATGGCTGTATGTCTGCCTTCAGATGCAGTAGCCAGATGAGGGGAATGAGACTCCTGCAAACATGAGCATTTCTGTGGAAGAATCTTGGCAGTAGAGATTCATGGGTAACAGTCCTCATGTCTTCAGTGTGAGAGAAATCTGTGACTCTGATGTCAAAACATATCAAAGTCCAAAGGATTGCTGTGATTTTGATGAAGGTGGAAAGAGCTTCACTCAATATTCAGTCCTAAACCACTGTAAGAAAATCACCTCAAGGAATAACTATTATCAGTACAGCAAACATAGGGAGTACTTTCCAGAACAAGTACAGCTTAATGAGTCCCAAGAGAAGTCTCCTGACATGTAGATAGGTCAAGGTAATAAAAGGAAAATGGCCTTCAGCTTGAGTTCAGACCTCATCTAACATCAGCAAAGTTATACTAGCAAAAAACTTGATATATGTTATGAAGGATGAAAAGCCTTCAGTCAGAACTCAGAGCTCATTAGCCATTAGAAAATGCACACTAGAAAGCAATCTTATGAATGTAAAGAAAGTGCAGTAACCTTAACTTATGGGTCAACTCTTCCTTAGTGTCATAGATTTTATACTGGAATTAACACATGTGCATATAATCAGGATGGGAAGACCCTGCATTGGAACTCAGATCTTGTAAAAAATCAAAAGATTCAAACTGGAAAGAAGCCTAATAATTGTCATGAATGTGAGGAGACCTTCCGTTACATATCAGTCCTTATTGGCCATCAGAGAATTCAGGTTGAGACAAAACGTATAAATGTAATCAATGTGAAAAGCCTTTCAAATGTAACTGTAGCCTTGTTTTTCATGAGAGAATCCACACTGGAGAGAAACCACATGAGGGTCACAAATGTGGCAAAACTTTTAGGGCATGCTCATGTCTTATTACACATCAGATAATTCACACAGGAGAGGAATCTTATAAATGGAATCAGTGTGGAAATGTCACATGGCATTCCATTCTTGTGGAATATCAGAGAATCCACGTAAGAAACTTCACAAATGTCATAGATCTTTTCATTGCTTCTCTAACTTAATTGAACATGATATTTTCCACGCTGGAGAGAAACTTGAGCACTATAATTCAGGTCACAAAGCCTTCAAACAACAGTCATGCCTTATTTCCTAGACAATTCCCACTAGACAGAAATTTTATCACTGTAGCAGGTGAGGAAAGACTTTCAAATGGTGCATTGATCTGGTTCAGTTCAAAAAATCATTCTGAGAAGCTGGATATGGATTCAGCGTCAAGCAGCCAGAGATCATCTCTTACTTTACTCAAGAAGATTATAGTAGAAAGTAGCCTTAAGAATGTTCAGGGTGCTAGGTGGAGCGGTGAATAGAGCACCAGCCCTGGAGTCAAGAGGACCTGAGTTCAAATCCGCCCTCAGCCATTTGACACAGTTACTATCCCAGGAAGAAAGGAAGAAAGAAAAATAAACTAGCTATATAACTCTTGCCAACTCACTTAACCTATTCATACCCGAGTTATCCCATCTGTAGAAGGGGGATAATAAAAGCACCTACATCCAAGAGTTACTGCGAACATCAAATGATACAATATTTGTAAACTGCTGTGGAAGACTTCAATCATTATGGAAATGTTAGCCTTTTAAAAATGAGTGTTGTTCTTTGGATTATTAGTCTCATAGTGAAGTCAGTAGTCTAAAATATCTGGACACTTGGGACACTTTTATTTCACATTGACATTTACTACAGTATCTATGAAGCCATTACTTGTAAAGAATAGAATTCTGGGTTTGGAATCAGAAAGATTTGGGTTCATATCCTGACTCAGGTGCTCTCTGGCTCTATAAATCTGAACAAGGAGCAACTTCCATGTGTCTCACTACTCATCTGCAATGCCAAGCAAAGTAGTGCTTTGCAGCTTGTTTCAGCTATTCAAGTACCTTTGAGCCTAGTCTCTGACTGCATCAAAAGTCTTTGTTGGAAACAGCCTACATTGTGCTGCCCTCAATAGGCCTAAGGCAGTTTGGAGACCTTCTCTGCCCTTAATAGGCCTAAGATCATCACATGGAGCCCACAGTAGGAGGAACTTGCTGAAAGAGCAGAGCAGAGAAAAGCTTGAGCAGAGTTCAGACCAAGCAGAACTTGGAGAAAACTTGATTGTGGTACTCTGTAGCACTCTGTTGATCTGTCAGACAAAAGCACTGTGTCTGTTGTTTTTGACAGAAGCCCTGAAAGAGGACTTTATTGCTATTACAGAAATCCCAGGTCTTTACTGTTGACTTGTGTTGATTTCTCAGAAGCCTTGTCTGCTGATTTGTGGTACTTTGTCAGACAGAAAGTGAATTGAGATGATAGTGGAGCAATGTCTATGAATATTGTTGTAGCTCTGTTAAGCTTTGTCTTCCTAGAAACAGAAAGTTGAAAGAGCTTGGAGTGGAACAGTAAGCTGAGCTATAGAACCAGAGCAGAGAACTGCCTAAGTGTGAATCTAGGCAAAAGCTGGGAGCAATCAGCCCAAAGAGGAGCAATCAGAGGGTTTGGAAGCCAGGCTTAAGTCAAGATGAAAGAGAACTTTACTGGAGTATTCCGTATTAACTGAACAGATGGCAACTTACTGTGACCCAGGGATGGATGGTGTTTGTACTTTCTGCTGCCTCTTAAGGATGATTAGCTTACGGATGACTGGAAGCCAGCCTTTAGTTAAGATGAAAGAAGACCTCTCTTCTGCTCCTGACATTTCTCCTAGAGTTGTTGGGCAGTAATCAACATACTGACTGTTCCTTGGCTCATTCTGAAACCACACTGGCTCTCAGGTAGATGACCATCTTCCAGGTGAAGGAGCAATACAAGGACACTCTCATGGTCTCTGTGAAGAACTTTGGAACTGACTGTGTGACATAGGAGACACCGGCACAGGACCACTTAGATGTGGGCATTCCCACATTAGAGAAAGTGCTGGGCTCTATCAGCAAAGAAGAATTGAGACAGCTCAAAGGAAACAGGATGTGCAGATTTAGAGAATCCAGCCCAAATGTTCACACAGACCTGTGGTAGAGCATTTATTTCAAACTCGAATTGGTCTGATCAGTCACAGTTGGACACATTGAAACTTGACTTTAGCATGTCTTTATGCCATTATGGTCCTCTTCAAGAGTGAAGGACAGGGGCAGCTAGGTGGTGCAGTGAATAGAGCACTGGCTCTGGAGTCAGGAGGACCTGAGTTCAAATCCACCCTCAGACACCACAAAACTAGTCGTGTGACCTTGGGCAAGTCATTTAACCCCAATTGCCCTGCATTCCCCACTCCAAAAAGCAAAAAAAAAAATGAAGGACAACTACCACTACTCCTCTATTCTAGGAAGTTGCCCCAGCAGAAGCAAATCTGCAGTCGTACTAAACTACTTAGCTTTTGATAAACTGAAGAGACCAGGAGTTTAATATACAAAAGAAGATGAGTGTAGTAAAGATATGTTTACTTAATCCAAATGCCTTCACTATGGAGCATCACTGACCACTATCAAATGCTGGGAACACTGGAAAGTAGTCTGGCAGAAAATGGATATGGACCAGCATCTCACATCACAGACTGAGTTAGCTCCTAATAAATACATGGTGTAGATAGGAAAGCTGACCTCAGATAAAGGAGATATGGAGAAGATACAGTCATGGATAGTGAAAGAATTTGTCACCAGATATGGTACAGAGAGGACTGAAGAAGAGACAATGGCCCATTTTTTATCACACACACACACACACACACACACACACACACACACACACACACACCCCTACTGCACCTAAAATTTTAAAGGAAGTAATTCAGATTGCAGCAAGTTTCCCTCATAAAAGTCTAATTTGCAAAATGTATAAAGAAGAGGCTCAGATTATACACAAGTATATAAAGAATGGATACAATAGGTGTATGGTGAAAAGCATGAACAAACAACTTTCAAAGGCAGAAATGCAAATTATCAATCATTATAAAGGGGAAAACCTTCACATCTATAACCACTAATCCAAATCACGAATAATGAGAAAGATTCTCAGATTGGCAAAGGTGAAAAGGAAATAAGAATCGGAAATATTAGAGAGAATTTGCTTTGGCCGATTGCATATTTGTTCAAGAATTTTGTGTTTTGATTTTCCTTTTCACCTGGGTGAGGGCAGATTAGAGGGGGAGAAATGGAAATAAGTTAAAAGAAAAACAAACAAGAAAAAAAATGCTCCAAATCAGTAACAATTAGATAAATCCAAAGTAAAATCAGTGCTTAGGTTCTGCTTTGCACCCATAATTGGCAAAGATCACAAGAAAAGAAAAGAAGTTTTGGAATGTAGGGAAGTTAGTTAATTAATTAACACATTAATTGATTTACTGTTGGTGAAGCTTTAACTTACCTCTTCCCCTTGAAATTTTGTATTTCTTCTGTCTTAGTGATACCACTAGAGGGCATATTCCTCTAAATCAAAGAATGAGATGTGAATCTCCTGAAAGTCCCCAGTGTAGAAAGAAAAACTGAAAACTAAGGTGTGATGACCTACAATCCGATAACAGCTGAACAAATTATGGTATACGAGTTGTAATACATGAATATCCTATAAAACACAGGCAGTCTCAGAGAAAGCCTGGAAGAGTTGTATCAACTAATGAGACTGCAGGGAGTAATTGATAATGGTCCCAGAATTAAGTGTAAAGGGTCAACAGCCTTGAAAGACATTGCACCTCTGATGACTGTAATAGTCAACATCTGTGGCTAGAGAGTTACATGTGACGACGTGTGAAACCTGTTTCCTGACCAAGAGGTAACGAATGTGAGATATATATAGATATATATAGATAGATATAGATATATATGAAAAAGCACATTTTGGGAAATGGACAGTGTTGGCGTTGGTTTTGCTTGACTATGTGATTTTATTCAATTAAAAAAAGATTTTTGGTAGGATAGAAAAACATTGAGAGAGACTAGGAATAGGATTGTCCTCCCCCCACAGTCAGCCTATTTGTGCAGGCTCATTCTATGGGAAGTATGTATAGACAGTATTGCTGAAGGATTTGCATTTTTGCAGGGCACCCAAAATCCTTTGACTATCTTCTGGTAACAAGAAATCTGCTTTAACTTACATTTGTTATTTCTAGAATTAGAACCTATGTGTAGAGCATGTCCTGAATGCATGTGGACTTGATGAAGTTGCCATTTTAAAAAGATTCTGGGAGCAGTACTCTCTGTTTATATCCATTTGGACATGGCTAATAACTGGACATGTTTTACTATAGACAAATTTTTGTATAAGCTGCTCTCTGTATAAAATTTGGATTATATTTAAACATACCAAGTCTTCTGTTGTTTGATAGTAAGCATCTTTAAGCAAAACCATTTGTGTAATGTTGACCCAGTGGATAAAAAAAGCATCTCCTTACCATACATACCAGTTACAGCAAGACAAGTTGTGATTTTTCATGATGAATCTCTTACTATTGCCAATGTGAAATTATAGTCAATACTTATTATCTAGTATATGTAAGCCTTGAGAGCACCACACCTGAAGCTGATTATAGGAACTTGCTCTTTAAGACCTTATGGATCTGCAGCTGATGTTACTCTGAGTTGGACTCCAGGAATATTCATCAAAGAATGCTGTTAAACCCATAATCCATGATGTAACCTTATGGGATTGAAATCCATGAACTGCTGGTTGACTGCTCATGGGAAAAGTTGGGAGAAAGTCTCAACATAGGCTGAGAAAGGGTTCTCCTGAATTAATTTTTCCAGTATGACATTTCCACTTGAATGGAAAATATCCCACCTAATCTACTTTAAGCTTGCCTCCAAAAAATTGGCTATCTGTATCACTTATGCCTGGAACTGAGATGAATTGAGGAAAGCATTATTCCCTTACTGTGTGTTGACTTTTATTACTTAACTAAACCCTTTAGAATGTGGGCTCCTAAAGGGCAGGGGCTATTTCACCTTGCTTGGTACCCTGAGCACTTAACACAGTGCCTGGTTCATAATCAGGGTTTGTTGAATTTACATGATGGAGTCCCCAAATAATGAAGATTGAAGTCATTTTTTAATTTTCTGCAATAGAAGATCTATCAATTTTACTCAAGTAAGGGGTCCAATGTTGAAACTGTCAAGAGTCTGTTGAGTCTGAGTTGGTTCAAAGGTGTAACTGTCACACAGAGCACTCCAGACGGAATTTTGTGATTTCCATATCATAGGTCAGACAAATTCTCATAAAACTGGGATATTCTAAGCAAAGTTGCAAAATCCCCTCTCTAACTCCTACTTTGGCTCTTAGAGGTCTTAATTACTCAGTGATGCTCTTCACTACTTTAGAATTAGACAACCTCTTCTTTAAGCAACTTCTTAACCAGAGCTCATAGAATTTGGTGACCCAGCCCAAAGAGAAGGTCCCAAAGCATTTGGTGAGTCCCCAAAGAACTTCGCAGAGAAGGAGAATTTATAAGTCTGTTCTACTTTTTTCTTTTTTTTTTTTTTTTGGCGGGCAATTAGGGTTAAGCAACTTGCCCAAGGTCACACGGCTAGTTTTTTGTGTTAAGTGTCTGAGGCTGGATTTGAATTGAGCTCTTCCTGACTCCAGGGCCGGTGCTCTACTCACTGCGCCACCTAGCGGCCCCTATTATTATTCTTTCTAAAGCCAAATACATACAATTAAATACTTAGCTGTTTTGAAACATTGTAATCACATTCTCTAACAGCTTAATTCATCATTTCACAGCATCCAGATTAAGAGGAGTTGATTTCTAGCGTGGATTCTTTCATGTACAAGAAGACTGTAGGCAACTGAAAGTCTTTTCACATTGACTACATCCATAAGCTTTCTCTCCAGTGTGGCTTCTCTAATGTTTAGCCAAGTTCAGAATTCAGTCTGAAAGCCTTTCACACAGTGATGACAATCATAAGGTTTCTCTCTCACATAGATTCTGTGAAATACAGCAAGGATTTGTTTCCCAGTAAAGTCACAAGTACTGTCACTCATGAAACTTTCTGCATGAATTTGTTTCACAGAAATGCTTAGCTTTACAGTAGTCTCTTGTATTTCTGGTCTAATCTTTCCTTCTGCAAGAAACAAATAAAACATGTGTGTGTGTATGTGTGTGTGTGTGTGTGTATATACACACACACACGTATGTATATATATAGAGAGACAGAGACAGAGAGAGACAGAGAGAAGAGACAGAGACAGAGATGTATACACATATAAAATTATAATCCCTGCCCTCCTTTGGGATAAACTAAACTAATTGATCTACATCCTACTTCCCCAGGCTAAGAGAAAGTCAAGTTCAGTGGGTAGAATCAACCATTTGAGAATGGCATTAGCTCACATCTGCAGAATAACTTGATCTATGAAAAACTTCACATACAATCATGTTGGATCCTCACAAAAACCTACAACCTCAGTAAACCCAGTATTCTTATTTGATTCAAAGCTCAGGCCGTGAGTTCAGAATGACTGAGTAACATACCCAACATCTGTGGAGCTGAGACTAGAACTTCAGCCTTGCAAATGGGCATGCTCTGTCCTTTGTACTTAGATGGCCTTTCTCCGTTCCACTTTGTGAACACCGTTTTCTAGGCCCCTAAAGCATTTCACGCTGTGGACACCTAGGAGTTTCTATCTCCTATTTCCTCAAAGTAAGAGTAGCTATCAACTCAAAGAATCTGGCCAATGATTCTCCAGGAATGGACCAAAGTGTCATGCACTCATTACTGACTCTTACACATTCACACTCCTGATCCCCATGTTGAATCTGTTGCAAAGTGCTATGTTTCTACCTTGTTAACATCTCACTGATATACCCCTTTCTCTCCCAGCACAGCCTCTGTCTTGGTTCAGGCCCCAGTCACCTCACAACTGAGATATTGCAAGAACCTGCTGCTGGCTACAGCAGCCTTGAGTCTCCCCTCATGCCAGTCGTTCCTCCACTCTCCTGTCAAAGTTCATCTTTCTAAAGTTCTGTTCTGGCCACATCACTATGTATTCAACAACCTCCTGTGGCTACCTAGCAAAAGGATCAAATATAAAATCCTCTCTGGGGCTTAATTGCCTACCCCTTCTTTACCTGCCCGTCTCTAACACTTCCAGTCTTTTTTCACCTTATTTTCCCACCAAATATACTGTACTTCAGTGGTATGGGCCTCCCTTCTGTTCTGTGATCAGGACATCCTCCACAGGCTTTCCTCATCATCCCAGTGCCTAGCATGGTTGTCCTGGCTTCCCTGAAGCCCCATCTAGAGCTCACCTTCCACAATAAACCCTTGCAGTCCTCCTTAGTCTTAGGGCCTTTCATCTCTCAATGAGCTCCAATTTCTCCTGTCCATAAAAGGTTTCTACATTGTTGCTGGCATGTTGTCTGCCCCCCAGGCTGTGAGCTCCAGGAGAGAAGGGATTATTCCTTGTGTCTCTTTATACCAAACTTAATAAATGCTCATTGACTTCAAGAAGGTCTAAGAAGAGGTGATACTGCAAAGTCTAAGCCCTTTTTTGCACTTTCAAGGGAGTTTCTTGCACCCAAATTCTGAAGAATAACTCTTTATAGAATCAGAGATTTCTCACTGGAATTAATTTTCATGGTATTCAACTCCCTCATTGTACATATAGGGAAACTGAGGCTCAGTGGTTCAGCAACTTGTCAAGGATCCCACTACTAAAAAGTTTCTGGAAACAGATTCCAAGTCCGGTCTTCCTGCCCCCAAATCTGGCACCTGATTCACACCCCCCCCCAGAAGACTGGTCATCCCGGCTCTCACACACCTGCTTCCCCCTCAGTCACCTGCACAGCAGCATCTCAGGCCTTCTGGTTCCAGCAGCCACGGGGCTTCCCTTTCCTCCAAGTAAGAGATCAAATCCTCTCTGGGAACCCACAGCCCTGGGCATGGGGAGTCAGGGATGAGCATGGAGAAAACCTTCTCATTTAGATCTCCTTAGTGACAAGAGTGTGCATGTAAAGCTACTCCACTTTGAGAATCATTCCATCATGTTCACACAGATCTGACTTATTCTCCCATTAATGAAAGTAACCCAAACTAGGATGGGATGGGGCAGATGAGCCTTGAGCTCCTGAAAATCAGTTCCTGATGAATCACCTTTGGCCCTCTCCACTCCCCTGCTTTCCACTCCCTGAAATTTAAAAAACCTTGGGATTCTTCATTCAGGGAATCATGGCCTCTTTTGGTGAGATTCTCCTGCTGGGGAACTCAGTGAACCTCGGTCAGTCCAAATTCTGATTCTGAGATAGTCTGTTATTCCTGGCAGTGACAAGGGTTTGCAAGCAAGGAGCACAGGAGGGTTCCCAGAAGTCCTGAAGCAAAGTTTTCATGGTATTTATTTGGGGAGCTTTGGGGAGAGATGGGGAGAAGATCATGGAGCTAAAGGGGGATCAGAAAATCTGGTCTTGGTGCACCTTCTTCATAGGAGGGATTCTGCATAGTTTTTATTATCTAGACATTAGAGGCAGCTGGGAGTGCCATGGAGAGAGCCCTGGGCCTGGAGATGTCAGAGATTAAATTCAGCCTCAGTTACTAGCTGTGTGCTCCTAGACAAGTCACTTTACCTCTGCTTGTTTTAGCTTTCTCAAATGTCAAATGGGGATAATATCACCTAATCCTAATGGCATGATATTGTAAAGAAAACACTTAGCATACAGACTAGTGAACAATGCAGTTACACACTAGAGATGGCTAAAGTTGACCCAAAGAAGCCAAATATCTGCTTATGCCTTCTTTGTACAAACATGCCATGAGCAACATGAACAAAAGATCCTGAAGTTCCTGTCAATTTTGCAGAATTTTCAAAGTATCCAGAAAGATAGAAGAATATGTCTGGAAAGGAAAAATCCAAGTCTGATGAAATGGCAAAGCCTCATAAGTTGTGGCATGACAGGGAGAAGAAGGATTATGGACCAGCTAAAGGAGATGGAAAGGAGCCTCATGCTCCTGAACAGCCCTTCTGTCTTCTTCCTGTTCTGCTCAGAATGTTGCCCTGAGACAAATCTCCAAACCTGGAATATCTACTGGGGATGTAGCCAAAAATTTGGTGATATGTGTAATAATTGGAGTGATAATGAAAAGCAGTCATTCAATAATAAGGCAGTGAATCTGAAGGCAAAGGATGTTGCTGGTTCTAGCTCCAAAGGAAAGTTGGATAGGGCAAAGGGAACAGCAGAAGCTCCCTGGAAAAAGGTGGAAGAGGAAGATGAGGATGAAGGTGATGAATAAAACTCTATTATCTCTCTTAAAAACCACAGAGTTGGGGAAATGCTGAAGCACCTTTATTGACACACTGTCTACTGTATTTGTAGCATTTAACTTTTAAAATTGGAAACAGTTGCTCTAGGAATTTTATCTGGTTTATGTCTCAGAGATGTAGGCATTATGAGTGTCTTGAAATCGTATCAAAGTTGTATATATTTCCAAACATTTTTAAAATGAAAAGGATGTTTGTGTTTTTCTAGTACAACAGTGCATAGTAGTGGTGGCACCGGGCAACCTTGCTCCGCCCCTGATCTTTGGAAGTTTTCTAAGTTTTCCCCATTACAGATAATGCTTGTTGACAATTTCATTCATTTATTTATTTGTTATCTATTGTTATTTACAAAGTTCTAGTTTTTTCTCCTATGCTCTCTAGTGCTGGTAAGAGGAATGGGTTCTATTTTGTCAATGACTTTTCCTGCACGTGTTCAGATAATTATGTGATTTCTTTGAGTTATGTTAATGATTTGGTCAGTTTTGCTGATGTTTTTCCTAACACTACAGCAATCCTCCATTGCTGGTATAAATCTCACCTGTGTATAGGGTACAATTCTTGTGATTTGTATTGCTGTTATCTCCCTGCTGGTATTGTATTTTAAAATGTTCTGTCAATATTCGAGGGCACTTTGTATTTTCCTTCTCTGATTTTATGCTTCCTGGTTTTGGTCTCAGCACCATGTTTGTTTGATGGAAGGAATCTCTCTTTGTCTTCTTTTTTCCAAATATTTCATGTAGTTTTGGAACTGATTGTTTTTTAACTCTTTGGCAAAATTCTCTTGGAATCCATCTAGTCCTAGAAATTTTTTCTTTCAGAGTCCTTTGATGGCTTGTTAGATTTCATTTTTCTGAGACTGGGTTATTTAAGTATTATATTTGCTCTTCTGCAAATCTGGGCAATTTATATTTGTGTAAATTGTCATCCATTTCAGATTGATTATCAGATTTCTTGGAATATATTTAAGCAAATTAGATCCTAATGATTGTTTTTTTTTTCATTCTTTTCATTTTCAATACTAAGAATTTGTTTTTTCTTTTTGTAAAAATCTCTTTAACCAATGGTTCATTTATTTTGCTGGCTTTTTTTCATAAAACCAGCTGCTAGTTTTATTTGTTATTTTAATGGTTTTCTTGCTTTTAATTTTATTAATATCCTTTTGGATTTTCAGAATGTCCATTTCAGTGTCTATAGTAACTAAATATTATAATAAAGAAATACATGCTATTGCTGAATGAAAGTCATCCTAAAACAAAGGCATGAAGTGTTTTGGCTATGACCCATCACACCAGGGCAGACTCAAGCCCTCAGAGTGACAACAGCTAATTCTGCTTCACTCAGCTGTAAAGTCTCATGTCCCTCAGTTCAATCCTGATGGTAATTGCTATGCCTTATGGATCCTTTCTGTGTTAGGTCTGGAGAAAACTTGGTTTCAGCTTCTCAGGAAATCAAGTAGATCTTTTCTTTCTCTTTCTTCTCTTTTCTATCATCACACATGAAGAGGAGCCCAAAATGGGTTAGGGCTGCCTGAGACCCCAAAATACCAACATGCTGGGTCCTGTGGAAAGAATTCCACTCAAGTCTTCTCAACCAAAGAAAAAGTAAAGTCTATTGAAAGTTCAAGTTCCCCACGTGGGGTGCTAGGCCATTTCAAGGTGCTCTCACAGAGCAAGTCTGTGTGCTAGGGCATTCTAAGGCGCTCACACACAGCAAAGTCTCTGCTAAGCTATCCCATGGTGCTCTCACCCACGTGGAGGGAAGGGGGTTCTATACACAAAAAGGTTGTAGGAGGAACCTAGGGGTCGTCCAGAGGAGGAGATTGGGAGTGTCTTCAGGAGGAGTCAGATGAGGTCAGACTCCAGTAATGAGTGGTTAAGGTGGGAAGTTGCTGGAGGCTACCTGGAGACCATAGACAATGGTGGGCCAGGCCAGTTCTAGGGTAGGAAACTATTGGAACAAAGGGGGCTAAAGACTTGGGCAGAGCCACAACTTACGGCTCACGACCACAGGCAAATGTCTTTCCTGGGAAAGTTCACCTTCCCAGAGCCTGTACCTCAAAGAATCAAGGAGAGTTCCAAAAAGGTGGGGGGAGGGAGGGTCCCAGAGCCTACACCTCATCACACAGACATACCTGCCCCTTCCCAGAATACCCTGTACATGTGATGTGACCTTTTCACACAATCCCCACAGAATCTGGTACAGAAGGAATTATCATCATCTTCTCTCTTTCTCCTCCCCAGATGCTCCTGCCCCACACTTCCAATACATACTTTCACACACATTTCACAGGAAGGCACATCCCATAGTAAGACCTTTTAAACTTTATTCCAACTCACCACTTCTGATGCTTTTCTTAAAATTCTATTGGCCTCTTATTGATTGTAGTTTTAAGTGCTGACTCTGACATGCATGAAAGCTACAATCACTGAGGAAATCCTCTTTTTTTGTGCTCCTGTCTTCTCTCACTTGAGGAAGGCTAGACTACAAGAATTCTGGAGTCTCCTTCAAGTCTAAATCTTGTGACTTTTGGGGATATAGGAGTTGGTGACCTTCAAGGATGTGACTGTGGACTTTACCCCAGAGGAGTGGGGCCTCTTGGACCCTCCTCAGAAGGAGCTGTACAAGGAGGTCATGCTGGAGAATGCCCAGAACCTGCTCTCCCTGGGTAAGGACACTTCCTCTGTTCCCTCTAAATGTGCTGTTAGAGGGAATTTCTTCATTCATGAGCGCGCTGGTTTTGGAGCATTTATCAGGGACTAGAAAGGGAAAAGTGCTGGTCTCCTGTGTACCTGAAACAAGGACCTCCTGCTGCCTGCTTTTACTATAAAAGGTCAGTAGATTGTGTGACAAGAACCTGGAGGTTTCCTGGTGGCTCCTGAAGCTGTCTCCGGCCAAGGCTAGGGAGCTTGAGGTCCCAGATCATGTCAGGGTTGAAGTATCTCAGGTGGGGAAGTCATCCCAAATGATGTAGTCCAGTCTGTCCCTGGCCATGAACTTTGTCTGCCAAATCTCTGAAAGGTCACAATGGTCCTTCTTCTTCCTTTATATTGTTTGAAATTGCAGATGAAATGGTGGGAAAAGAAGGAAGGGAATAAGCATTTCTGTTCAACTGCTGTTCCCCAGCTCTTGTGCTAAGTGCTTTCTTTAAAATATAATGTCATTAGGTGATATTATTATTCCCATTTGATATTTGAGAAAACTGAAGCAAACTGAGTTGTTTAGCAACACACAGCTAGTAACTATCTGAGTCTGGGTTTAAACCCTGGCATTCCTGGCTCCAGGCCCAGGGCTCTCTCTTCTGCACTACCAAATGCCTCTAATTTCTAGATAATGGTAACTATGCAATGAGTCTCTCATCCTATGAAGAAGGTGCACCATGACCAATTTTTTTTATTCCAGTTTGCCTTCATGATCTTCTCCCCATCTCTCCCCAAAGCTCCCAAACTAAATGCTGAGGAAACCTTGCTTCAGGAATTCTGGGAACTGTCCTATACTCCTTGCTTGCCAGCCCCTGACAGTGACAGGACTCGCCCAGAATCAGAATTTGAACTAATTGAGGTTCATTGAGTTCCCCAGCAGGAGAACCTCACTAGAAGAGGCAAAGGCTCCCTGTGGAATTCTAAGGGTTTTATAAGTGAGGGAGTGAGGAGCAGGGGAGGTGACAGTGCCAAAGCAGCTTCAGGAGGGTCTGATTTTCAGGATCTCAAGGCTGATCTGGCCCATCCTAGTTTGGGTTACTGCCTTTAGAAGCCATAATGGGAAAATAAGCCAGATATCTGCTAACACAATGGTGTGATTCTCAAAGTGGAGTAGCTTTACATGCACACTCTTTTCCCTAAAGAGACCTAAATGGGGGTGGCTAGGTAGTGCAGTGAGTAGAGTACCGGCTCTGGAGTCAGGAGGACCTGAGTTCAAATCTGATCTTAGACACTTGACACACTAGCAGTGTGACTTTGGGCAAGTCACTTAACCCCAATTGCCCACCCCTCCCCCAGAAAAAGAGACCTTAATGACAAGGTTTTTTCCATCTTCTTCCCTGATTCCCCATGCCCAGGGCTGCCAGTATCCAGAAAAGATTTGATCTCTCATTTTGAGCCAAGGGAAGCCCCATGGCTGCAGGAGCAAGAAGACCTGAGGAGCTGCCATTCAGGTGAGTCAGGTGAAAACAGGTATATGAAAACTGTGATGACAAGAGACTTCTAGGTGGGGCGGGGGGTGAAACAAGTGCTAGATTTGGGGGCAAGAAGGCCTTGCTTGGAAATATTTTTGAGACACTTTTTAGCAGTGGGATCCTGGACAAGTCACTGAACCACCAAACCTTAGTTTCTCCATCTGTAAAATGAGGGATTTGGATACCATGGCCCTTCCAGTGATAAATCTGTCATCCTCTAAAAAGTCATTGTCTGGAATTTGGTAGCACAAATTCTCCTGAAAGAGCCAAAGGGGTTAGGCTTTCCAATATGGGCTCTTTCTTAGACCTTCTTCAAGTCAGTGAGAATTTATTAAATGCCTGCTCTGTGCTAGACCTTCTGATAAGGACCAGGGATATAAAGAGATACAAGGAACATCCCCTGTTCCCCTGGAACTCACAGATGGGGGAGTAGGGGGGTGGGGGCAGACAACACACTAACAGCAGTTTTGAAATCTGTTTTGAACAAGACAAATTGGAGTGTATTGAGAAAGAGAAAACCCTAAGCTGAAGGAGGACTAGAAAGGCATATTGTGGAAGGTGGGCTCTAGCCGAGGCCTCAGGGAAGCCAACACAAGCATTCTAGGCATGGGGATGGCACCAAATGCCCAGAGTTGGGAGGTGGAGTGTCCTGTCCATAGGACAGAAGGGGGGCCTGTACCACTGAAGTAGAGCCTATTTGGTAGGATAATAAGATGAATGAAAATTAGTAGAGTAGGAGGAAGGCAGATGATGAAGTGGTTCATGATCAGAAGCCCTAGAGAGGATTTACATTTGATCCTTTTGCTAGGGAGTCAGTCATGTGGTTGTTCAGTCTGAAATGTCAAGTTTTAACAAAGTGACCACAGAGTCCAAATAAAAGTTTTAAGGAGCTTTAATTTAGCCAATTGGCGCCTGTCTCCACACGAATGAGAAAGAGAACAGTGAAGTAATGCAGAAGTACGGAATCTTTTATACCATCTGCCTTAATTGTACTAACAGCACGATTTGTTATTAGTTGAAATCTAAGTACAAGGGTTCTGTTCTTTGTAATCAAGGGAATGTAAATACCTTACTGATTGATGAAGAGTAGGCCATGGGAACCAGGAGCCATATTGATTAATGAAGAGTTGGGTATGGGAACTATGGGAGTGAATGAGGAGTTGGGCATGGGAATGCAGACTTAGGCACATAGGAAAAGAAAAAATAAGACATACTACCCAGGTGCATTCTCTATCTAGTACTGGCCACTTCATTGATTTTTATCTTGGGTTCATTCCAAGTTTACTATGCCTGCTGATTTCTGGTTCAGTTCGGGTACACTGAGCTCACTGTTTTCTAATTTCACAAACTATCTAATTCCTGGCCATTTCAAGTCACTTCTGGCTCTTCATGATCCCATCTGGGTCTTTTTGGCAAAGATCCTGGAGGAGTTTTTCTATTTCCTTTTCTGCATCATTTCATTGATGAGGAAACCGAGGCCAACAAGCCTAAGTAACATCCTCAGGATCACAGAGTGAGTGTCCGAGGCTGGATTTGAACTCAAGCCTTCCTGACCATTACTATATCCTCTCCACTTTCTAGCTGCCCAAAGGGAGTCACCTAATGAGGTATCCAAAGATAGCCTTGCTATAGTGAGATTACGTAGCCCCAATGTGTTGTGGACCCAGATAACCTGGCTTTATGATTTCCCCTCTCTCCATCCAGCAGCATCTCAGCAGTAGCAAAGGTTGCTGCCTTCCTTAGAATTAATCCAAGACTGGGCTTTACATAAATCACAAACCTGGGCCCCTCCCCTGATCTCTGAGGCTCCATCTTTGGCCGTTCTTGGAGAATCATTGACCAGATTCTTTGAGGTGACAGACACTCTTAGTTTGGGGAAATGGGAGGTAAGAACTCCCAGATGTCCCATAGAATAGGATGCTTCAGAAGCTAGAAAGAAGTCTCTGTGATCTTCACCATGGATCTGGTCAGGTCCTAGCAGGATTTGTACTTGACAAAGATCATTCACTATAGGGCCAGAGGCAGAAACAGAATTAGGGCCAGAACATGCATTTGCCAACTGATAGACAGGATTGTGATAGAGGCTCAGGCCTGGGGGGGGTCTGCCGTGGGCCCAGACAGTCACTTATTATGCATGGATGAAGCAACTCCAGCGTTCTAGGCCCTCAGCTCAGCTTATGGAAGGGAGAAGTCCATCCCTGCTATTAAGAATCTCCCAATCTAGCATACCAACATGGAGATGGTTTGAGAAGAAGCAAGAGATTGGGAACATTGGTCTCAGCTGATTCACAGAAAAGAGGGTGTTTGCAAATGGAAAGAAATTTTGTTCAATGGGATATATGGGGAAGAAGAAGAGGAGAATTAGGAAGGAAAGAGTCAATCATAATAAGAATGATAAAAACACAGACACTTCAGAGATATTGTGGGTTTGGTTCCAGAGCACTCAACTAGATTAAGAGAGCAATAAAGCAAGTCACATGAATGCTTGTTTTTGTTTCCCAGCGCATATAAAGGTTCCGTTTATACTACTCTGTTGTCTGTTATGTATACAATACTATTCGGTCTAAAATATCAGTGTACATGCCTTAATTAAAAAAATACTCTATTGCTACAAAACTCTAACCATCATCTGAGCCTTCCTGGAGACATAATCTTGTTGCTTGTGGAAGCTTTTGAGCAGAATTGATGGCTGTTGACTGATTAGCCTGGTGGTTGCACAAGGTTGGCTGTGGCAGTTTCTTCAAATAAGGTCATGGTGAAGCTTGCCACATTGATTGATGTTTCTTTTCACTTGAACCCTTAGACCCCATCATGGGATTATTAATTGGCCTGTTTTCAATATCATTGTGTGTCAGAGAATAGGAAAACCCAAGAGAAGAAGGGAAGAAGTCAACGTGCAATAAAAAAATTAATTTTCTTAATAGCAAAAGAAAAGAAAGTTTGATGGAAAAAGGCCCTCTAGTACCATGGACAGAGCATGCCCACTTACAGAGTTGCCATTGCAGTTTCAGCTACTCAGATGTTGGTCAGGTCACTCACCCATTCTGAACTCATGGCCTGACTTGTGAATATAATGAGAATGCTGGTCCTGCAGTTGTCACTGGTGTTTGTAAGGTGATTGTAACAATCCGGTGTGATTGTTTCTGAAGGTTTTTGTAAATCAAGTTATCCTGCAAATGTAAACTAATGGCATTTGAAAATGATTGATTCTGTCCATTGAACTTTGAAGAATGTTCTCTTAGTCTGGGGAAGTAGGATGTAGATCAGTTAGTTTAATTTATTCCAAAGGAGGGAAGGGATTATAATTATATACATGTGTGTATGTGTTTCTCTGTGTATATATTTTATTGTTTGTTTCTAACAGAAGGAGAGATTAGCCCTGAATTGCAAGAGACAGCTGAAAAGCCAATAATTTCTGTGAAAGAAACTCATGAAGAGACTTTTGTGAGTGATGGTGCCTGTGAAGTCACTGGGCAAGAAATCTGTAGAGTCCACATAGGAGAGAAACCATATAATTGGCATCATTATGGAAAGAACTTGAGTCAACACTCATCCCTTACTAACAATAAAAAAATTCAGACTAAAGAGAAAACACATAAGTGTCATGAATGTAATGAAGCATTTAGTGAACGCTCATCCTTCCTTATCCATCAGAGGATTCATAGTGGAGAGAAACCTTATACATGTAATCAATGTGGAAAGGCTTTTAGATTCAGCTCTCAACTTGCTGTACATCAGAGAATCCACACTGGAGAGAAACCTTATGAATGTAATCAATGTGAAAAGGCCTTCAAATACAAGTCCAATCTTGCTGTACATCAGAGAATTCACACTGGAGAGAAACCTTATGAATGTAATCAATGTGGAAAGGCTTTCAAATACAAGTCCAATCTTGCTGTACATCAGAGAATCCACACTGGAGAGAAACCTTATGAATGTAATCAATGTGGAAAGGGTTTTAAGGAGAAAAGCTGTCTTATTGCACATCAGAGGATTCACACTGGAGAGAAACCTTACGAATGTTATCAATGTGGAAAGACTTTCAAACAGAGGGCCCATTTAGATGTACATCAAAGAATCCACACTGAAGAGAAGCCTTACAAATGTAATCAATGTGGAAAGGCTTTCATATACAAGTCCAGTCTTGCTGTACATCAGAGAAGTCACACTGGAGAGAAACATTATGAATGTAATAAATGTGGAAAGGATTTTAGTGAGAAAAGCTGTCTTATTGCACATCAGAGAATCCACACTGGAGAAAAACCTTATGAATGTAATCAGTGTGGAAAGGCTTTTAGATTCAGCTCTCAACTTGCTCTACATCAGAGAATCCACACTGGAGAGAAACCTTATGAATGTAATCAATGTGGAAAGGCTTTTAGATTCAGTTCTCAACTTGCTGTACATCAGAGAATCCACACTGGAGAGAAACCTTATGAATGTAATCAGTGTGGAAAGACTTTCAAATACAAGTCAAATCTTGCTGTACATCAGAGAATCCACACTGGAGAGAAACTTTACAAATGTAATCAATGTGGAAAGGCTTTTAGATTCACCTCTCATCTTGCTGTACATCAGAGAATCCATACTGGGGAGAAATCTTACAAATGTAATCAATGTGGAATGGCTTTCAAATACAAGTCCAGTCTTGCTGTAAATCAGAGAATCCACACTGGAGGGAAGCCATATGAATGTAATAAATGTGGAAAGGCTTTTAAACAGAGGGCCAATTTTTCTGGACATCAGAAAATCCACACTGAAGAGAAACCTTATGAATGTAGTCAATGTGGAAAGCATTTTAAGGTGAAAAGCTGTCTTATTGCACATCAGAGAATCCACACTGGGGAGAAACCTTACAAATGTAATCATTGTGGAAAAGCTTTCAAACAGAGGGCCCATTTAGCTGGACATGAGAAAATCCACACTGAAGAGAAACCTTATGAATGTAATCAATGTGGAAAAGCTTTCAAACGGAAATCTGTACATATTGTACATCAGAGAATCCACACTAAAGAGAAATCTTACAAATGTAACCAATGTGGAAAGGCTTTCAGATTCAGCTGTCATCTTGCTGTACATCAGAGAATCCACACTGGAGAGAAACCTTATGAATGTAATCAGTGTGGAAAGGGTTTTAAGGAGAAAAGCTATCTTATTGCACATCAGAGAATCCATACTGGAGAGAAACCTTACAACTGTAATCAGTGTGGAAAGGCTTTCAGACAGAGGACCCATTTAGATGTACATCAGAGAATCCACACTGAAGAGAAACCTTACAAATGTAATCAATGTGGAAAGGCTTTTAGATTCAGCTCTCAACTTGCTGTACATCAGAGAATCCACACTGGAGAGAAACCTTATGAATGTAATCAGTGTGGAAAGGCTTTCAAATACAAGTCAAATCTTGCTGTCCATCAAAGAATCCACACTGGAGAGAAACCTTATGAATGTAATCAATGTGGAAAAGGTTTTAAGGTGAAAAGCTGTCTTATTGCACATCAGAGAATCCATACTGGAGAGAAACCTTACAGATGTAATCAATGTGGAAAGGCTTTCAAACAGAGGGTCCATTTAGATGTACATCAGAGAATCCACACTGAAGAGAAACCTTAGGAATGTAATCAGTATGGAAAGGCTTTCACATACAAGTCCAGTCTTGCTGTACAACAGAGAAGTCACACTGGAGAGAAACATTATGAATGTAATCAGTGTAGAAAGGCTTTCCAATGGAGGTGCCATTTAACTGCATCAGAAAATCCACACTGCAGAGAAACCTCATGAGTATCCAGAATGTGATAAGGATGTAGTAAGTAATGTATTATCATAATTACTATAAGTAATAAAGTTAGAATGTAAGGAAGTGTCCAAGAAACAGTTTCTGGTCAGCGGGTTCATTAATTAGGGCCAGTGAATGCTCAATAACACAGTGGTCATTTAGCTCTATCTTCTAAACTTGGAGGAATCACAGAGGGGCCTCAGTGTTTATGTGCCCTTAGATAAGTGGACATTGTCAACAGTTATAAATCAGCTCCAATCCTTAAAAATGGTTGAGAATGAAGACTACAATGAGAGGTGGGCTCATCTTGGAGGGGAGGTGGGCTGAGGGACTTGACTCCTCCCTTAGTCCCAGACCAGGAGACTCATCTCTTCCCAGAGCAGGTCTGTGCACCATGGTCTAGACAAAGCAGGGAGGCTCTTTGCCTCTGAGCTGGTAGAGTAAAGCTCTGGGCCAGAATCCCCCAGACTCACATCCCTTCCCCAGGTGTGTGGCTCTGCAGCCAGCTTGAACCAACTGTGGAAGGCTGGTTTTTAAATGTCTTATGAGGACATCTAGTTCAGAGAAATCAGCAAAAGCTGCAAGTGAGGTCTTGATGGTTTTGGTGATTTTCTAGACATAAGAAAGGGATGATCCCAGTGAACAGAAGGTGTAAAAGTATATTGTGCTCCCTTTTTTTTTCTTTCAAAAAGCCACTTGTGAAACTTTTACTAGCACACCTTTGTCTGACTCCCTTTTTGGTTTCTTTCTTATGGGGTTACCAACAAATCTCTTCCCACCATCATGGGCAAGCATCAGGAAAGCTACTAATCCCTTTTGCCCTGAACAAGAGAAAATGGCAGGTAGTGGGTAGAAGCAAGGGCAGGTGGGTACTGATACCCCGCTAACTAAAGTAAGCAGGGAAAGGTTCCTAAGTTCACAATGATAAAGAGAAAAGCATTAGAAATATATCTAGTCCCAGAAGCTAAGAATGTCAACTTCTGAGAATAATAAAAAATGAGAAATGAGAGACAACTCTAGAAAAAGACCTATTCAAGGAAAACACATAGGGATATAGTAATCAAATTCTGAAACCCCATATTTTATCAAGGATAAAATATGAAGAGCAACAAGGGAAAAAAACAGTTTAAATATGACAATACCACAATTAGAATCACACAAGACCTAGCAATGGAGACACTAAAAGACAAGAGGCTTTGGAACACTATATATCAAAGAGAAAAAGAACTGGGTGTCTGTCCAGAAACATCATATGCAGAAAGTTTAGTCACAATCCTGAATGAAAAAATTGTATTTCATCAATTGTTACACTTTTGGGATTTTGTTGAAAAAAAAAACTTGAACATAAAAGATTTGACATAGAGGGAAAGGAATCATAAGGTCCATACTAAAAACTGGTTACAAGGGACTCAATAAGGATAAACCTTTAACGTTTTATATATAAAATGTAAAAGGTACTGTCGTTAGTAATTGGGTAGTTGATAAGACAGATTGAGGTAGACCCTGGAATATGACTTTAAAAATTAAAACCATTTAGGGACAGCTAAGGAGAGTTATTCTCTTAAAGAAATGAGGTGCAAGAGGGAAACTTGACATAGAGCAATTAGATGGGGGAGGAAGGCTGGACAAGCTCTGGTAACCTAACTTTCATCCTGAATGGGTTTAAGAGGAAACAATACATATATATGTGGAAGACTATATACATCTTATGAATTCAGAAGAAATCAAATAGTAAAGGGAGAAGATAATGGAGGGATCTCTAGAGGGAAGGATGAAGGAATAGGTTATGAGGGTTATAGAAAGGTGGTTAGACTGGGAATGGGAGGATGGGATGGATCCTTGGAGGTGGGGATAGGCTAAATAAGGAATAATCCAAGTTAGGGGGTAGAAGTGAAGGAGAGGAGTCAGGAGGGATAGGAAATAAGAGAGATGCACAAACATCAAAGCCAGGATCAGGGGTAGAATTTATTAGGAAAAGTATATGTTTGTATGTGCATGTATTTGTGTTGGGCTTCAGGGTTGGGAAAGCTGGTTCAGGTTTTTGAAAGAATTCAATCAGATCTCTTAGGTAAAGGGAACTTTATTGACACAAAAGCCTGGAGGCCTAAGACTTAGCAAGGAGCTAAACAGAGGCAATAATGTAGAGCAAGGACCAGACTTATAGAGCCAGAAAACTACACAGTTTATAGGATGGTGACGTAAGTGCTGGGGCGTCAAAAGTGGGTTTGGAGATTAGGGGCAAGATAAATCTTGTACGATAAGGACACCGGACGAGGACAGCAAGGACACAAAATAAGGGGGGCAAGGAGTCTGCATGATAGGATGGGAGGAGACAAAGAGTCTTCATGATAGGATGGGAGGAGACAAGGAATCTTCATGATAGGATGGGAGGAGACAAGGGATCTTCATGATAGGATGGGAGGAGACAAGGGATCTTCATGATAGGATGGGAGGAGACAAGGGATCTTCATGATAGGATGGGAGGAGACAAGGGATCTTCATGATAGGA
>CM053596.1:2227067-2243860 GCA_028646575.1 Pseudocheirus occidentalis | reverse complement strand
GATAGGATGGGAGGAGACAAGGAATCTTCATGATAGGATGGGAAGAGACAAGGAATTTTAGGATAAGGTGAATTTTAAAGTCAAGATAAGTCTTACAAGATAGGGATGCAGACTGAGGACAAGGAATTTATGACAGGATGAGAGGAGGCAAGGAATTTGAGAATAAAGTATATTTTTGTGATATTTCAAGATAAGGGGAGACTTTAGGATGCCGGGGAATGACCAACTCAACCTTTGGGGCACCTCTGTATTTTAGGATTTAGGGCACTTTTAGAGGACCAACCATGGAAAGGGCAACTCAGCCTTTGGGGCACCTCTGTATCCACATCATTTGTACGTGTGTCTGTATGACCGTGGCATGAGAGAGATGATGTCATGACTTGCACTTGAGTTTGAGTGAGGGAGGGCTGTGCAGTCACCAATCTCACTTTTACCTCCAGAGTCATTTGTGACCAGTGCCCAGATAGTCATCAGAACAATTGGAGGTGACCCAGGATGCAATGAGAAGCCCTGGCCCTTTTAGGCCAACATCTTCCATTTAGTGAATAGGCCTCTTTAAGAAGTGAGTCAAGGGATGACCCCTTCAATTTAAAAAAGAAAAGTCAAACTGGGAGGGAAAGTCCCTTAGGGTTGCTGACCAAAGGAGAAACAGTTACTGTTTACATTCACTCTGAGCCAGGAGGGCCCAAAAATAGCCATTAAGTGTTGTTTGGGCAGGGACCTGTTGTTATCCAATCCATGAGCTCCAGAGTGAAATAAGTTTAAGGTTTGTTTTTTGAGAAAGATACTTAGTCAGGAAGCCCCAAGTGAACTAGGCAGCTTTCAGATTTTATTTTAGCCTAAACAGGCTGAGTTCTCCCATTGCATCCTGGGCTGTCTCTAATCATCCTGAGGGATATCTGCCACTGGCACTCAGATAGCTCTGGAGGAGGAAGTGAGGCTGGTGACTTTCCACTGCTCTTCTTCATTCAAAAGTCATTTGCAAGTCCTATCATCTCCCTTAAGTCAAGCACAACCTGTGAGTAATCTAAGCTGCCTGAATGGGGACCCAGCCATTTGGGCAACTCAGCTTCTCCTCTGCCTCTGCCTGTGCCAGTGTTTGTGCCTATAACTTTCCTATCCAAAGGAAGGTAAATTTTGTGTATATGTGAATAAGTACGTATATGTGTATATATAAATATATGCACACAATTACAAACTGGGGTGGTGGTGAGTAGGCGGGAAGAGGAACCAAGTAAATAATGCATGGCAGAGATCAAGAAAACTTACAGGGAGGCAAAGAAAAGATGGACGTCTCTGAGCACGATTTATTTATAGTATTTGTCATAGAGGATTTCCTGAAATGAAAATTCATTGTGACATATGTTGAATCCCTTTCTTTTCTACTAGGCAAGTGATATTTTTTTTCTTTTATATTTAAGTTTATGATATATTTTTTTTCCTCTCTCTATCCTACATTTGTGTTCTGATGTTTGGAGTCTAAAGCTTCTGTATAAATAAAGCCAGTGTTACCAAGACTAAAAGGGAAGTGGAAAATTGGGAAAAAATTTTTACAACCAATGTCTCTGATAAAGGTCTCGTGTCTAAAATATACAAAGAATTGAGTCAAATCTGTAAGAATACAAGCCACTCCCCAATTGATAAATAGTCAAAGGATATGAATAGGCAGTTTTCAGAAGATGAAATTAAAGATCATCTATAAGCATGTGAAAAATGCTCTAAATCACTATTGATTAGAGAAATGCAAATCAAAACAACTCTGAGGTACCACATTTCAGATTGGCTAAGATGACAAAACAGGAAAATGATAAATGCTGGAGAGGACGTGGAAAAATTGGAACACTAATGCATTGTTGGTGGAGTTGAGAACTGATCCAACCATTCTAAGAGCAATCTGGAACTATTTGCAAAGGGATATAAATAAGTCCATACCCTTTGACCCAATAATACCACTTCTAAAGTTATATCCCAAAGAGATCACAGAAGTGGGAGGAGGACCCGCATGTACAAAAATATTTATAGCAGCTCTTTTTGAGGTGGCAAAGAATTGGAAATCAAGGGGATGCCCATCAGTTGGGGAATGGCTGAACAAGTTGTGGTTTATGAATGTAATGGAATACTACTGTGCTATAAGAAATGAGGAGCAGATGAACTTCATAATAACCCGGAGAGACTTATATAAAGTGATGCTGAGGGAGAAGAGCAGAACCAGGAGAACATTGTACACAATCACAGACACAAGGTATGTGTGACGACTCACTTCAATAGACTGGGCTCCCCTCAGCAACACAAGACTGTAGGACAACTCCAAAAGACTCAAGATTAAAGGAGATCTCCACATCCGGAGAAGGAGACACGGAGTCTGAGCGCACATTAAAACAAACTACTTGCTCTATTTCTTTTTCTTGTTCTGTTTTGTTTCCTCTCTCCCACTGATCGTTCCATCACTTATACTCCTTTACCACCTGACTAATCATTAGTGGGAAGATATTTGTAGATCCTATATCAGTGTGCATGCTGCCATGGCAGGGGCAGGGGCAGTGATGAGAGAAAGGGGGAGAAAATTTAAAACTTGAGGGACTGAATGTTGTAAACTAAAAGTAAATAAACAAATCAATTAATAAAAAAAGAACCTAATGGAAGAGAAAATGATTGCTTAAACAAATATGTACAAGTAGAAATAACAATTGAATTGAAATGATACAAAGGGACAAGCTTGACAAAGAGGGTACCAGAAGGTACGATTAAGGGGAAAAATAGTCCATGGCCTATGTCCCACAGGATAAGAGGGATTCCAAGGTGCAGGGGGAGTGAAGGAGGTGAGGGTCAGGCAGTGCTCAAAATCCTCTGTGAGAGAAACAAAAGGATCAGGTGGCTGAATCTCACCAAGGATACCAGTAGTGTCTCATGTCTCTGGAAAGAGACAGTGGGGGAAGAGGGGTGGTGGCTAGGTGGTGCAATGAGTAGAGCACTGGCCCTGGAGTCAGCAAGACCTAAGTTCAAATCTGGCCTCAGATACTTAACACTTATTAGCCGTGTAACCTTGAACAAGTCACTTAATCCCAACTGCCATGCCCTCCTCTCTCCAAAAAAAAGAGAGACATTGGGGCCAGGATGTATAGGGCTTCCGAGTTTTAGGAGAGATCCTAGAGACAAGAAGGGGCCACGAAGATAAGTTGATTAGAATGGTTGCATGGTCAAATCTGTACCTGAGGAAAATGAATTTGGCAGGAGTGCAGAGCATGGCTTATGTGGGGAAAGACCTGAGTCTGGGCAACCAATTAATAAGGTGGAGTGGGAAGGCAAGAGAAGAGATTCAGAATTTTCCCAGCACTTGCTGTATGTCTGGCCATGTACTCTGTGCTTTACAGACACAATTTCATCTGATCCTCCCAACAACCCTGTTATCTCCATTTTCCAGGTAAGAAAACTCAGGAAGCAGAGTTTAGTGCCTTACAGAGGGTTATCCATTTAATAAATCTTTGAGGCTGGATTTGAACTCCCAGGCTGACTCTCTCTACTTCACCACCTACCTGCCTCTGTCTTAACATCTCATACCAGAAATTGGTTAGTTTTCCCCTAAAAATGTATCGGGACCATCCTCTCGTTGTACCAGGGATCTAAAAGCTTGGGCCATCAATTTCCTGTTCTGAGCACCAGTAACCACAGGGAGCTCCTCATGTTCCCAGATACTTGGCTGAAGGGATGGAGCCTGATGAGAGATGAATGAAAGGTCAGTGTCCTCAGGATTAATTCTTCTAGAATGTTTTCATATGCTAACTGTGCATGCCTGTTCTTAACTGTTGAATGACTTGAGAGGGTCTGATATTTAATGTGGAACCTAAAATCCCAGGGACCATCTTGAGTTGTGGTCATCCTAGAATTGAGGCTACTGCATCAACCTAGGAGAAGATGGGATGAAGACCAGAAAGAAGGTGCTTGCTGTGAGAGTGGAATGGAGGGTTGAAATTAGATGGAGTGAAGGTAGTAAAGGTAGTGCTGTGAAAAATTTGATTGCAGGATAATGACAACCCTATGAAACTGGGAGGCTGGAAGATGGTGATGCCTTCCAATGAAAGAGGGAAGTTAGTAAGAGAGAGGAGGTACAGGGAAAAAAATTCGTGTTAAGATTTTAGATGTATCAAGACTAAATAATCTTCACATCTCACCAGTCAGATTGGCTAAGATGAGAAAACAGGAAAATGATAAATGCTGGAGAGGATGTGGGAAAACTGGAACACCAATGCATTGTTGGTGGAGCTGTGAACTGATCTAACCATTCTGGAGAACAATCTGTAACTATGCCCAAAGGGCTATAAATAAGTACATATCTTTTGACCCAGCAATATCAGTTCTGGGGATGTATCCTAAAGAGATCAGAGAAGTGGGAGGAGGACCCATATGTACAAAAATATTTATAGCAGCCCTTGATTACAGACACAAAGTATGCGTGACAACTAACTTTGACAGACTGGACTCCTCTCAGCAATGTAAGGTTATAAGACAACTCCAAAAGACTCATGATGGAAAGATGTCCACATCCAGAGAAAGAAGTACAGAGTTTGAATGCAGATTAAAGCAAACTACCAACTCTCTTTGATTTTCTTGTTTTGTTTTGTTTCTCTTTCCCATTGTTCATTCCATCCATTATAATCCTTCTTTACAACTTGTCTAATGTTTAATGTGAATGTATTTGTAGATCCTATATTTGATTGCATGCCGCCATGGTGGGGTGGGGGAAGGAGAGAGGGAAGAGAAGAAAATTTGAAACTCAAGGGATTGTGGAACTGAATGTTGTAAACTGAAAGTAAATTAATTAATTAATTGAAAGAAAAAGATTAAGTAGTCTTTGAGACAGTAAGTTGGAAATTTCCAAAAAGGCAATGGGCAATAGAACTGAAGCACAGAGCAGGGACTGAGATTTCTGAATCTCAGAATCATTTGTGTAAATATGTTAATTAAGTTAATCCAAGAGGAAGAATAGCAAAGGACCCAGCATGGGGAACACCCACTCTTTGGGTTGTATGTGGTCCATAGGCTGCCTAAGACTGAAAGAATGTGGTCAAAGAGCTAGGAGGTAAAGCAGCAGAGGAAACCCCTGAGGAGTGAGAATCCAGGAAGAGAGAATGGTCAACAAAGTCCGATATAGAGAAAACCCACCAGTCTGGGCCATTTGGAGTTCATTGTTTACCTTAGAGAGAATACATTTATAGAAGCGAGGGAGAGAGCAGTGAGTTCATTTAGTTCAAATGGATTTTTCAAGGAGTTTGGTTAAGAAAAAGAGATGAAACAATGGTAGCTCAAGAGGTGGAAAGAGTCTTGTAAAGGGTCCCTTGTGGATGGAGGAGGCAGGTATATTTGAAGGCAGCAGGAAAGGAACCAGGTCTTAGAACAAGGTTGAAATTTTGAGAGAAGGGGAGATGTGTGAATTTGCAAACTATTGGAGAGGACAGGATAGGCTGGCATCAAATGTTCGTGTAAGGGATTGGCCTTGGCAAAGAGAAGGTTAACCTCCTGAGAGCTTGTAAGGGAGATGCTACTAGAAGAGTGTATGAAGGGGTTTTCATATGGAGAGAATGGGAGTAGTTATTCAATAAACTTTTCATAAGGGCTGGGTAGGTCTCAGGCACTGTGCTTAGTGCTGGGGATAAAAAGGAAAAGTAAGTAATGGTCTGAACCCTCAGGAAGCTCCCAAAATTGTGGAGGAAAGAACAAAGCAAACAAATACTTGCAAATAAACTATAGACAGGAGAACTAGGATATAATTAGGGAGCATATTCACCATGGAGGAAGGTAGAGAAATTTCTTAGAGCTGAGAGATGAAGAATCTTTTTTCTGGTATAGCAAGGAAGCTGGTGTCATCAGCTCCAATACAAGTAACGTACAAGAAGAGTGCAAAAAGAAGTGTTGCTCATGTAGGGTTGTAGATGCCAAAGTAATTTTGATCTTGGAGGTGGTAGGGAATCACTGGAGCTGCTTGAGTAGGGGAATGACATGGTTGGATTTTTGAATTAGGGAAATCATTGTGTTGGCAAATTGTAGTATCCACGGTGGTCAGACAGTCTTGAACTAGGCCAACCCATTGGAGAAGTACAAGCGTGAGATGATGAGAGTCTGCACCAGGATGGTTTAAACATCAGTGGAGAGAAGAGGATGTATTTCAGAGATGTAAAGGTGAAAGTGTATGAGATGGGATGAGACAGAGGAGTCAAGGAGGCAAGCTTTACTGAGAGCCTGAGGGACTGGGAGGATGGTATGGCCCTTGGCACGAATAAGGCTGAGGAGAAAGAAAATGAGTTCAGTTTTACATGTCCTGATAATAAGACATCTTGCATTAGGCATGTAGTTCAAGTTGGCCACAAGGCATTTGGGAGCAGAAAGGGCTCAGTTGGCATGGGCTCAGCTTTGAAAGCAAGAGACAGGGTATCCAGATGAGAGTGCCTGAGTGGAATTATCAATAAGCATTGCTTAAAGGGCTACTGTGAGCCAAGCTGTGTAATAAGAGCTAACCATTCAAATATGAATAAACAGTCCCTAGCCTCAAGGAACTAGCCATCTAATATTGGAAGACAACACCTAAAAGGAAGCAGAAAATAGGTGAGTGGAGAAGGTATTCAGTGTGAAGGCAGGGCAGAAAAATGAGTCTAGAAGGTCCCAAAATGGTCAAGCCAGGGCAGAAATGAAGAGATGCCTGAGATGAGATTCCTCCTTAAATGGAGGGTGGGAGTTCATAACCCTAGCACAGGAAGGTGAATGATATATGTGAAAAGAATGGGAAGGAAAGAGATTTGGAATAGGTTCTTCTGAGAGTAATTTACTACAGACTCAATTTGAGATCAACTATTAATAAAAGTAGTGACTGTCCCCCTATATTGAGAGATCATGCTATGAATAAATACTTCCCATTGAAGGATAGTAACTCAAGTAACCCTGGTGAAAAAGAAAGAATTGTAAAGTTATAAGCATCATCTTACTATTTAAGGATGTAAGCAGTCTGTCCTTATTGAATAATATGTTGTTTTGTTCTGTTTTATTCTTTCCTCTTTATCTTTATATGTCTCTTTGAGTCTTATATTTGGACATCAAGGTTTCTATCAAACTCTGGTCTTTTCATCAGGAAAGTCTAAAAGTCTCCTACTTCATTAAATATCTATCTCATCTCTGGAAAGATTATGCTCAGTTTCGCTGGGTAGTTGATCCTCTGTTGTAATGGAATATCATATTCCAAACTCTCTGATCTTTTAACATAGAAGCTGCAATGCCCTTCCTAATTGTGACTTTCTGGTATTTGAATGGTTTCTTTCCAGCTGCTTGAAGATTTTCTCCTTTACCTGATAATCCTGGAATTTGGCTAACCTATTCCTTGGCATTTTCAATTTGAGATCTCTTTGAGAAGGTGATCAGTGGATTCTTTTGATGACTATTTTACCCTCTGGTTCTAGGACCTCAGGACAGAGTTCCTTGATGGTTTCTTGAAAAATGCTGTAAATTCTCTTGTTTTTTTCATCATGGGTTTCAGGTAGGAATTCTTAAATTACCTCTCCTGGACCTAATTTCCAGGTAAATTGTTTTTCCAATGAGGTATTTTAGGTTTCTTCTGTTTTCTCATTCTTTTGATATTGTTTGACTGATTCTTGATGTCTCATAGAATCACTAGTTTAAAGTCGCCCACTTTTACTTCTTAACAAATTGTTTTCTTCAGTCATCTTTTGTACCTCCTTATCCATGTGGCCAATTTTACTTTTTTTAATTTGTTTTTAAAATTAATATATTTATGTACTTTTATTATACGACAATTAGTTCCACAATCCCTTGAGTTTCAAATTTTCTTCCTCTCCACCATTACAATATGCAATCAAGCATAGGATCTGCAAATTCTTTCACATTAAACATTAGTTAGGTTATAAAGAAGGATTGTAATAGATGGAATGAACAGTGGTAAAGAGGAAATAGAACCAAACAAGAAAAAGAGAGCTCTTAGTTTGCTTCAATCTGAATTCTAATTCTGTTCTTTCTAGATCTTTCTCTGAATGTAGACATCTCTTTCCATCCTGAATCCTGGAGTTGTCTTATAACCCTGCATTGCTGAGAAGAATCCAGTCTATCAAAGTTGGTCATCACACATACATTGTATCTATAATTGTGTACAAATTTCTCCTGGTTCTGTTCTTCTCACTCAGCATCAGTTCATATGAGCCTCTCCAGGGAAATATGAAGTCCATGTGGTTCTCATTTCTTATAGCACAATAGTATTCCATTACATTCATATACCACAACTTATTCAGTCATTCTTCAATTGATGGCATCCCCTTGATTTCCACTTCTTTGCCACCACAAAAAAAGCTGCCATAAATATTTTTGTACATATGGGTCTTCCTCCCACTTCTATGATCTCTTTGGGATACACCCCTAGAAGTGGTATTACTGAGTCAAAGGGTATCTAAGTATTTACAGCCCTTTGGGCATAGCTCCAGATTGCTCTCCAGAATGGTTGAATCAGTTTGCAGCTCCACCAACAATGCATTAGTGTTCTAATTTTTCCACATCCTCTCCAACATTTATCATTTTCCTGTTTTGTCATCTTAGCCTATCTGACTGGTGAGATGTGGTATCTTAGAGTTGTTTTGACTCACTATTCTCTAATCAATAGTGATTTAGAGCATTTTTTGATATGCTTAAAGATATCTTTAATTTCTTCTTCTGAAAACTACTTGTTCATATCCTTTGACCATTTATCAATTGGGGAATGACTTGTGTTATTATAGATTTGACTCAGTTCTCTGGTATATTTTAGAAATGAGGCCTTTATCAGAGACACTGGTTGTAAAAATTCTTTCCCAGTTTCCCACTTCCCTCTTAATCTTGGTTACATTGGCTTTATTTGTACAGAAACTTTTAATTTAATGTAATCAAAATGATCAATTTTGCATTTTATAATTCTAACTCTTGTTTCATCATAAAATCTTCCCTTCTCCATAAATCTGACAGATAAGCTATTCTTTGCTCTCCCAGATTGCTTACAGTATCAGTATTTATACCTAGATGGTACATCCATTTGGACTTGATTTTGGTATACATTGTTAGATATTGGTCTATGCTCAGTTTCTGCCATACTATATTCCAGTTTTCCCAGCAATTTTTGTCAGATAGTTCTTATGCCAAAAGTGAGGTTTTGGGGTTTATCAAACAGTAGATTATTATCGTCATTGACTACTGAGTCTCGTGTACCCAATCTATTCCACTGATCCAGCACTCTATTCCTCAGCCAGTACCAAGTAGTTTTGATGACTGCTGCTTTATAGTACAGATTAAAATCTAATATGGCTAGGCCACTTTCCCTAGCATTTTTTTTATTAATTCCCTTGATATTCTGGACCTTTTGTTCTTCCAAATGAATTTTTTTGGTATTTTTTCTAGCTCTATAAAGTAATTTTTTGGTAGATTGATTGGTATGGCACTAAGTATGTAATTTAATTTAGGTAAAATGATTATTTTTATTATATTAGCTCAAGCTAGCCACAAGCAACTGATGTTTTTCCAGTTAGTTAGATCTGACTTTATTTGTGTGACAAGTGTTATGTAATTATGTTCATATAGGTCCTGGGTTTGTTTTGGCAGGTAGGTTCCCAAATAGTCTATAATGTCTACAGTAACTTTAAATGGAATTTCTCTTTTTATCTCTTGTTGTTGGATTTCATTAGAAATATATAGGAATGCCAAGCATTTATGTGGGTTTATTTTATATCCTGCAACTTTGTCAAATTTATTTATTATCTCAAGTAATTTTTTTACTTGATTCTCTAAGTATATCATCATATCATCTGAAAAGAGTGCTAGCTTAGTCTCTTCTTTCCCTAATTTGATTCCTTCTATTTCATTTTCTTCTCATTGCTTCTGCTAACATTTCTAGCACCAGATTGAATAAGAGGGGTGATAGTGGACATCCTTGTTTCACCCCTGATCTTGTTGGAAATGCTTCTAGCTTATCTACATTACATAATAACTTGCTGATGTTTTTAGATAGATACTACTTATTATTTTAAGGAAGACTCCATTTATTCCTATACTTTCTAGTATTTTTAATAGGAATGGGTGTTGTATATTGTTAAAAATCCTTTTCTGTATCTATTGAGATAATCATATGGTGTCTGCTAGATTTGTTGTTGATTTGCTCAATTATTCTGATAGTTTTCCTAATATTGAACCATCCTTGCATACCTGGAATAAATCCCACCTGATCAAAATGTATTGTTCTTGTGATAAGTTGCTGTAGTCTTTTTTGCCAGTATTTTCTTTAAAATTTCTGCATCTATATTCATGAGGGAAATTGATGTATAAGTCTACTTTTAAAGGAGATGTTTTCTTCAGTGTAATTCCCCTGCCCCACATTTTGTCATTTATAACTTTTGTTTGTTTGTTCTGGATTTTTTGGAGAGAGGAAAGCAAGGCAGTTGGGGGTAAATGACTTGCCCAGGGTCACACAGCTAGTGTGTCAGGTGTCTGAGCCCAGATTTGAACTCATGTGCTTCTGCTTCCAGGGTCAGTATTCTACTCACTGCACCACCTAGCTGCAACCATGTCAATTATAGTTTTAGAGAAATTGTTCATTTTTCTCCCTACCTCTCTTATTTGACTTTTTAAACACTCCTTGAACTCTTCCAAGAAGGTTTTTTGGGCTTCAAACCAGTTCATATTCCCCTTTGAGGTTCCAGATGTGGGTATCTTGACCATGTTGTACTCTTCTGAATTTGTGTTTTGATCTTCCCTGTAACCAAGATGTTTCTCTATAGTCATTGTTTTTCTCTGTTGCTTCTTGCTCGTGTTGTCTTTTTTTTGGGGGTTTTAAATTTGATCTCTGCTTCTGGTGCCTAGGGGGCACTATCCAAACTTCTTGTGGTGGAGGTTAAGGGCTGATTACTGGTTTTGTGTGCTGAGGCCTCAGGTGCTGACAGCTGGATGTTGCAGTGGTCTGGTAGTTTACATGATGCTGAGCTGGAGCTGCTGCTGATGCCTAGTGTGTGTCTGGTGTTGGCTCCTTGCCTGCTCATCCACCCTGGGGCTCAGAATTTACTGCTGGGTCACTGAGGATGGCTTGCTGCTGGCTGTCTGGGATGCTTCCCTTCCTATACTGGTCCCCTTCAGCCACAGCAAGAGGGACCTTTCCCATTAATCCCCTTAGCCTCCCAAGCTAAAAGACTGCTGTACCCCTTTTTTCTGTTGGCTCCACTATTCCAGGGATTTTTTCTGGGGCAATATTAGATGGCTCAGTGGGAAGATCCTAGGCATGGATGCCAGAAGACCTGAGTTCAAATGTGGCCTCAGACACTTACTATATGTGTGACCTTAGGCTAATCACTTCTATCTCTTTTCTTCAGTTTCCTCATCTGAAAAGTGAGCTGAAGACTGAAGTGACAAGCCACTCCAGTATTTCTGCCAAGTAAACCCAAATGGGGTAACACAGAGCCAGCTCTGAAATGACTCAAGCATGACAGATCTCTTCTTCACTTACACAGAAACACTTTCCTACCATTTAGTTTAGTCAAGATTGTAATTAATATTTCTTAAGATTTCTCTTCATGTTTTCAGTTAGATAAGACTTTATTTCTGAGTTTAAGGACATTTTTTTAGAGGAGTACTTGACCAAAGAAGAAATTGAGGTTTGCAGAACACAAAAGAGGCAATTTTGATGATAAAAAAATGTAAAAGGTTTAATGCAAACAAAGTAAAATGCAGCCAAAATTAAAATCAGGAAACTGGGGGGCTGGAATTTGTACTTGGATAGAGTTTCTCTGCAGAAGGTCTCACTTCTCAAATATCTCGAGACGCGAGCCATGTTTATACATTTTCTAGGTAATAAACGGGCAAATTATATGAACAGGCATTTTGGGGGAGGAATGTTGGACACTAATAGTCGAACATCTTTTCATTCCTTCCATCCCTTGACTCATTTCTTAAAGAAGACTGTTCACTAAATGGGTGTTGCCTCACTCAAAATGAGAACCTGAAAAGATCTTTGCTTAAAAGGGCCAAGGTCTCCCACTGCATCCTGGGCAAACTCCAGCAGTCCCAGTCTAAATATGGGCACTGGATCCAGATGGCTCTTGGGGATAAAGGGAGACTAGTGACTTTGCACAGCCCTTCCACATTGAAGTCAAAGTCAACTGCAAGTCATGTCATTACCTCTTTGACGGTCACAGTCCTCCTTAAGAACAAAGGACAAAGCACAAGAACCACACACACGACTGAGATCTCACTTTGCCTTCTTTTGGAGCTGAGATGTCTCTGCCTTCTGGAAGCCAGCTCTGCTGGGGCAGACCCCAGGAAGGTCTGACCCTGGGCCACACACAGCTCCCAGCTTCTGCTCCCTGCCATTTTGACAGGGTCTCTCGCATCATTCTGCGCCGCTCCTCTTCAGCTGCGAGAAGTCCTGGTTACTCAGTGAATCACTCCATCACTTTACAATTGGATACCCTTTTCCAACACTATCTTCCCCAGGTCTCCTAAGATTTTGTGACCTTGTCCAAGGAGAAGGTCCTAAGACTCACTTGGTAAGTTCTCAAAGAACTTCAGAGACAATATTGAAGTGACTCAGTGACCCATGTTCCCAGACCTGCTTATTGGTTAGTGTTGGGGGGTATCAGCCAGTGTCTCCCCCCCAAGACCTCCACCTGCCTGTTTGTACCGAGGATCCCTCATGTACTGCTCCTGAGGGCAGCTGCTGAGATGCAATGGCCCTTCCCGTTGTGGTCTTATCCCAATTGTCTTTACCTTATCACAAAAGGCATCAGTAAAAGCTGGTTTCACCGTGAATGCCTTGCTGATCTAAAGTGATCAGCCCCTCAGTGTATTGCTACCTTGACATAGGATACCAGTGGCTTTTTAATTCTCACTGTCCCAAGTTTTTCCTCCTTAATTAGGGTGAAAACCTAAATAATGAATTTGCAGTGGCCTGTGTAGTTTCCTTGAAAAGTGAATTATTGCTATTGATTATAAGGCAAAAGATAACCAATTAAATATGTAAGAGATTTTTTTAACATTGTAGTTCAACAGGTATTGGTTCTGGGGTGTGTGGGAAAGATACCACTACCCAAAATTCAAGACAAAGACTTAGATACCTGAAAGCAGCAATGAGATGATTGTTTTCTCATGAGAAAGGACGCTATCCTTTGTCGCTCTAGCGACGCTGCTCAGGGAAGTACAAATTGATTCCAGAAAGCAAGGCCCTTTTATACCTTAATATGAGCCCCCCTCTTTTCCTCATCCATTTGGCTGAGGTTCAGGTGGCACAGTCTATTCCCCTGCATCTTCCCCTGCAACAAAGAACAAAGGACAAGAAAAGGTCGAACACTGTGTTTCAATAACAAAAACACTATTAACCCTTGGAGGAGGCTTCACTTCTAAGAAATCATCCCTTAAATGGGGGTTTCCTCCAGGGGGGCACCCTAGAGGGGAACTCCTTGGGCCAGTGGCCTTCTTTGGGGCACCAAAAGCAGGTTTCCCCACTTCTCAAGTCACTAGACTCCCTCTGAGGGGGCACCCCAGAGGGGCACTCCTTGGGTCTTTTCCTGGCCATGGCAGCAGCCAAGAATCTCACCATGTTCTCTGTCTCTAGTTCATCCCCTGCATTCTTCTCTACTGCAGCTAGATCTCTGTTGTTAAAGACTCCAAAGGCCATCTCAGGTAACTGGGCTGAGGTGTTTGGGGACCTGTTTCTGCAGTTTCCTCCAGATATCTGGGACAGACTGACTAATGAAATACATGTTAAGGATTGCTGCCCCTTCCAAAGAGTCAGGGTCTAAATTTGTATACTTTTTTAGTAGCTTCTACCTGCTGGTCTTGGAAAAGGGTGGGGTTTTCCTTGTCTCTTAGTAATTTCCCCAATTTTCTGAATATTTACTTGCTTTTGAAATGCAGTTCTTAGGCCTTCCAACAGGCAAAATACCATAAGGTCTCTCTTCTCTCTATCCTCCCATATTTGATAATCCCATCCTGGGTCACCAGTGGGAACAGCAGCTGTTCCTGGGCAGTACTTTCTGGGGTCATTGTAACTCAAAAGATCCCCACATTTGGGGGCTTGTTCCAGTTTCTCCTCTTCTCCCCAGTGGAACAACAGGTAGAGAAGAGGATGTGCAAATCAACCCAAGAAAGCTCCAATTGTAAGTATATGTCCCTAAAACCATCAGCAAACTTAGTGATGTCATCCAAATTTCTCCCCTGTTTCCCTGTAATTTGAGTGAGATCTGAAACAGAGAATGGAAAGTTCTCTCTAGTTGTGCTTTCACTTCCCTCAGAGGAAAAAGCCCTGAAGGTTCTATGGGGACAGGGGCTTGGGAGGGGAGATAGGAAGTCCCACTTCTTGTGAGGGAGGGGCTGGGGTGCTAGCTGAACTGGATCAGAACGCAAGGGAAAAGTTCAGCTGGCACCTGAGGAGGGAAGGGATCAGAGGAGGAGATACCCCAGAGACTGCTGTGGGGTAGTGCCTGAGATCTGAGTGGGGGTGGACTCAGGGGGCAGGGTCACCCTGGGAGGCCCCCTCAGCAAGACTGATGACTTCACTTTTCCCCTATGCTCTCCAGTGTTTTTTAAGAGTAATAAGTTTTGTATTTTGGCAAAGCGTTTTTTGCATCTGTTGACACAATCAGATGATTTCTTTTGAGGGGGAAAGGTACGTGTGAGTTCTGTGTAGGAGCATGAGAGCCAGAATATTCTGATAATGCAGATAAACATAAACACCAAAGCCACAAGGACATGACAAGTGTTATGCCCTTGGGTCAGTGTGTCCTTTTAGTTCTGTGTTTCACAACCCAGATGTTCTGTTGATGCTCTGCTCCGGGACATGAGCTCCATCCTTCCTCTGCATGTTTATCCAATCCTTGTGGCATCAGAGGAAGCCACAAGGAACATGGACTTTTTGTCAAAGGGGTTCAGACAGGGGGATAAAAGAGGGAAGCATGGGGAATGGGGTAGAGAAGAGAAGAATGGGGTACAGAAGGAGGGAAAAGTAAAAATAAAGCTGTCTGCTGATCACTCACTCTCCTGGCTTCTGACTCTGCTTTGTTGAACATGTTGGATATGTCCAGACGCGCACCAAAGACCAGGGATTGGTAAGACTGGCTGGTCTCCTGACAAGTAGGTCAAGACAAGTGGCTCCCTGAACAGGGACTTTGGGGACTTCAGGGACTTGAGGAACCTTGGGGACATGAGGGCTTGAAAGGGAAGTCGGACCCTGTTGAAAAACGGGAAGACTTAGCAGAGTACCCCATAGGCAAGGGAAGGGCAGGCGGGAAGATGGGGAGAATACCCATAATTAAGCCAGAAGAGCTAGGGATCTGGGAAAGACAGCTATTTGTCTTTCCTGGGTGCAAACATGCAGGTGGGGGTCCTGGGGGGGAGACACTGGCTAATGCCCCCCCAACACTAACCAACAAGCAGGTCTGGGAACAGTGGGTCACTGAGTGACTTCAATATTGTCCCTGAAGTTCTTTGGGAACTTACCAAATGAGCCTTAGGACCTTCTCCTTGGACAAGGTCATAAAATCTTAGGAGCCCTGGGAAAGATAGTGCTGGAAAAGGGTATCCAATTGTAAAGTGACGAAGTGGTTCACTGAGTAACCAGCAGGGAGTCACACTGCTCCTAAAGGATCCCCGTGTTTTCATACACAAAGTGCAAACTGTCTGGCCTTGGATTAATTCCACTGGGGTAGATAGATAGTCAGAAATGGGGTGTTGTAGGAGAATACATGACTACTTATGAGCAAATCACCCCTGGGTACCTAGAAAACAAAGATTTTTATGCTTTATGAGTTGGTTAAAGCAGCTTTTTCTAGCCCCAACGACCCAAAGTGAAAGTAATATAACTGAAAGCCGGGATAGTGGCTTTCCCAATCCTCCTCAGCTTCATCCCCCTTGGCCACCTCCCCTGCCTCCTCAGTAGGAGATTCTGCCCCAATGTTTAACCATTTATATCCCGATGTGCAGGAACTAGAGAGAGAGCTCTGTTCCTTGTCCTTACCTACAGTAGAGAAAAAGGTGCATACAGACAGGAAAACCATAGAAAAATCTGGATTAGTACAAGCTATAGAGAAAGCATACTTGCAGGGAGAGGACATAAATGGCTTGGGACTTTGCCCTGTAATAGAAGTTGATGATCCTCAAGCCCCTGGAGGCAAGAGGAGGACTCCTGTTGCTATAGAATGGAAGAGAATTAAAGATTTAAAAGAGGGTGTGATCAAATACTTTCCCACTGCTCCTTTTGTCCTCACAATTGGAAATTTTGTCCCTACAATATATATTAACACCTAATGACTGGAAAGCTTTAGCTCAAGCTTGCTTAACACCCAGACAAAGTGTGGTTTGGATGGCAGAATTCACAGAATTATGTAAAACAGAGGCTCATTGGCTGGAGCCCCTAACATTTTTGTCATGTTAACTGGAACAGAAGCTTATGAAACAACTGATACCCAATTGAATTTTTCTCCTGCTGACTATGTTCTAGTGGCAGATTGTTCTATTAGAGCATGGAAGAAAATTCTGTCTGCTCAGGGTGACACCAGAGCTATGACCCAAATAAATCAAGGTCCCTAAGAGCCTTTTGCTGATTTTGTAGCCAGAATGCAAGACGCTGTAGCTCGTAGTATGGGCAATGTAGAAGGGGCTGACATAGTCCTCAGGCTGAGGTTAAGAGAAATCATGAAAAACTTAGACTTGAAATTGTGTGGGACATGAAATTAGTGAAAAGCTTCTCAGTCTGGAATACCCCCCCCCCAGTACTGTACCCTCCCTCTTTCTCCTGT